>CAXAOA010000004.1:0-68375 GCA_963970395.1 Ephialtes manifestator | reverse complement strand
TTTATTTGTTTATTTAAGGGGAGGGAGTCAGGTCAAAATAATTAAATTTGTAAATTCAATATCATCCAAATTCTCTTGCATATAAAAATGATCAATGAACTATATTGTTGGTACTCGATGAAAGGATTTTTTACTGCCATCTGACTTGCGTATGCCTTTCCATATTATCTTAAGCAAAGGTCTTAGGTTTTCCACTCTGCGCATGATTCAGACCAAACTGCTAGGCAGATTGGGCTAGTTGATGTCTCATGTTCTTCTTCATAAAAAGATACACCGGCTAAATGGAGCAAAATATTTTTTTTTCATTCTGAAAGCAAAATTAATAACTGATTTAGAAAATAGCATAAAATTTATTTAGTAATAATTATGTCACTTGAAAAATATTACCTTTTATTAACTTTTGCTCCATTTAGCTGGTGTATCTTTTCATGAAGAAGAAAATGAGACGTCAACCAGCCCAATCTGCCTAGCAGTTTGGTCTGAATCACGCGCAGAATAGGTTTAAAACCAAGTTTCGGCAAATGGCATCTAAAGCTTACCACTCAAATAAAAATGTTTATGCTGTTTTCACCTTTGGGGCATCTTAGTACCTTTAATGAACAAAATAAAAATATTATTTGCAAGTCAGATTACAGAATATTATTAATAATGTTATTAATAAATGTTTTTTTTTTACAAATAAATAAGTAAATGAATGCATAATTTGAAAAAAAACCTGTATAATAATATGGGGATGATCACTTTTATTGACAACATCACTGAAAATTTATCCAGTGTTGACACATTCACAAATGTGCTGCACAAACATTAAATCATCACTTCATAATAAATTTACATATCTGATCACTTCTGATGATTGTTGATTCTGTTTTAAACACTATTGATTGAAAAAAAACCGTAAATGGCCAACGGAATCAAACTAATAACATAATATGAACGAAAAATAAAAACGTCAATTCGAGGTTATGCGTCTCGCATGTAGCCGAAGTAACTTCTCGAGGCAGTAACACGCTGCGCATGCGATACGTGCTAAGATATCACAGCGCATGTCCCATTATTCGCGCGAATTCGAATATAATGTAAGTGTTACGTGTTGCGTTGAAGACATTACACTCTCATCACGTCATTTGTATCGCGTTTCGCTAACTGATTTAAAAAATGGTAAACAAATAAAAATTTATTTACAAATACGTAATAAACTTTTTATTATATAGAAAAAAATCATTAAAAAACAGGTATATCGCAGAAATCGGCCATTTTTTCGCATTCAGGTCTAAGATTTTGCAGGTTCAGAGGGTGTACTTAACTAAACAAAACTGCCGAAGAGAAAAAAAAAAAAAAAAATATTTGATTTTTTTTTTTTCAACACCCTTAATTATTTTGTGTGAACAAAAAATCGGCCATAATGTCTGCATATAACAAAAATAAATAAATAAAATAATTTAAAATTCAAATATAATATTCTGGTAATTTTTACGACTTTTGAGAAAATTAAATATGAATGGTACCGTAGAAACTTAGCCATTTTTGCGAATTCCGGCTTATAACTTTACTAATAGATAGATTACATGGAAATGAATGTTTTCACAGAAAAAAAAAAAAAATCAATATTTTTAAATTTTTTACCTGACTCCCCCCCCTTAACAATCTTCTAACTGTAACAATTGGTGTCAGAAGTGCGCGAATGTAAAAACCACGCGCCATATACAAAAATAATAATAAATAAGACTTTTCGCAAAAAAAAAAAATAATATACCCAGATAGACACGTGCCGTCACCGTGCCGTCATGTACGTCCGCATATGACGGCACGGTGACGGCATGCCGTGACGGCACGCTGTGCCGTCACCGTGACGGCACCATGAACGCACGCTGTGCGTTCAGAATTTTTCGGATGGCACGGCGTGCCGTCACCGTGACGGCACGACGTGCCACACCAAAATTTTTTTGAATGCACGTCGTGACTGCATGGTGCCGCCACGGTGACGGCATGGCGTGCCGGCACGCCATGCCGTTACCGTGACGACACCGTGCAGTCACGCTGCTGACATAATCAGGCACGATAAGTAGGCACGATGCCGTCACGGTGACGGTATACCGTGACGGCACGCCGTGCCGTCACCGTGACGACACCGTGCAGTCACGCTGCTGACAAAATCGGGCACGATAAGCAGGCACGGTGCCGTCACGGTGACCGCATGCCGTGCTGTCACGATAACGGCACGCCGTGTAGTCACGGTGACGGCACGACGTGCCACACAGAAAATTTGTTGAATTTTCTTTTTGCACGGCGTGAGGGCATGGTGCCGACACGGTGACGGCACGGCGTGCCGTCGCGGCATGCCGTCACCGTGCCGTCATATGCGGACGTACATGACGGCACGGTGCCGTCACAGTGACAGCACGACGTGCCACACAGAACATTTTTAAAAATTTTTTTGCACGGAGTGAGTGCATGGTGCCGACACGGTGACGGCATGCCATGCTGTCACGGAATGCCTTGCAAATTGCTTCCTCATTATTTTTGCTTTTTACAAAGCTACCTTTATGAACAAGTATGTTAATCAATTTTGGCTTCCTCATAGAGGAAGCATTGTAAAAAGCGAAAAATAATGACGAAGCAATGTGCACGGTTCTACTTTGCAGGCTTGTTTATGCTCGCAAGACATTTTTCTAAAAATTCAAAGAGCCGTAAAATTTTGAACGCCCGACCGATTTGCGTCAAATTTTTACTCAAACATTGTTTAATGGTAAGGTAAACGATCCAGTTTGTGACGGTTTAACTCAACCGTCTCACTCTGCCCATCTGAAACCATAGAGTACACGAGGACCTAACGAGTGTCGCAGTTTGTGACAACACATTTACGAATTTGCTATTGGCTGTTTCTGGAATGGTGGAGGAAGCCATCTATGCTAAAGTAGTCGCGTCAGAAACTTTGCCAACGTCAGGAACAGGGCCGTTTACCTTAAGATGATGTGCTGCATGTCGTCTGTCTCTCTCAGATCGCTGTAAGTGCGAGTGATATAGCTGAATCTTCCCGAAGTATTATCCTTCGCCACGGTTGATTTTTCGAATAATAGTCGAGAAGTACTGACTGCAGAGTGCCAAGATGCAGTCAGTACTTCTCGTATTTTGCCTGAAATATCAATTGTAACCAAGAACAACGCTTTACAGTTTTTGTTACCGACCGAGCAGTAGCATATCATCTTAATCCATGTGAAAATCAAATTTGACCTCGATATCTCGTAATTTGCACAAGCGAATGCGCGTACGGGACTTAAAAAAAGTAGAACCTTCCACATTGCTTCCTCATTATTTTTCGCTTTTTACAAAGCTACCTCTATGAGGAAGTATATTAATCTACGTTGGCTTCCTCATAGAGGAAGCTTTGTAAAAAGCGAAAAATAATGAGGAAGCAATGTGCAAGGTTCTACTTTGCATCCTTGTTTCAAATACTAAATTTGGGCTTGAAATCTGAAGTTTTACAAAAATTAATGCGATAAAGTTAATTTTTTTAACAATTTAAAATTCCATAAAATCAAAATTATTAATGTTTTGTCATTTAATTATACATCTATAATGACTGAATATGATTTTGTTTACATACTAAATTTGGGCTTGATATCTCAAGTTTTACAAAACTTAATGCGATAAAGTTACATTTTTGATAATCCAAAATTCTAAGAAATCGTAATTTTTGCCTGGTGGCCAATAAATTAAATATCTATCATGGCTGCATATTATTTTGTTCACATATTGAATTTGGAATTGATATTTCAAGTTTTTCCGCAGTTAATGCGATACCGTTAATTTTTTTAATTTTTAAAAATTCCATGAAATACAATTTTTTTAATCGTTTGCCACTAAATTATATATTTATCATGGATGAATATTATTCTGTTCGTGTACGAAATTTGAGCTCGATATGTCACATAAGATTTTGGAAAAGTTAATGACATAATGTCAAATTTTTTTACAATTAAAAATTCCATAAAATTTGAACCACTCGACCGATTCGAACCAAACTCAATAGCCAACAACATCAAGTGCAAATGCTCTTACGAAGAACTATTTAGCATAGTAGACTAATTTTTTCAAAAAATTAAAAATTACATAAAATCAAAATGGCTGCATATATTTAGTTAAAAATCGCAGCATTCAAAGAGGGACAATTGCTTCACTTGCGCGCCAAATTTGAGCCCGATCGCTCAAAGGGTTACTGAGTTAGAGGCGATTGAATTTTCGAAGCCCTGCACACACACACACACACAACACGGACATTTTTTCTAAACCACTTTTCTCGACGTATTGGATCATTCTGCGTATACACACATGAAATCTAAAAAAAAAAAAAAAATTTCATGAAAACAAAGCTTCCTCTATGAGGAAGCAAAAAAGTTGATAGTGCTATACAATTTGAACTGCTGGACAAATCTGCATCACATTTGTACTCAAATCTTTTTCGATGATAGTCCACATGTGAACAAAATTTGAGATAAATCTGTGGAAAATTTCAATTTTTCTTCCTCATCGAGGAAGCTTTGTTTTCATGAAATTTTTTTTTTTTAGATTTATATATCAGTATACTCAGAATGGTCCAAGACGTCGAGAAAAGTGGTTTAGAAAAAAAATGTCCGTATGTGTGTGTGTGTGTGTGGAGCGCAAATGTGGCAGTTATCTCTCTTTGAGTGTTGCGATTTTTAACTAAATATATGCAACCATTTTGATTTTATGTCGATTTAAAATTTTTGAAAAAAGGGCGAGCTCGTTCTAACTTTCATAAAAATTAGTCTATTATGCCAAATAGTTCTTCATAAGAGTATTAGCACTTGATGTTGCTTGGTATTGAATTTGGCTCGAATCGGTCAAGTGGTTCAGATTTTAAGGAATTTTGAATTTCTAAAAAATTTGGCATTATGTCATTACTTTTTCCAAAATCTTATGTGGCATATCTGGTTGGCTCAAATTTTGTACATGAACAGAATAATATTCATCCATGATAAATATATAATTCAGTGGCAAACGATACAAAAATTTGTATTGAATAGAATTTTGAAAAATTAAACAAATCAACGGTATCTCATTAACTGCGGAAAAACTTGAGATATCAATCCCAAATTCAATATGTGAACAAAATAATATTCAGCCATGATAAATATGTAATTTAGTGACGAACGTGCAAAAATTCAGGATTTATGGAATTTTGGATTATAAAAAATCTTACTTTATCGCATTAACTTTTGTAAAACTTGAGATATCAAGCTCAAATTTATTATGTAAACAAAATCATATTCAGTCATTATAGATGTATAATTTAGTGACGAAACATTAATAATTTTGATTTTATGGAATTCCGAAATGTTGAAAAAATTAACTTTATCGTATTAATTTTTACAAAACTTGAGATTTCAAGCCCAAATTTAGTATTTAAAACAAGGATGCAAAGTAGAACCTTGCACTTTTTTTTTTATAAATGGACCAGATTCATGAGTTATACACTCTGTGCATGATCCAGAGAACATGGTTCCAAGGTTTGGCTTTAGCTAAATCTCATTCTCTTCGTAGTTTCCCTGCACACCATTTAAGCGAAGCATTTTTATTTGAAAGGTCATACTTTAAAAGATGCATGTCTCAGATGCCAGAATTATTATGAAATTATATATATTACTCTACAACACTTCTTTAAGGATCCTTAAAAAAAAAATTGCTCTGCCTTAATGGTTATGTATGGTGCAGTGTAATTGCAAAGAGAATGAGACCTAGCGAAGGCCTATTCTATAACTCATGAATCTGTTTTAAAAGCAACTGCTTGACCCAATCGATTGGTCCATTTACAAAAACGATCCTTTGGGTTCATTCTGAAAAGAGAGAATTATTGTAAATGTTTTCTTCGGTGAGAGGGAGAGTTGTCCTTATAATAAAAACAGATTTTTCATACTGACTCGTCCACCTCAATTGGAAGCATAACTCTTGTACTGTTTTCATCTAGAAAGAAAGAAAAAAACAAAAATCCAACAGTGATAAAATATGAAGGATACGATAAATTGAATTACGCACAAATTTATAGCGATCGCGGTTTAACAACTGTTTAACTTGTGTGCCGAGTTTCAACCTGATAGTCCTACTTTAGTATATGATAGTCAGCTACCATGTATTGTTAACATTAATTTTCCATCGTATGAGACTACTTCGGTCAATTTCAATGATGGAAATTGCGAGGCACATCTCGAGTCTGAGACAGTGATCGCTAGATTCAAAGCGCGCGAAACTGAAGCCTAATTCAAATTCCACTAATGCGAATCTTTACGAATGTCGACTTTTGCTGCTTAATAAATTTAATTATTTCATCAAGCAGCCATAAACGACGAATTTTTATCTCAAACAAATTGTACAAAACATTCCATGGTCCTACTTGTGCAGTTATGAAATATTCCCCAACTTTATACCCAACGCATACACACATATACTCCAGATTAATTTTCTCAATACGAAAAAAGGAAACTCTCAAGAAAAAGAAGCTTCTTTCACGGGGAAGCAAAACAAACTGTACCTGTGCTATTTGAGTTCGAAAGAATTACAACACTGTACATTAATACAGGAAACAACAACATGAACCGATTGTTTGTGGTTCGACATTTTTATTTTTTTTTTGTATTGTTTTTATATTTACAAAACATACTTGAACATTTTTAAATACATCAACTCAAAACCATTAACCATAAGTTATTGTCGATTTCGCAATAGGAAGCGAACCCATATTATCGGAAACTGGCGTGTCCAGAAAATTTGGATGTGTTTACGAACTATGCAACGTGAATTAAATACTCTAGTCAAAGTTTCTTGTTATTGTAACATTTCAAAATTTATTCATTTACCATTATAACATAAGTAGATACAAATGTGAGTCTTCAAATATGGACATTTGCTCACATTCGACTACCAATAAGGAAAAGGTACACACAAAAATAGACAACATATCCTCTTATATCGTAATATTTTTCAGCCATAGCAGTGAATGTAACAAAATAATACGTATATAAAATTGAGGGTCATTAAGGCTCTAAAACTTTCAACTTCCGTGATTGTTACTATCGAAGTGTAATCACTGCATTAGCTGTTTGATAATTTTCAAAAGAATCCTCCAAGTACCTGTAAGAAAAGCGAGAAAAATGCCCATTGCACAGGTGAGTACATTGGATTTTTATTTTTGTTAACACATGCAACAATTCTTCGGTGACGAAAATATATGTTACGGTATGTCACAAACAAAATAAAACATTGTAATATTTTTGTGTATTTTTATGTACAAAACAAATTATTTTATATAATGGTAAGTAATACTTTTGAATACTTCATTTGATGAAACTCCTTACGGGCGATGATTTTGCGCACGAGATTCAAAGTACCGAGCCATGTGAAATTGGATCTTGCCTTCAAAAGTACGCAAGCGTCAATCCCACGTGAACTCAGTACGACCAAATCGCGTACGCGTTCGCGTACGCTTCTGGATCCAATCCACGGGATCCAAGATTATCAGACTGTAAGCTTCAAAATGACTTCGCATTATATATTTTTTGCAAGGTAATCTTGCTAAAAATTATACGCAGACAAGTCACTTTATAACTCACAGTCTGCATTCATCTCTCATTCACACTACAATATAAATTACCATAAGCGTATCTAGTGATCCGAATAGACTTTAAAATATTTTCTACTTACATCGTTGAAAATAACAACATTGTGTTCTGAACTTGGAATATGAGGCATCCCGCACCAACACAGCCACTCGAACTTTCAAAGGGCTTACAAAATTCTGTGATTTCGTGATATTGAAGTACTATATTCCCATGTAAAGAACCAGGTTTTAAGAGCTTAAATGTATCCACTCACGAGATAATGCAGTTATCATTATTATTTTTCAATTCAATGGTTTTTGAAACCATAACATGACCATCAAATGACCCTCAAATTGATCTAACGAACCCTAAGATATCAAAAGTGAAGTAAAACTGATAAAAAATACTATTTTAAATGTGATATTGGTAAAGTAGGGCTATGTTTCGATCTACAGTCTTTAATTTCTAAGTACGAGGTAACGGCAAAACGTCGTTTCTACATAACCCGATTCTGCACATCACCGACCCCACACCACCAAGTCTACATAACGGCAATTCGACACATAGTTTGAATCAACACAACAACTGTCACAATGCTCAACTGTACACGTAACCAACTCGGAACATGCATAAATTCAACACAACCCATCTCTACACAGACAAGAAGTCTGAATAGCAAAACTGTCACGAACTAAATTCACAAAGGCAATATTCTACACAAGCAGTATTCGTCGCGGGCACAACTGCCACGAGCCAAATTCTCCACAGTCCCGATTCAACACATCCCCGATTCTACACCGGCACCAACTCACATCCAATCATTGTGCGCCATTCAAGCATTCCAACTTATCGAAGCACGATGATTGGATGTGAGTTGGTGCCGGTGTAGAATCAGGGATGTGTTGAATCGGGAACTCGGGAAGATCCCGATTCAATTACTTTCCGGAATGAAAAATGCAGAGAGAGAAAAGTACAACTATTCATACAGTTAATTCCACATTTCATACAGCTTACAAAATAGCAGTGAGCTTGGAAAAGGCTCAGCAGACCATTCTAAACGAGGACAAGATGGTACTGGATAAGGGATCGCAATGCACGTTGCAGGAGCTCACACCAAGCCGAGGTGGGGTGCAGCGCAAGAGGACAACGATGTACATATTCACAAGGGAAGTTGACGAGCCATCGGCTAAAAGACATCTCACTAATCATCACATTAAAAAGCACAACTATCACAGGGAAGAACACCGCTATTTAGCGGTGTTCTACCAGGAATAACCACCGATGCAAACCTAAGCTTCAAACAACACACAAGCCTCATGAGAAAAATAAGCAATTACAAGAACCGAGCACTTCGCTTATCGCTAGTCTAACGTACAAAAATTACGGCATTTCACTACAAACTGAAACAAAATTATACAGAATGATCATCCGACGGATACTCGAATATGACTGCTTACTGCTCATCAACGCTAAGCAAGAACGATTAGAAACTTGGAACTTGCAGAACGAACAGCACTGACGAAACGAACGAAGCTCCGCCATCCAAATAAACCTCTGCACAGTCCGCAAAATGAACTTCTCTACGAAACCACCAAACTTGTACAATTGAATTTAAGGCTCCACAAACTCAAGATATACTTTGCACTAAGCGACGCAGACATTATCAACGATCTCAGCTTACACAGAATAGAAGGAAGAACGAACTACAAACACCCTTAATAAACAATATTAGACGAACTCCTAACATTTAAAGACAACACAAACGCGATTATGAACGCTCTACAAAGAAAGAAACACATAAAAACAGTCTCGCCCCGTCAAGATTTTCACTTTATGTGGAACTTGTAATACGTCTACTATTACTATTTATTTTCCATAATAAGCTTCATATCAATATACTTTAGAGAAATTACATTAAAAATCTCACATACCACACTGACGAGGAAAAATGGGCTGAAGGATTTCAGTCGATGGCCTATCGCTCACGCATACAAAAACTCATGAATACAAACCTACACATCCACAAAACTAAAACGAACGTAAAACGTGGCACAATAACATTACTAGTACTCAGTAGTGTACTGCACACGACATGGCAGCTACAATAAATTCGTCTTTGGACTGCAATTCCTGATCATTTTCATCGACGCGTCCAGACAGCCAAAGTGGCATGAGATAGCCTTTCGCCACGATATCAACGAAAGGAACAAGTATGGCTTCATCTTGGAGGTGGGAGCATTTGTAGTATCCAATGGTTGATGAACGGACGCCTACGTCGAAGAATGAAAAAACGAGCCCAAATTTTTTGACTACGAGGTGCAATCTATTGTGGCAAACTACGATATTACATACGAGACAGATAGAGCCATCTTTTGTGCTACAGGACTTATTTTTTCTCCTTGTATCGAGAGTGAAAGTTGTGCTCTGAACACGGCCGTACTGAATAATTCCTGATCTAGGCATGTCAGCTGGTAGTGGACCGTTTTCGTGTTTTTTCGTCGTGACAGGCGCAACGCTATTGCTAGCCTGGTAACGATCGCTTTTTTCAATCCATTCGTCTTGCTCAGCAACTCGATTTGCGATTTGCTGCAGAGACAGATGTGGCTTTCTTTTGAAACGACCGAAGATCCTCATATTATTTTCATATGGAAAAGCTGAATATCTATCAAGAGGACCTAACGCTTTCACGTCCTCTACAATGTGGAGTAGACCGTGGATGTTATAGCTGACGAACTCGATACCGTATATACTTTCGCAATGGAGAACAAAGAGACGCAACAACTGCTTGGCACAAGATAATAATTCGTCTGTTGGATCGGATGATGCTAAGATGCGCATAGCGACGTGCAGAAGAAGAAAGTGCGTGAATGCGTCGTCTTTCAAAACACCCTTAAAAACATTGGGCCCCGTATAAAGCAGGAGCTGACGAAGTTCAGTAGCCTTGTATTGCTTGTACTCTTTTAACGATTTAGGAACGCGTGAAAACTCAAGTGGACAACAAGTCGCCAAAAAATTCAGTCTCGAAGAGATGATGCAAATTTCACGGGCCGACAATTTGGATCCCTTCGAAAACTTGCCGTCGACCCATGCCATGAGCAATCGTTTCATCACACCGAGACAAACGAGGTGTTGATACTCGTAGGGAACTTGTGTTACCAAACCTATTGGGAGACTAGACAATGGGCTTGCACCTTGCTTGTGATGATCTTCATCAAGACGTCTTTCGTATGCATCGTCGTTTCGAGGTTGATGATCAACACCTGGGAAAGTCATGTGCGAATTTATATACTCTCCGAGAACGGTGCACTTGGAACACGCGTTGCTCGAGTTGTGGCCCTTGTGATTTAAGATGAATGCTCTTGCGGGTGCATCTGCAATAAATGCCCGGAGACTAATTGGAATCCTACCTACGGAAAGAAGAACGCCGCCATTGAGCATTATCTCATTGGCTTCCTCTACGAATGCATTGAAGAATTCCGTTGCGCTATCAGGTTTTTTTTTCCCTCTATAGACACCTATCACGCCAGGTTTACTGCGATCGATGTTAGCTATTCTACACTGTATAGGCCAAATTTGATTTGCTCCACATTTATCTGGACTGGCACCGTCTGTGCTAAAATCTATCTCCAAGGTCGGTGGAATACGATCTACTGATACTTCCTCCAGGATTCTAACAATCGCGGCTTCAAATCCTAAATGCAAATACTGACCTGGAGCTACGTCTACTAACGTCGCGGATCCACGAGGTGTACCTAATAGAGTTTTCGTCGACTTGGGAAGAGAATCAAAGCAATCGTGAGATCTAAGGACCGCAAGGATGCGATCGCCTGCCTGATGCGTTATATTGTTTTCCACGAAGCACGTTGCTAGTTTTTCACGGAAAGTGCTGGAAATCACATTTGTGGTGCAACCTTCATGTGCTACAGAATCGATTGATATATCTGACGGAAAGTTTAAACCATGCTCGAGATTAACACCTTCGATGACTACGTTACTATAATTCGTTGTCTCATCACTCGTACATTCGTGCTTGTCATTGCTCGGATCGGAACCCGAAACATCTAACTTCGAAGGCGAAGAATCGGTAGATACCTGAGAGAGAGAGGTTGCATCGTCCGAAAAACTTGGAGATGTTTGTAGCACTGTTCCAGTGACGAGGACAGGACCGACGAGTTCTACGTTAGGCAAATTGTCGCCCAATTGCCTAATGCAACTATTGCCCACGGAAAGAAGATTCTGCCTACATTCATTTTTGACTCTACGGCGTTGTCGTGCTGATAACGTGGCATACGGTTTTCGGCCACACGAAATCCGCTTTGAAGGATTAAAGTTATTCATTTTCGCCAGAACCAATTGAATAATTGTATTAATAACCTTGACCTGTAATTAACAATAATTAAAATACGAAATTATAAACTACATTGACTTTCCCAAAAGTTGTACAATGCTGCATGGGATATAAAATTTCCAATGAAAGTGAACGATTATTAATGGTCAAAAAGTAGAAATCAGAAATACTTATCTGCAAACTGTGTATTGTAATGCTCTCGTTTACAATGATTCTTTCCTTTTTATAAATAAATTACTGTTCCAGATGGGCTGGGAACTGCGCAAGGAAAAAAAAAGAAATTCTGTTTATGAGCCACAAAGATATAAGCTTTGAAAAATCTGAAGTAACGATGCTTTCATGCTTTATAAAAAACATGAAATGAAGCTTTACAAATCGCGAATCATGCTTACAAAGCTATGTGCAAAGAACTCATCGAGATAAAGTTTGAAGCTGTAAAAGTTATTTCATAGCATCGTCTTCATTGACATACGTTTTTGTTGTTTGAAGAATCATCAATTTTTCATTAACAATCATGAAACGTTTTCATATTTTTATTTTAACGATATTTGTAGTACTTTTTATGCTACAAAATTTAGTATTCTTTTCATCATTACTCGTAAGAACGAAAATGTATAACCGTCTTTAAGAAAACTGGTTTTTCTAAAAGCTTTTTCGCTTAACATTTTTTTTTTACGAATTTATATATATATATATTAGGGTGTCAAAACATTTTTTTTTATTTTTTATTTATTTTTTTTTCTGCACAAGTATGTATTTTGTTCTTAATATCCGCCTTCTATACGGAATACGCAACTTAATTTTTTTATGATTTTTTAAATTTGAAATTTGTTGAAAAACAAAAATCGTAATTGGGACACCTCTAAATATAATTTGCCAGCGAATTCCTTCGGCACAGTCCATTGTTAGGTCAGCCCCTCGAGTTTAAGACTTGAAGACCAACAAAAAGTGCGATAATAAGCAGTAAGAAGCAGAAATTGACAAAACTAATTTTTTCAATTAAATAAAAAAAAATTATTTTATTTTTTACAGCCAAAGTATGTATACTGACCTCAATATCCATCTTCTATACGAAATTCGAGCCTAAATTTTCGTATGTTATATTTTTTATTTGGAATTTGTAGAGAAATACAGATCGCGATTGAGCCACCTCTAAATATTATTTGTCAGCGTATACTTTTGGCTCCGTCGATTGTTAGGTCAACCCCTCAAGTTTAAGCCACGAAGACCCAGAAAAAGTGTGATAATAGGCAGTAAGAAGCAGAAATTGAGAAATAGTACATTACGTTACAAGGGAGGGAAGTGCAACTTTTCACCGAGAGTGAAGTTTGATGTCCGAGCGAAGCAAGGGCAGAAATTCACACGGGGTGAAAAGTTGCACTTCCCTCCGATGTAACGTACTATAATTTTCTCCCCATTTCGCTAAAAAATAACCACATTTCGTGTGTGCAACAGGGACGGAGAATAAGCTTATTTTTAACAAATGACGACAAGCATGCGTAGTACGATGATTACCTCCCTCGGAAGATAACGAAAGCGGACTGCGCATGCGTAGTACGATGATTACCTTCCTAGGGAGGTAATAAATGCGGACTGCGCATGTGTACGTCATTCGTAACAAATGACCGATTTCTCGCCCGCGTTGCGGACACGGAATGGGGTTATTTTAGCGAAGTCGGGACAAAAAGTTGTTAATGCTCGAGTTAATGCTTATTATCGCAGTTTTTTGGTCTTCATGGCTTAAACTCCAGGGGCTGATCTAACAATCGACTGCGCCAAAGGAACTGACTGGCAAATAATATTTAGAAGTGTCTCAATCGCGATCTTTGTTTTTCAACGAATTTCGAATTTCAAAAATTATAAAAAACTTAAGTCCCGTATACCGTATAAAACGTGAATATTAAGGTCAGAATACATACATTTGCAGTAAAAAAATAAATACAAATTTTTTTTTAAAATGTTAACACCATAATATATATATATACTACACGGAGAAAAGGGTGTAGTTGTAGGAACTATGGAATTGATACGTGCCAACCGACTGGCGGGGTAAAATATGGCATTAGCAAGTTATTGCGTGTCAGAACCAACCGATTGGTTATGCCAACTAACCGATTGATGTCAACCAATCGATTGGTAACGCCCACCAACCGATTGGTGGCGCCAACTCACAGATTGGTAGTGAAAACCAACTGATTGGTAATGCCAACCAACCGATTGGTGATGCCAACCAAACTACATCTAACGTTCCAAGCATTTAAACGTTAGGTTTCTCAACTAACACGATTTCTCCGTGTAGGATATTATTGCGCCTCGCGCGCACTGCGCGCTCGCAAAACCTAGGTTAAGTATTTCGAATATTCGAAATTTCGGGACTTAGAAAAATTCGGGCTTGGGGGCTCCCTGCGCAACAGATTCTTGACACGGCGGCGGAGAATTTTTTTTATAATATAGAGAGACAATGTACAAATATCTGAAAAGAACACGATAGAGTTGTTTTAAAAATGATAATAAAAAATTAGTTTTTATTTCATTCTTACGAATCATGATGAATTAGATATTGTCTGAAAAGAAATCTAGGAAAAGAAAAACAATGTTTCTGCAAAAATACGAAATTTTGCTTCCTCATAGAGGAAGCTTTGTTTTCATGAAATTTTTTTTTCGAGTTTTTCATGTCAGAACGTTCAAAATGGTCTGAAACGTCGAGAAAAGTGGTTTAGAAAAATTGTCCGGATGTATGTATGTGTGTGCATGCTGAAAAGCCAAAAATTCATAATACTGTAACTTACTAAGTATTCGACCAAATCAGCTCAAATTTAAACAACATATACAGTACTGGCTAATCTTCAATTGGTATAAATTTTACAATAATCGCTTAACGCATTTCATTTTTAGAAGAATTTTGAAATTTCCAAAAAGTACGTAAATGCTCTAGCTCGAACGAATTTTTAGCTATCATGCTGAATAAAATAAAGAAACTTCCGCATAGAGGCGGGTTTGTGAAAAGCGAAAAAGAATGAGGAAGCAATGTGCAAGGTTCTACTTTGCATCCTTTTTTTGCTAAGAAGTTACTAGATATTTCGTTCAAATAAAAATAGAAAAAGATCTATGCTCATCGATGATAAATGTTAAAATCTACAAACAATAAATATGAAAGTCAAAATAATGCACTGAGATAATGATTAGACGGTCATGTCTTTACTTTGTTGTGTTTCGACGAAGCCCGTGCGCAGTTCGTGCAGCATCGGTTCTTGCGTCTATATGCATACAGTTATTCTTCTTTCACAATTTTCTAGGAATAATTTTCGAAGGAATGTTAAAAAAAAAATCAAAGCATTTTGCAATGAGAACGATTTTCTTTTCTAATTGCAACTTTAAAGCAGATAGAACAAAGACATTTTATTGTAAGACGGAATTTCTTGAAAAAAAAAAAAAAAAAAAAAAAATTTTCAAAAAACATTTTTAAAAATTTTTTAATTTAAAAAAAACAAAAAACAATACTGAACTTTATTTAAAAAAAAAGATAATTTAAATTTTGTTAAATTAATGATAGGAAAAAGTTTTAAGTTGAACGATGATAAATGTAAAAATCTGCAAGCAATAAATATGAAAGTCAAAATAATGCTCTGAAATAATGATTAGACGGTCATGTCTTTACGTTGTTGCGTTTCGACGAAGCCCGTGCGCAGCTCGTGCAGCATCGGTTCTTTCGTCTATATACATACAGTTATTCTTCTTTCACAATTTTCTAGGAATAATTTTCGAATGAATGTTAAAAAAAAAATCAAAGCATTTTGCAATGAGAACGATTTTCTTTTCTAATTGCAACTTTAAAGCAGATAGAACAAAGACATTTTATTGGAAGACGGAATTTCTTGAAAAAAAATAAAACAAAAATGTTGCAAAAACCATTTTAAAAATTTTAAAAAATTTTAAATAAAAAAAAAACAATACTGAACTTTATAACAAAAAAGATAATTGAAATTTTGTTAAATTATCTATAGGAAAAAGTTTTTAGTTGATCGATGATAAATGTAAAAATCTGCATTTTATTGGAAGACGGAATTTCTTGAAAAAAAAAAATAAAACAAAAATGTTGCAAAAACTATTAAAATTTTTTTTTTGATTAAAAAAACAAAAAACAATACTGAACTTTATTAAAAAAAAAGATAATTGAAATTTTGTTAAATTAATGATAGGAAAAAGTTTTGAGTTGATCGATAATAAATGTAAAAATCTCCAATCAATAAATATGAAAGTCAAAATAATGCTCTGAAATAATGATTAGACGGTCATGTCTTTACGTTGTTGCGTTTCGACGAAGCCCGTGCGCAACTCGTGCAGCATCGGTTCTTGCGTCTATATACATACAGTTGTTCTTCTTTCATAATGTTCTAGCAATAATTTTCGTATGAATGTTTTAAAAAAATCAAAGCACTTTGCAATGAGAACGATTTTCTTTTTTAATTGCAACTTTGAAGCAGATAGAAAATATACATTTTATTGGAAGACGGATTTTTTTGAAAAAAAATAAAACAAAAATGTTTCAAAAACCATTTCAAAAATTTAAAAAAATTTTAAATAAAAAAAAAAAAACAATACTGAACTTTATAACAAAAAAGATAATTGATATTTTGTTAAATTAATGATAGGAAAAAGGTCTGAGTTAATCGATCATAAATGTAAAAATCTACAAGCAATAAATATGAAAGTCAAAATAATGCTCTGAAATAATGGTCAGACAGTCATGTATCTACTTTGTTGTGTTTCGACAAAGCCCGTGCGCAGCTCGTGCAGCATCGGTTCTTGCGTCTATATGCATACAGTTATTCTTCTTTCACAATTTTCTAGGAATAATTTTCGTATGAATGTTTTAAAAAAATCAAAGCACTTTGCAATGAGAACGATTTACTTTTTTAATTGCAACTTTAAAGCAGATAGAAAAAATACATTTTATTGGAAGACGGATTTTTTGAAAAAAATAAAATAAAACAAAAATGTTTCAAAAACTATTTAAAATTTATTTTTTAAGTAAAAAAAAACAAAAAACAATACTGAACTTTATTAAAAAAAAGATAATTGAAATTTTGTTAAATTAATGATAGGAAAAAGGTCTGAGTTAATAGATCATAAATGTAAAAATCTACAAGCAATAAATATGATAGTCAAAATAATGCTCTAAAATAATGATTAGACGGTCATGAATTTACTTTGTTGTATTTCGACGAAGCCCGTGCGCAGTTCGTGCATCATAGGTTCTTGCGTCTATATGCATACAGTTATTCTTCTTTCACAATTTTCTAGGAATAATTTTCGAATGAATGTTTAAAAAAAAAATCAAAGCACTTTGCAATGAGAACGATTTTCTTTTTTAATTGCAACTTTGAAGCAGATAGAAAAAATACATTTTATTGAAAGACGGATTTCTTTGAAAAAAAAAATAAATAAATAAAAAAATGTTTCAAAAAACATTAAAAAATTTTTTTTAATTAAAAAAGAACAAAAAACAATACTGAACTTTATTTAAAAAAAAAGATAATTTAAATTTTGTTAAATTAATGATAGGAAAAAGTTTTGAGTTGAACGATGATAAATGTAAAAATCTGCAAGCAATAAATATGAAAGTCAAAATAATGATCTGAAATAATGATTAGACGGTCATGTCTTTACTTTGTTGTGTTTCGACGAAGCCCGTGCGCAGTTCGTGCAGCATCGGTTCTTGCGTCTATATGCATACAGTTATTCTTCTTTCACAATTTTCTAGGAAAATTTTTCGAATGAATGTTAAAAAAAAAATCAAAGCATTTTGCAATGAGAACGATTTTCTTTTCTAATTGCAACTTTAAAGCAGATAGAACAAAGACATTTTATTGGAAGACGGAATTTCTGGAAAAAAAATAAAACAAAAATGTTTCAAAAACCATTTTAAAAATTTTAAAAAATTTAAATTAAAAAAAAAACAATACTGAACTTTATAACAAAAAAGATAATTGAAATTTTGTTAAATTATCTATAGGAAAAAGTTTTAAGTTGATCGATGATAAATGTAAAAATCTGCAAGCAATAAATATGAAAGTCAAAATAATGATCTGAAATAATGATTAGACGGTCATGTCTTTACTTTGTTGTGTTTCGACGAAGCCCGTGCGCAATTCGTGCAGCATCGGTTCTTACGTCTATATGCATACAGTTATTCTTCTTTCACAATTTTCTAGGAACAATTTTCGAATGAATGTTACAAATAAAATCAAAGCATTTTGCAATGAGAACGATTTTCTTTTTTAATTGCAACTTTGAAGCAGATAGAACAAAGACATTTTAATGGAAGACGGAATTTCTTGAAAAAAAATAAAACGAAAATGTGTCAAACACCATTTAAAAATTTTTTAAAAATAAAAAAAAAATAAAAAAAAAACAATACTGAACTTTATAATAAAAAAGATAATTGAAATTTTATTAAATTAATGATAGGAAAGAGTTTTATGACGTAGACGATAAATGTAAAAAATCTACATACAATAAATTCGAACGAAAATATACTTATAAAAGTTAACATTTATGAATGTAAAAACGACAGGAAAATAATTTTTCGTAATTAACGTTACAATTTTTTTCAATTGCCTGTACTTACTGTATCGTCGATAGTTCTTCTCGAATCTCGTGTTGTCTCCGCTAGTATCCCAGGATCCTCCGATAAAAATGTTTTTTCTTATTGCACTGGATGTCACATTAAAGAGTACGATGCTTACTCCTCAACGTCGTAGCGAGAATGAACGACGCCGCGCGTTTGCAAGCTAGACGCCGTAGTAGGGTGGAGTAGCATCGCCCAATGCCGCGCGTCCTGTTGGTGATGCGCGTTTCTCCCACTGCAGCGCAACGATCGCGCTTGTTGCGGGGAGCATTGTGGACGCGCGCTCGAACGGAGGAGCTCATTCCCTGCGGAGACGTTGAGGAGTGAGCATCGTACTGTTGAGTGTCATCGAGTGCAATAAGAAAAAAACATTTTTATCGAAGGATCCTCGGAGACGAGCGGAGACAACCCGAGATAATGTAAGTACAGATAATTGAATATAAATTTAACGTTAATTACGAAAAATTAATTTCCTGTTTTTTTTTTTTTACATTCATAAATGTTAACTTTTCTAAGTATATTTTGTTTCGAATTTATTGTTGTAAAATTTTTTACATTTATCGGCTACTTCAAAAAAATCATTCCTATCATTAATTTAACAAAATTTCAATTATCTTTTTTATTATAAAGTTCAGTATTGTTTTTTTTTATTTTTTTTTATTTTTAAAAATTTTTTAAATGGTTTTTGACACATTTTCGTTTTATTTTTTTTTCAAGAAATTCCGTCTTCCAATAAAATGCAGATTTTTACATTTATCATCGATCAACTTAAAACTTTTTCCTATAGATAATTTAACAAAATTTCAATTATCTTTTTTGTTATAAAGTTCAGTATTGTTTTTTTTTTAATTGAAATTTTTTTTTAATTTTTGAAATGGTTTTTGAAACATTTTTGTTTTATTTTTTTTCAAGAAATTCCGTCTTCCAATAAAATGTATTTGTTCTATCTGCTTTAAAGTTGCAATTAGAAAAGAAAATCGTTCTCATTGCAAAATGCTTTGTTTTTTTTTAAACATTCATCTGAAAATTATTGCTAGAAAATTGTGAAAGAAGAATAACTGTATGCATATAGACGCAAGAACCGATGCTGCACGAACTGCGCACGGGCTTCGTCGAAACACAACAAAGTAAAGACATGACTTTCTGACCATTATTTCAAAGCATTATTTTGACTTTCATATTTATTGATTGCAGATTTTCACATTTATTATCGATTAACTCGAACTTTCTCCTATCATTAATTTAACAAAATTTCAATTATCTTTTTTGTTATAAAGTTCAGTATTGTTTTTTTTTTAATTTAAAATTTTTTAAAATTTTTTAAATCGTTTTTGAAACATTTTTGTTTTATTTTTTTCAAGAAATTCCGTCTTCCAATAAAATGCAGATTTTTACATTTATCATCGATCAACTTAAAACATTTTCCTATAGATAATTTAACAAAATTTCAATTATCTTTTTTTTTTTAATAAAGTTCAGTATTGTTTTTTGTTTTTTTTAAATTAAAAAAAAATTTTTAATGTTTTTTGAAACATTTTTTTTTTTTTTTTTTTTTTTTTCAAAAAAATCCGTCTTTCAATAAAATGTATTTTTTCTATCTGCTTCAAAGTTGCAATTAAAAAAGAAAATCGTTCTCATTGCAAAGTGCTTTGATTTTTTTTTAAACATTCATTCGTAAATTATTCCTAGAAAATTGTGAAAGAAGAATAACTGTATGCATATAGACGCAAGAACCGATGCTGCACGAACTGCGCACGGGCTTCGTCGAAACACAACAAAGTAAAGACATGACTTTCTGACCATTATTTCAAAGCATTATTTTGACTTTCATATTTATTGATTGCAGATTTTCACATTTATTATCGATTAACTCGAACTTTTTCCTATCATTAATTTAACAAAATTTCAATTATCTTTTTTGTTATAAAGTTCAGTATTGTTTTTTTTTTAATTAAAAATTTTTTTAAATTTTTAAAATCGTTTTTGAAACATTTTTGTTTTATTTTTTTTCAAGAAATTCCGTCTTCCAATAAAATGCAGATTTTTACATTTATCATCGATCAACTTAAAACTTTTTCCTACAGATAATTTAACAAAATTTCAATTATCTTTTTTGTTATAAAGTTCAGTATTGTTTTTTTTTTAATTGAAATTTTTTTTTAATTTTTGAAATGGTTTTTGAAACATTTTTGTTTTATTTCTTTTCAAGAAATTCCGTCTTCCAATAAAATGTATTTGTTCTATCTGCTTTAAAGTTGCAATTAGAAAAGAAAATCGTTCTCATTGCAAAATGCTTTGTTTTTTTTTAAACATTCATCTGAAAATTATTGCTAGAAAATTGTGAAAGAAGAATAACTGTATGCATATAGACGCAAGAACCGATGCTGCACGAACTGCGCACGGGCTTCGTCGAAACACAACAAAGTAAAGACATGACCGTTTAATCATTATTTCAGAGCATTATTTTGACTTTCATATTTATTGCTTGGAGATTTTTATATTTATCATCGATCAACTCAAAACTTTTTCCTTTCATTAATTTAACAAAATTTCAATTATCTTTTTTGTTTAAAGTTCAGTATTGTTTTTTTTTATTTAAATTTTTTTTAAATTTCTAAAGTGGTATTTGAAACATTTTAATTTTTATTTTTTTTCAAGAAATTCGTCTTCCAATACAATGTATTTGTTCTATTCTGTATCTAAAGTTGCAATTAAAAAAGAAAATCGTTCTCATTGCAAAGTGCTTTGATTTTTTTTACACATTCATTCGAAAATGAATCCTAGAAAATTATGAAAGAATAATAGCTGCGTGTGTATAGACGCAAGGACCGGTGCTGCACGAGCTGCGCACTGGCGTCGTCGGAAAACAACATAATAAAGACATCACACTCTGAAAGTTTTATAACATTATCTTGACGCATATTTTTAATGTTTGTAGATTTATACATTTATCATCCATCATCATAAAACTTGTGCCTATAAAAAATATTGAGTTCTTCTTTCTGAGTAATTTTTTTCACAGATTCTGGATTTTGTAAGTGTTTTATTTCGTTGACTTCGCTATTGTAACTTCATTTCTTGTGCGGGCAGCTTGGGTACAAACTTATTTATTTTCAACGTCCGACACGTAAGCATCATTCAATCCAAATTCCGATTCAATTGAAAAAGTTCATAAATCTTGGGTAAATTTCTGCATAAATTTCTCAGGTCGGAACTCGTGCAAGTGGCGGATATCATTACTACATTCTAGTTGACCTCGCATAATCCCCTACTCCCTTGACCAAAACGCCTTTTCATTTCCATTTCAGTGAGAGCCTGTGATGACGAAGGAAGCTCTTGTCGACAGACAATTGAACGATAAAATTATACCTAATCTGAGGCATCAGTCTAATAAAAAAATAAACTTCCAATTCCTATTAGATTGATCCTGTCCAGCATACCAACCCATAACACTTGACGCGGGCGCGCACGATAGTACTGCTATTTAAAAAAATTGTTACTTACATAATGATAAATTATTTTTCCGATGAATTGCCTTGACAAAATTGCAAAACGTTTTATTATAAATATCTTTTCAAATGTAGTTGCAATAAATGTTTTTGTCAATTCGACGACAATTTCTAGGGCCATGTCTAAGCGACGTTCGTCATTTATCGATTCCGATACGGACTCACTGGATGAGAACAGAAGCAGTGAATCGGAGTCGTCAGAAATAGAACAGGTATTCTTTTGTTTTCTTACGGAGTTTTTACTAGCAACTCGGCCGGCTGTGAACTAAACTGGACAGACTCTTTTCGGTTAATTTAACCAACTCAATTCGTCAACTCATCATAAGTCGACTCATCTTATACTCAAGATACGTTGGGGTCAGATTACGCTTGGCCTTTAGCAACTTGTTTCAATGTTGCCGAAACTAGACGAACACCGTTGGGTTAATTTGCGGACGACTTTTTATGAGTTCACTGTGATTAGAGTGAATGCACGTTTCGCAGCTTCTGACGAACAGTGGTCTACTATCTTATAGTTGACTGATCGTTGACGTAGAAGATACCCAAAAAATGACAGTTCCGCCAATGTTTTTCTGAAATATCTGCTAAAGTAGGCTAAAACTATTAATACTAAGCGTGCGTTTCTTTCTCATTTGCGTGTCAGCGAAAATCGCCAAGCCCACAGCGCCACAAGAGGAAGAGGACAGCCCCAAAGCGGTTGGAGGAATTTGCGCATGGAGCTTCATACCCGGAGACAACTGACAGTACCGGAAATGACCTCGGCCTGCCTAAGAATACAGCCTCATTGTTTGCTGGAATAGCCGAAATCGGTAAATCCATGAAGACAATCGATGCTGGGCGCTCTATCGGTGACATCTCCACCAACGGTAACATTGGTGGCTGCAGTCATTCCGACACAACCCCCGGTAGCGATGGCTTTCATGGAAAACAAGATAAAGGCGATAACAGCGGCAATAAAATTGTCATTACTGCTGACGTGCATTTTAGCAGTGGCGGCCGTCGCCTCATTGGTGCGGGCGCCAACGCTTTGAGTGCTTCCAGCGGTTATGGCATTGGCCGTATTCTATCTCAAGGTCGAGGTCGAGGTCGCGGTCGAGCTATACGAATTCAGAGTAATTCTGATTCAGTTCGACATGTCAGTTCTGGACATAATGTCGTGCGATCTGGTGACATGCCCGTTGTTGGTGGTGTCGGCCGCAGCGGGCTTTATGTTGATAAACGTGATAACATTAACAGTGACAACAGCCGTATTACTGATACGGCTGTTTTAGCTGTTAGTGATAAATCTAGTGACCCCGATGGGATATTTGATTTGCCAGATTCTGCTTCAGTCCGCGGCGCCGACGACGAGAATGCCTCAGTAGTCCCTTATGACGACGGGTTCGGTGGTAGTGATGGCCGTGGTGGCTTCACCGACAGCACTCCCTTGCAAAGAGGCGTCGTAAGTACAATATTTTTGGTCGAGTGAAAACGATTGAACAATATTGTATATTACGAAACTGTAATTTTTAGAAGAAAATCGACCTGATTCCCCGAAGATTGAACGAGTTTTCCGATGATGGGAAGAATACAGCAGTCATGACGGTCCTTCGTAAAATTCGGCGGGGCATATGGTAATTATAATGAACAAAACGATGAAATGGTATCATAAATAATAAATAAATACATTAAGGTAATCACTTATAAATGTTTTTAGCGACATGAACAAGAGGTTAAACTCACGATTGGAGTAAGTTTCTATACCGACGTATGCTTCGTACAGTTATACGTTACATGTGAGTAATTTTGATCATTTTAACAATTTTCAGTGTTATCGAAGAACGTGTCGCTGCAACTGGAAGTCGTGTCAATGAGATGTTGGCCAGTGATTTCCCCACTAAACCCTTCTGCCTGCCGCTGAAAACCCGCGAAGATATGGAGCTCTTTGAATAAATAAGCGACGCTGATTTTAATCAGGCTGTAAGATAAGTTTTTTATTTATACGAGGGTATAATCCACACCAATTCAATCTTGATCTGATCATCGACCTCTCGGATCTGGTCGATGATCTTTTGTTGTTCCAACTCTAAAGGCAAAGCAAAATACTTTAGATTTTCTAGACCATCACTCTTTAAAAAAACAACATTGATTTCATATAAAAATTAGCATTTTTCAAAATCCTTTGCCACATTAAAAATTTTTCAAGCCTACACCTAAAGTAGGCGTGCGTTCACTTCCATGAAAGAACCTATATTCGAAAAAAAAAAAAAATTGAAAATTCTCGAAGCAGTAGTGAATCAACTCAACATTTTTTTTTGAAAAAAAGTTTTCGTTTAAGGAAGCGTACGTACGCCCACTTTGGGTCTAGGCTTGAAAATTTTTGGAATTTGTAAAAAAAAAGTAATTTAAATTTTTAGATTACATAACTATTTTTTTTAAAGAGTGATAGGTCAAGAAGATCTAAAAACATTCTGTTTTCCCTTTAGATTTGGAAAAATAACATAAAAATTCACCGACCAAATCCAAGACGTCGAGGGTCAAACCCAGGTCGAATTGGGTGGATTGCACCATATATTTTTATCCCAATTCATAAACTGCGCTGCAGCTGAAGCTTCTTTTTTATTGTTCTAGGTCGACTTTCTCGGAGCGCTAAGCAGTGGGAGCATTACGGAGCGGGCAAACTTGATTCTAAAAGCTGCGATGGATGACAATCTTGCAATCTCGTATTCGATGCAAGGAAAGAAATCGAAGCCGAAAATCTTGGGAACGCGCTTCTCTGCAGCACTATATGGTAAGTTGAATGAATCTTAACCATACCAATGCTATTCATATTTTTTAAATTTAATAGAACCATTAATATTGTTTATATTGTATAATTTTAGCTGCTGTATCGAAGAACTTGCTACCGGAACCGCGACCGACGCAGGATGTTTACACACGTGCCATGACAGCATCTCTAAAGGCTGCGAAAGAGCGTTTCCGCCGATTACCTCGTTAAACTTACAAGATTTCAAGGTTTCCAAAGGAACCTTACAGCCTTTCATATTGACAGAAAAATTCTGCGCTCCAATCCTCAAAGGATCAATTTAACTGACATTTATCGAGAACTTTTGCGGTGTCGAAATTCCGCAGTGTCGGACTTTTGCGTGTAGAGCTCGCGCCGCGTACAAGTTTCGTCGTGCAAATTTGTTGCGTGTAGTAAAATTCGGTGTACAAACGCTCGTTCATTTTATTATAAGCGTTGTTGGTTTGAAAGTTCGTTAGTAGTAAGTACTTTACTAATTTATTATAAATACATAACATTGTGTTAAAATTGTTCAATGCTTACCGAATAGAAAGTAAGTCCTGTTTGTGATATCTATTTTTGTTTTTGTGAGTGTGAATGTGCGATGAATGCAGACTGTGAGTTATAAAGTGACTTGTCTGCGTATAATTTTTAGCAAGATTACCTTGCAAAAAATATATAATGCGAAGTCATTTTGAAGCTTACAGTCTGATAATCTTGGATCCCGTGGTTTGGATCCAGAAGCGTACGCGAACGCGTACGCGATTTGGTCGTACTGAGTTCACGTGGGATTGACGCTTGCGTACTTTTGAAGGCAAGATCCAATTTCACATGGCTCGGTACTTTGAATCTCGTGCGCAAAATCATCGCCCGTAAGGAGTTTCATCAAATGAAGTATTCAAAAGTATTACTTACCATTATATAAAATAATTTGTTTTGTACATAAAAATACACAAAAATATTACAATGTTTTATTTTGTTTGTGACATACCGTAACATATATTTTCGTCACCGAAGAATTGTTGCATGTGTTAACAAAAATAAAAATCCAATGTACTCACCTGTGCAATGGGCATTTTTCTCGCTTTTCTTACAGGTACTTGGAGGATTCTTTTGAAATTTATCAAACAGCTAATGCAGTGATTACACTTCGATAGTAACAATCACGGAAGTTGAAAGTTTTAGAGCCTTAATGACCCTCAATTTTATGTATGTATTATTTTGTTACATTCACTGCTATGGCTGAAATATATTACGATATAAGAGGATATGTTGTCTATTTTTGTGTGTACCTTTTCCTTATTGGTAGTCGAATGTGAGCAAATGTCCATATTTGAAGACTCACATTTGTATCTACTTATGGTAAATGAATAAATTTTGAAATGTTACAATAACAACAAACTTTGACTAGAGTATTTAATTCACGTTGCATAGTTCGTAAACACATCCAAATTTTCTGGACACGCCAGTTTCCGATAATATGGGTTCGCTTCCTATTGCGAAATCGACAATAACTTATGGTTAATGGTTTTGATGTATTTAAAAATTTTCAAGTATGTTTTGTAAATATAAAAACAATACAAAAAAAAAAAATAAAAATGTCGAACCACAAAAAATCGGTTCATGTTGTTGTTTCCTGTATTAATGTACAGTGTTGTAATTCTTCCGAACTCAAATAGCACAGGTACAGTTTGTTTTGCTTCCCCGTGAAAGAAGCTTCTTTTTCTTGAGAGTTTCCTTTTTTCGTATTGAGAAAATTAATCTGGAGTATATGTGTGTATGCGTTGGGTATAAAGTTGGGGAATATTTCATAACTGGACAAGTAGGACCATGGGATGTTTTGTACAATTTGTTTGAGATAAAAATTCGTCGTTTATGGCTGCTTGATGAAATAATTAAATTTATTAAGCAGCAAAAGTCGACATTCGTAAAGATTCGCATTAGTGGATTTGAATTAGGCTTCAGTTTCGCGCGCTTTGAATCTAGCGATCACTGTCTCAGACTCGAGATGTGCTTCGCAATTTCCATCATTGAAATTGACCGAAGTAGTCTCATACGATGGAAAATTAATGTTAACAATACATGGTAGCTGACTATCATATACTAAAGTAGGACTATCAGGTTGAAACTCGGCACACAAGTTAAACAGTTGTTAAATCGCGATCGCTATAAATTTGTGCGTAATTCAATTTATCGTATCCTTCATATTTTATCACTGTTGGATTTTTGTTTTTTTCTTTCTTTTTAGATGAAAACAGTACAAGAGTTATGCTTCCAATTGAGGTGGACGAGTCAGTATGAAAAATCTGTTTTTATTATAAGGACAACTCTCCCTCTCACCGAAGGAAACATTTACAATAATTCTCTCCTTTCAGAATGAACCCAAAGGATCGTTTTTGTAAATGGACCAATCGATTGGGTCAAGCAGTTGCTTTTAAAACAGATTCATGAGTTATAGAATAGGCCTTCGCTAGGTCTCATTCTCTTTGCAATTACACTGCACCATACATAACCATTAAGGCAGAGCAATTTTTTTTTTTTTAAAGATCCTTAAAGAAGTGTTGTAGAGTAATATATATAATTTCATAATAATTCTGGCATCTGAGACATGCATCTTTTAAAGTATGACCTTTCAAATAAAAATGCTTCGCTTAAATGGTGTGCAGGGAAACTACGAAGAGAATGAGATTTAGCTAAAGCCAAACCTTGGAACCATGTTCTCTGGATCATGCACAGAGTATATAACTCATGAATCTGGTCCATTTATAAAAAAAAAAGTGCAAGGTTCTACTTTGCATCCTTGTTTTAAATACTAAATTTGGGCTTGAAATCTCAAGTTTTGTAAAAATTAATACGATAAAGTTAATTTTTTCAACATTTCGGAATTCCATAAAATCAAAATTATTAATGTTTCGTCACTAAATTATACATCTATAATGACTGAATATGATTTTGTTTACATAATAAATTTGAGCTTGATATCTCAAGTTTTACAAAAGTTAATGCGATAAAGTAAGATTTTTTATAATCCAAAATTCCATAAAGCCTGAATTTTTGCACGTTCGTCACTAAATTACATATTTATCATGGCTGAATATTATTTTGTTCACATATTGAATTTGGGATTGATATCTCAAGTTTTTCCGCAGTTAATGAGATACCGTTGATTTGTTTAATTTTTCAAAATTATATTCAATACAAATTTTTGTATCGTTTGCCACTGAATTATATATTTATCATGGATGAATATTATTCTGTTCATGTACAAAATTTGAGCCAACCAGATATGCCACATAAGATTTTGGAAAAAGTAATGACATAATGCCAAATTTTTTAAAAATTCAAAATTCCTTAAAATCTGAACCACTTGACCGATTCGAGCCAAATTCAATACCAAGCAACATCAAGTGCAAATACTCTTATGAAGAACTATTTGGCATAATAGACTAATTTTTATGAAAGTTAGAGCGAGCTCGCCCTTTTTTCAAAAATTTTAAATCGACATAAAATCAAAATGGTTGCATATATTTAGTTAAAAATCGCAACACTCAAAGAGAGATAACTGCCACATTTGCGCTCCACACACACACACACACACACACACATACGGACATTTTTTTTCTAAACCACTTTTCTCGACGTCTTGGACCATTCTGAGTATACTGACATATAAATCTAAAAAAAAAAAATTTCATGAAAACAAAGCTTCCTCGATGAGGAAGAAAAATTGAAATTTTCCACAGATTTATCTCAAATTTTGTTCACATGTGGACTATCATCGAAAAAGATTTGAGTACAAATGTGATGCAGATTTGTCCAGCAGTTCAAATTGTATCGCACTATCAACTTTTTTGCTTCCTCATAGAGGAAGCTTTGTTTTCATGAAATTTTTTTTTTTTTAGATTTCATGTGTGTATACGCAGAATGATCCAATACGTCGAGAAAAGTGGTTTAGAAAAAATGTCCGTGTTGTGTGTGTGTGTGTGTGCAGGGCTTCGAAAATTCAATCGCCTCTAACTCAGTAACCCTTTGAGCGATCGGGCTCAAATTTGGCGCGCAAGTGAAGCAATTGTCCCTCTTTGAATGCTGCGATTTTTAACTAAATATATGCAGCCATTTTGATTTTATGTAATTTTTAATTTTTTGAAAAAATTAGTCTACTATGCTAAATAGTTCTTCGTAAGAGCATTTGCACTTGATGTTGTTGGCTATTGAGTTTGGTTCGAATCGGTCGAGTGGTTCAAATTTTATGGAATTTTTAATTGTAAAAAAATTTGACATTATGTCATTAACTTTTCCAAAATCTTATGTGACATATCGAGCTCAAATTTCGTACACGAACAGAATAATATTCATTCATGATAAATATATAATTTAGTGGCAAACGATTAAAAACATTGTATTTCATGGAATATTTAAAAATTAAAAAAATTAACGGTATCGCATTAACTGCGGAAAAACTTGAAATATCAATTCCAAATTCAATATGTGAACAAAATAATATGCAGCCATGATAGATATTTAATTTATTGGCGACCAGGCAAAAATTACGATTTCTTAGAATTTTGGATTATCAAAAATGTAACTTTATCGCATTAAGTTTTGTAAAACTTGAGATATCAAGCCCAAATTTAGTATGTAAACAAAATCATATTCAGTCATTATAGATGTATAATTAAATGACAAAACATTAATAATTTTGATTTTATGGAATTTTAAATTGTTAAAAAAATTAACTTTATCGCATTAATTTTTGTAAAACTTCAGATTTCAAGCCCTAATTTAGTATTTAAAACAAGGATGCAAAGCAGAACCTTGCACATTGCTTCCTCATTATTTTTCGCTTTTTACAAAGCTTCCTCTATGAGGAAGCCAAAATTGATTAACATACTTGTTCATAAAGGTAGCTTTGTAAAAAGCAAAAATAATGAGGAAGCAATTTGCAAGGCATTCCGTGACAGCATGGCATGCCGTCACCGTGTCGGCACCATGCACTCACGCCGTGCAAATAAATTTTTAAAAATGTTCTGTGTGGCACGTCGTGCTGTCACTGTGACGGCACCGTGCCGTCATGTACGTCCGCATATGACGGCACGGTGACGGCATGCCGCGACGGCACGCCGTGCCGTCACCGTGTCGGCACCATGCCCTCACGACGTGCAAAAAAAAATTCAACAAATTTTCTGTGTGGCACGTCGTGCCGTCACCGTGACTACACGGCGTGCCGTTATCGTGACAGCACGGCATGCCGTCACCGTGACGGCACCGTGCCTGCTTATCGTGCCTGATTTTGTCAGCAGCGTGACTGCACGGTGTCATCACGGTGACGGCATGCCGTGACGGCACGCCGTGCCGTCACCGTGTCGGCACCATGCCCTCACGCCGTGCAAAAAGAAAATTCAACAAATTTTCTGTGTGGCACGTCGTGCCGTCACCGTGACTACACGGCGTGCCGTTATCGTGACAGCACGGCATGCGGTCACCGTGACGGCACCGTGCCTGCTTATCGTGCCCGATTTTGTCAGCAGCGTGACTGCACGGTGTCGTCACGGTGACGGCATGCCGTGACGGCACGCCGTGCCGTCACCGTGTCGGCACCATGCCCTCACGCCGTGCAAAAAGAAAATTCAACAAATTTTCTGTGTGGCGCGTCGTGCCGTCACCGTGACTACACGGCGTGCCGTTATCGTGACAGCACGGCATGCGGTCACCGTGACGGCACCGTGCCTGCTTATCGTGCCCGATTTTGTCAGCAGCGTGACTGCACGGTGTCGTCACGGTGACGGCACCATGCACTCACGACGTGCATTCAAAAAAATTTTGGTGTGGCACGTCGTGCCGTCACCGTGACTGCACGGCGTGCTGTCACGGTGACGGCATGGCGTGCCGTCACGGTGACGGCACGCCGTGCCATCTGAAAAATTCTGAACGCACGGCGTGCGTTCATGGTGCCGTCACGGTGACGGCACAGCGTGCCGTCACGGCATGCCGTCACCGTGCCGTCATATGCGGACGTACATGACGGCACGGTGACGACATGCCGAGCCGGTACGTGACGGCACGGTGACGGCACGGTGACGGCATGCCAAAAAAATAAAGCACGATTGTCTATCTGGGTATACATATATTCTAATAGGGAAATAGTGCTGCTCTTTTGGGAACTTTACTTGAAAAGAGAGAAAAAAAAGGATGCAAAGTAGAACCTTGCACATTGCTTCCTCATTATTTTTCGCGTTTTACAAAGCTACCTCTATGAGGAAGTATGTTATTCAATTTTTGGCTTCCTCATAGAGGAAGCTTCGTAAAACGCGAAAAATAATGAGGGTGCAATGTGCAAGGTTCTACTTTGCATGCTTGTTTTAATTAGATAAATATACATGTTGTGGATTCGCTTTTTCTATTTCGTTATTACGTTATTTCGGGATTATTAGAGCGTTTCCGAAAGTGAATGTGATAATGTATATTTTTAAAAATAATTCAACATTCCATAAAATCAAAAATTTCATACCGTTCGTCACTAAATTATACATATATAATGGCTGAATATTGTTTCATTTATATACAAAATTTGAGCTCGCTATCTTAAGTTTTGCAAAAGTTACAATAGAGCGGTAATGTTAATTTTTTGAAAAATTCAAAACATCATAAATTTTTAACGGTTCAACCGATCTTAACCAAATTCAATAGCGATCACCGGCGTGTGAAAGCTCACATTCGTACCAATTTTAAGATCAATATCTCGAAAATTGAAAGAGTTATCGCGTAAACAGACATTTTTCAAAAAATTTAAAAACGCGTAATAATTTAACGATGAAGTGGATTTTAACAAAAATCTGTATGAACGATGAGGCTTGATCCCTCTATCTATGGTCCAAATTTCAGCTTGATATCTCAAGGCATTCCCAAGTTATAAAGGTTTACATTTTTCGATCGTGTAACACACACAACACACACACACACACACACACACACACACACACACACACACACACACACACACACACACACACACACACACACACACACACACACACACACACACACACACACACACACACACACACACACACACACACACACACACACACACACACACACACACACACACACACACACACACACACACACACACACACACACACACACACACACACACACACACACACACACACACACACACACACACACACACACACACACACACACACACACACGCACACACACACACACAGACAGTTTTTCTAAATCACTTTTCTCGACGTTTTGGCCCATTCCGAGGGGTTCTGTAAGAGGGAATAGAGATACGTATGATGGTTGAAGGAAAAAGCCTGAATAAGGCATATGAAAGAAAAAACCAACGAAAAACATCTATGGCTCGTTTGTTTTAAATTTTATTATTTACTTTTTTTTTTGTCTTTTGACCCTACTATTTATCTTCTTTTCCTTTTCTTCCTCCTCTGACGCCTTTTGAAGTTTTTCGTCCTCTTCTTCCTCCTCATCTTCTTTTTGTTGTAGCCAGTTGGCAACTGCTTGACTATTTAAATAAAAAAAATTAATTAATCATCGTAATATGCAAGTGTATATAAAAATTACCAACAAACTACATTATTGGTATTCGATGAAAGCATTTTTCCTTTTAGTAGAGTTGCGCATGCCTTTTAACTTTGTCGTAAGCACTGTTTTTAGTTTTTTCTCAGTGGCGGTTTCATTTTCTAGGAAAAACTAAGTAAGCGAAGCAAACTATTTTTTTTTATTCATGAAAGCAGATTTTTAAAATAAAAAGCCATTCAATTTATTTAGATATTTTTAATATTTTTGAAAGAATTGGAAATTTGGAATTATTGAAAGAAATGAGACCTGACCGAGTCAAATTGACTAAACAGTTTAGACAGCGTTATGTGTACAGTGAAAAAAAAAAAAAAAATGAAAAATGTGCTTAAGACAAAATTAAATAAAAAGGAAAAATAAGCATTGAGTATAATTATACGCAATGCTTATTTTTCCTTGAGTATAATTATACTCAATGCTTATAAAAATAAGCATTGAGTATAATTATACTGAATGCTTATTTTTCCTTGTACGGTGAAAAAAAAAATGAAAAATGTGCTTAACACTTAAGAAGATAAAAAGGAAAAATAAGCATTGAGTACTTATTTTTCCTTTTTATCTTCTTAATAAGCATTGAGTATAATTATACTCAATGCTTATTTTTCCTTTTTATCTTCTTAAGTCTTAAGCACAGTTTTCATTTTTTTTTTCACCGTACAAGGAAAAATAAAAAAAACTAAGTAAGCGAAGCAAACTATTTTTTTTTATTCATGAAAGCAGATTTTAAAAATAAAAAGCCATTCAATTTATTTAGATATTTTAAATATTTTTGAAAGAATTTGAAATTTGGAATTATTGAGAGAAATGAGACCTGACCGAGTCAAATTGACTAAACAGTTTAGACAGCGTTATGTGTAGTGAAAAAAAAAAAAAATGAAAAATGTGCTTAAGACAAAATTGAGTATAATTATACTCAATGCTTATTTTTCCTTTTTATTTAATTTTGTCTTAAGCACATTTTTCATTTTTTTTTTTTTCACTGTACACATAACGCTGTCTAAACTGTTTAGTCAATTTGACTCGGTCAGGTCTCATTTCTCTCAATAATTCCAAATTTCAAATTCTTTCAAAAATATTTAAAATATCTAAATAAATTGAATGGCTTTTTATTTTTAAAATCTGCTTTCATGAATAAAAAAAAATAGTTTGCTTCGCTTACTTAGTTTTTCCTAGAAAATGAAACCGCCACTGAGAAAAAACTAAAAACAGTGCTTACGACAAAGTTAAAAGGCATGCGCAACTCTACTAAAAGGAAAAATGCTTTCATCGAATACTAATAATGTAGTTTGTTGGTAATTGAGTATAATTATACTCATTGAGTATAATTATACTCAATGCTTATTTTTCCTTTTTATCTTCTTAAGTCTTAAGCACATTTTTCATTTTTTTTTTCACCGTACACATAATGCTGTCTAAACTGTTTAGTCAATTTGACTCGGTCAGATCTCATTTCTCTCAATAATTCAAAATTTCAAATTCTTTCAAAGATATTAAAAATATCTAAATAAATTCAATGGCTTTTTATTTTTAAAATCTGCTTTCATGATTTAAAAAAAAATAGTTTACTTTGCTTAGTTAGTTTTTCCTAGAAAATGAAACCGCCACTGAGAAAAAACTAAAAACAGTGCTTACGACAAAGTTAAAAGGCATGCGCAACTAAAATAAAACATTCACTATCATCTACGAATTGGTAGATAATAGTGAATATTTAATTTTAGCTGAGTTGTCTTAGATGGAAATACTTACGATCTGGCGGAAGCTTTTGAGACTTTTTTCTGCTCCCAAGCTGAGGAGTAGGCGAATCCCAGAGTGTCATAATCCAGGCTATAATAAAAAAATCATTTGTAAATTAGTAATAAATAATTTATATATTAATAGGTAATATGTAAAATTTGTAGGACAACTACTTGACAGGCAAAAAACAAGTATTTTATAAAACAACCTGTTAACATTAATAACAATACAATACTATGCTCCTGTAATTAAAGGATAGGCTTAATCAGTCAATGTTTTATCAGTATTTCTGACTAACATTGATTGATTGAATGCCTATTTAATGAAATCTGCTAGTAATATTTGTAATTAAAAAATTAGAATTATGAAGTCAATACTTACAATTTCATTTTTTCTCCAACACACCGTTCCGTCCAAACTTCTCGCGACCATTGCACAATAAATCTGCCCTGCACACCCGTCATAACACGGATGTAGTCGGAACGTCTACGATTTGGTTCTTTTGTAAATATTTTATTCACGACAGTTTGCACCTGCCAACTTAATAACTTTTGCCCAGAATTAAGGCGATCGTGAAATTCCCACGACGCGCATAACATTTTCCCTATTTGTTCGTAATTGAGCATCATGTTGCGACTGTAGTGAGCCATTTTGCCAGTGAACACTAAGTGTATTTTTTTTTTTTCGATGCCACTCTTCGAAGGCAATTATAGAGAATGTAAATAAAAACATTCGCGGGAAAAAGGCGGAACGGCGCTAGCATAGTGTTCCAATTAGCTCGTTGTCATCTGCTAGTTTCCGGACTTGCGAATTTTTAAATGTTGTATAGATATTTTCGGTGCTCAAGTTCGGAAAATTCCGCAGAATTATGATCAGCAAAGGCGAACTTGTGCGCCTTCGATCGTTGCAGATCCACACTTAAATAAAGGAAACATTTAGAAGCTAGCCAAATAAAATAAGGCGAGAATATGCAATGGTCTCGGGAAGTCTGTGAAGAGAAAATGGTTCGAGAACAAGTACAATTATGAGTATTGATTTTATAATTCTAAGTTTTTATTTACTACAAATATTAATAAAATATTGAAATTAACAAATATTGATAAAACATAGACTGAATAAACCTATGCATGATTTACAACAAACGATGTAAAAGTTTACATCTACTTTTATCTGATTTCCTTGGCGGTTCTTGATAAAATATTCATAAATAACATATCTCGATACAATACTTGACAAGCACGAGAAGTAAAAATTTTTCATAAGTGGTTTTTTTTTAAATTCAAATGCAAATAATTTTTTTCATACTTATTATTTATACGGATAAACATTAAGAAGATTTATTATAAAAGTTTCTTTTTGATTATGTTGTATTTTCGGTCAATTCGCTATCTGCCTCTACTGTAGGGGTGCGTTCCGAATGACGAGGTGTTTCGTTGATCGATGCGCATGCGCAATAATCTCCGTCAAGATTTACGGTGAAGTTTAAGAATTATAGTAAAAGTTGAAGATAGGGGAAACAGTTTGTTCGTTTCTATTAATTCCAAAGTATCGGAATTTCGATTTCTCACGGATTAACCATTTATAAAGTATTAACATTTTTTATCCTCACCTCACGATCGGACAACAACTTTTTGCCGTACCTCGCGAGTAGGGTGAATAGTTGTCGTCCGATCAGGAGACGAGGATAATATTTGAATTCTTTACAAATAGGCAAATCCATGAGAAATGTAATTATTCATACTTCAGTACCAGTATAAATAAAACAATTGTCTTTTTATGTTTCCACTTTTATTATACTTCTTAAAATTCACCGTAAATCTCGGCAAAAACCATTGCGCATGCGCATCGAATAACAAAACACCTCGTCATTCGGAACGCAGCCCATAGTTTGACAGGCTTCCCCTGCTTATCTGAAGCAGTGCAACGCCAAGCTATAGGCCACATGCGTCATGATAGGTGCGCGCGTGGTTGTTCAGGATCGAGCGGGGCCTCCGAACATTCAAATGCAGACTGCTGCGCGCGCAGATTTATTCGAATATAATATGGCATTGCATAAGTTATACTTTAGAAATCGCTACTTGGTTATTTTTGGAGTATGGTGTAACATTCGCGATCCGAAGGATACAGATGACCAGATTTTTTTATTAATTGCAGTCAATTGATCCAGTCAAGTGCCAAAATGTTTATATTTTTTTCACTCAGAGTGGTCAAGATATTCACATTTTTTTACTTACTTTGCGATTTCAGGTTCTATCGCCGGGTAAAATTGTTCCTCCGAATTTAAACATTTCAAAATTAATGCAACATCGATCGCTGCCAAAATATGCACTTATTTTGCACTTGACACTATTCAACACTTGTATCTGTAGACTGCCGAACACTATATTTTCACAGATATGAACATTTATAAGTCTCAAGTCGCGCGCTCGTTCAATTCTGCCGGTCCACAACAACAAAAAACTGTCAGACCAGGCATCCTTGTCGGGCAGTGTACGAGTTCCCGAGTAGTCTGTTGGTAAATCGATATTTCACAAACAATAAAGCAAGTTAAAAAATTAAAAAAGCTAAAATCTATCAACATTTTTCTTGGAAATAAATTGGTAAATAGTGAAAAATAATAAAAAAAAATACTATGCAACATTTTACTTAGCATTCTTTTTAATTTTATTTTCCTTGACAAAAGTCACCACATTTGCATTAAAATGCTGTACGTTTTGAATGTTTTGGTGGCCCTGAAAAGGGACGTTTACGTTTACGATGTGGCCCTAATAAAGGCCTTTCATCTTTTTCTACTTCATTATTAACACTTCATCAGCTCGGAAGCCGAGGAAGTCTTTCACTTCATCGTCGTCTTCGTCATCGTCGTCGGTTTGCGTTTCCCCGTCATGGGTCCAGCTCGAAAACTGCCCACGAGGGTGCATTTTCCTCTTTGCTATCGTACCAAGATGACAATGCGAATAGCTACAATAGTATAAAACATATGTCTGTCATTAAAAGTTCATCCGGTTTTCTCCGGGGCATATGCAAGAATTACCAAAGTAAAAGCACAATTTCTTTGCTTTGTGAATCACGCCGAACATGATATTATTTTACATAAAGCAGGTAAAGAAAAATACGGCTTCAGGATATCGGACGGGTACAATAGCCCTAAACATGAGATTCAGAGGAAATTTCGATTACTTCTCGATGAGATAAAAATCTTTAAAAAATCAAGCACGCTGATAAGTTTCATTGTGCATAATAATAATTCCAAAATGTGATTAACAAAAGTATGTTAAAAAAAACAGTTTAACAAATCAACCGTAAACCCAACTTTTGTTTTTTCAAATAAAAATGGTGAGTTATTTTTTTTTTCTCAATACATACGAATTATTTCTAGATTTCGGGTAATTTTCAAAAATCATGTTCAAAATTTTTTTGTATTGTGTGAAAAGTCCAGAATTTTACATATGCGTCTGTTACATAATCACCCCTACGAATAAGGTGTGCGGGCAACTCATCAAGTAGATTTGCAAGTGCAACGCAAACATTAACAAAAACATAACTTAAAAAAATGATATAAAATATGAAAAAAATGTATACGTAGTCTAAAAATGTAATAAATTATTTTCATTACAAATAAAAGTTTAGTAGACGTGTAATTTATAGAACATTTTTAAATTGTTTATTGATTTGTTAATAACATTTCATAAATATTATCACGCAAAATCAGTCACTTCAACATCTTCAACGTGCTTAATTTTTTTCGGATTTTTTTCCCATCAATAAGTGTTTTAAAATTATACATCTCATATTCCGTACATCTATTTTTATCGTAATCGTGGCGTTTCGAGCCTGTGTCTTGACGGCTGAATAACCGCCCTTGATCAATTTTTGTAAATAAAAGACTAAAATATTACCCACTATTTCGAGTCGGCGCCAACGGTTCGCTCGACATTTAAAACTCGCAAACAACACAAACCACCGCCAATTTTGCACTACCCTTTTTTTGCATGTATTCCTGTCGGTGCTTCGGGGATGGCGGGGAGTACACTTTTTTGGCGACATCATTGATGTCGGTCATACTAAGTATGTGCATCGATTTTACTTTTCCTAATAACGGCGCCAATGCGCACAAAAAGGCGCCGAATCTCTCCGGTTTCGTCGTAATGACTTTCGGTTCCGACATCGTGCTCTCTTCTTCGATCTAGACTCGCACGCACTTGTAAAAATGAACTGTTGATGGTAGAATACATGTTGAGGTAGTCCTTGCGCCTAGTATTCATTTCACATAAGTTCGAGAAAAATGAGAGAGAATTGCAAACATATAGGCCGCACTTTATTTGATTTCCTTTATTTTTTAAGGTGATGTGTCACATATCGTCTGTCTCTCTCAGATCGCCATAAGTGCCAGTGAGGTAGGTAAATCTTCCCGAAGTGTTATTCTTCGCCACGCTTGTTTTTTCGAATAAAAGTCGAGAAGTACTAACTGCAGTGTGCCAAGACGCAGTCCGTACTTCTCGTCTTTTGCCTGAAACATCAATTGTGACCAAGAACAACGCCTTTACAGGTTTTGTTACCGACCGAGCAGTAACAAATCATCTTAAATAAAGAAACGCATCATTTTTATACGAGCAATGTAGTAAATACATTGTATTACAATGGTAACGTTGCTTCGACTACTTACACAAAACAACAGCAACGCAAAGTTCCCGTCGTAATACAATGTATTCACTGTATTTTGCTGGTATAAAAAACATAACAAATATTTCCAAAAAAAAACAAGGAAATAAAACAAAGGGCGGCCGTCCGGCAAGAGGCAGCAGCGTCGACAGTTCTTTAACAAGTTCGCGCGAGTCAACATCGACAAACCTTTATGATGGATCCGAAAGATATTACTACGAAAGCAGAGAGATTCGGTGTCTTTTTATGTGCGTTGGTGCCGTACTTGGAAAAAATAAAAACAAAGCACGGACTAAGTGTGGCGGACATCAATGATGTCGCCAAACAGGTGTACAATTCAAGATCCCCGAAACACCGAAGGGAATACTTGAGAAAATGGATTTTGCAGAATTGGCGGTGGTTCGTCTCATTCGCGAAAGTTTTTAATCTTACGCGAACCGTTGGCGACGACTGCAAATAGTGAGTAATTGTTTATGTTCTTTCAACTTAAAAAATGCAATTAATGACGGTTATTAAACCGACAAGGCACAGGCTCGAACTGCTATGAATACGAGAGAAATAGATATATGTGAAATATAAATTTAAGAAACTTCTTCATGGGATAAAAATAAGAAGAAAAAATCAAGCACATTGAAGGTGCTGAGGAGATTGATTTTAACGACATATAACTTTCAAATGAGAATGATTTCTTACATTTTCAGAATACATATAAATTTTTTCCATACTTTATCTAATTTTTTAAGGTTCACTTATTTTTAAATGCTTCAGCTGCATTTGCTAATCTAGTTGATAAATTGTGCGGATACCTTCTTCGTAGGTGTCATTATGTAAAAGACTCATATCTAAAATACGGAACTATGCGCAAATAAAAACAAATTGAATGCATCTTTTTGAAATTACACAAAATCTTGAAATAATTGGAATGTTTTCCGAAAAAAACATCATTTTTATTACAAAAAAAGTAAGTTTGATGTCTAATTTGTTAAACTTTTTTTTACATAATTTAATTATAAAAATCTTGGGATTATTATTATGCAAAATCAATCTATTCGACACTTTCTACGTGCTGGATTTTTTTTCAGGTTTGTATCTAATCGAGAAGTAATCGAAATTTTCACTAAAACCCACGGTTAGTGGGATTGTACAGCTGCCACATTCTTAAGCCGTATTTTCCTTGACCTGCTTTATGTGTCATATTGTCATGTTCAGCGTCATTAGCAAATAGAAAAAAATATGCTGTTACTATGCTAATCTTTCGATCGTCGCGAAAAAAACCGGAAGAGTTTTTATTGGTAGTCCGATGTTGTATACTCTTCTAGCTTTTCTCATCATCATCTCGGCACGGTGGCCAAACGGACAATGTGCCCACGTGGAAAATATCCAAGTTGGGCCGATGACTGCAGAACACCAGCCGACTACGACGACGATGAAGAAGAGGAAGACTTCCTCGGCTTCGAAGCCAGCCGATAATAGATCACGGAGAAAATGTTAAAAGGCCCTTTTCAGGGCCAACTCAAAATTCAAGGCGTAAACGGCCCTTTTCAGGGCCAACTCAAAATTCAAGATGAAAACGGCCCTTTTCAGGGCCACCACAAAATTCAAAACGTGAACGGCCCTTTTCAGGGCCACCACAAAATTCAAAATGTGAACGGCCCTTTTCAGGGCCACCACAAAATTCAAAATGTGAACGGCCCTTTTCAGGGCCACCACAAAATTCAAAACGTACACCATCTTTTTGCAATTAAGGTGACATTTGTCACGGAAAATAAAATAAAACACGATGCAAAATAAAATGTTACATAGCGATTCCTCATTCTTTTTAGTAACACATGCATGAATAACGGTGCTTTTCATGGCATTTTTGTGGGACAAAAGTATCTAGTTTCGTGGCAGTATTGAAACGATAGATTGGCGCATGCGCAGTTCGCGATTCCTTCACGTCCGTCTCTTGTGTCTTTCACTTTCGTCTCTAGAGACGAGAATTTGTAACCTCTCTTTTCACTGTTAATCCCGCAAAACTACCATTCAAAGCATCATTATTCATGCACTTGATACAAAAAATATAGTGCGCAACACAGGCCAAAATGGCCTTTGCGATGAGTAAAAGTATTTGAATATGTGCTTCTGCGTGTGTGATGAACAGTCTTTCATGCCATGATTATTAAATAACTGAACCGAATATAAAAATCGATGAAAGCATTTTTGTTTTACGGGATTTTTAAAATTTTGAAAAATGTCTACTATTTCAGAAACTCAAGCAATTCTCCAGCTATCGTGCTGAAACTTGGAATAAAACTTTATAATAGAATGGATGCGATTTTTTGGTATTGAATTTGGACTAAGCAGTTGTTAATAAATTGAATGATGCTAAAGGATGATTGGTATTGAATTAAAGGTGAATCGATAAAAAGAAGTTTCAGTTTTATAGTATTTTGAATTTTACAAAAAAAATTGACATGAATTATTTGGACAATTACAAAATTACAATAAAATGGTCGTTCCGTCGAAGAATTTAATACGAATAGAGTAGTTTGCAGTTTGTGTTGCAGGATTCGCGAAAGGCACCCTCTTCTTCGCGAGGCAATAACACCGTCTTCTTTGATAAAAAAATATGGCGCGATATTCGAAAGCAGCCTATAGCAGCACGACGGAATTGCCGTGTCGGGACATTTTCTTCTTTCCAAGTGAAGTTCAGACCAGCGGAGAACGATTTACCATTTAAAAATGTCTGTAGAATCTCCACTTGAGTTTTCGTTTTTCATTTTCTTAGATTTTTATTTTTTCATTTTTCATTAATTTTTATGGTGAAACCAAGTGTACGAGAGGCAGATTCACTATTACAATAGTAGCTTTGATCTATAAAACTAAAACACATTATTGGATTCGTCGGCTATAATGTTGTGGAACGAAAAAAAAATCATTAAAAAAAAATGAAGGATAACGAGGCTTGAGTTTTTATGAATGCGCAGTACGAAATCATTTTGGATTGATTGTAACATCTTTTTCTCCTTCTTATACTTGTTTGATTAATTTGAAGACTGTAAAAACAGCAATCAATAGCAATCAGCTTCCACTCAAAGCAATTCGAAAAATGAACACTAAAAATATAAAACTACTTCGCGTTCAGAGCGAGATGAAATGACTGGGAATATTTTCATGTTCCGTATTCGGGGCCGAAGCAACACTGTCACTAACACAATCCGCACAAAATTAACAAATCTCGACGTCGAATACTCATTTGAAGTTGCTTCGACTCTAAAAAATGGAAGATTGTGAAAAAAAAAAAAAATACAAAACTATTTCGCGTTCAGATCAAGGTGGAATGACTGTGGAAATATTTGAATGTTTCCTATTCGGGGTCGAAGCAACGCCGTCGCTAAAACAATCGGTAAAAAACTAACAAATTTCGAAGACGAATGCTCATGTAAAGTTGCTTCCACTCTGAACAACTTGAAGAATTGAAAATAAAAATACAAAACTATTTCGCATTGAGATGAAGGTGGAACGACAATGAAAATATTATTTTTGTTACCTATGCGGAGTCGAAGCATCGTTGCCACTTGAACACTATGTACAAAAGTAATGAAACTTGATAAGAGATTATAATCCAAACTTGCATCCACTCAAAGCAATTCGAAAAATAAAAAAAATAAAATAGAAAACTATTTCGCGTTCAGATCAAGGCGCAATGACTGTGGAAATATTTTTATGTTTCCTATTCGGGGTCGGAGCAACGCCGTCGCTAAAACAATCGGTGAAAAACTAACAAATTTCAAAGACGAATGCTCATGTAAAATTGCTTCGAGACTAAACAATTTGAAAAACAAAAAAAAAAATAAAATAAAAATACAAAACTATTTCGCGTTCAGATCAAGGTGGACTGATTGAGAAAATATTTTCATGTTTTCTGTTCGGGGTCGAAGCAACGCTGTCACTAACACAATCCGTACAAAAGTAACACATTTCGACGTCGAATGCTCATTTGAAGTTGCTTCGAGTCTAAACAATTCGAAACATTGAAAAAAATGAATACAAAACTATTTCGCGTTCAGATCAAGGTGGAGTGACTATGAAAATATTTTCATATTCCTTATTCGGGATCGAAGCAACGCTATTAATGAAACAATCCCTACAAAAATAACAAATCTCGACGTTGAATGCTTATTTGAAGTTGCTTCGGCTCTAAAATATTTCAAAAAATGAAGAAAAACAAATAGAAAACTATTTCGCGTTCACATCAAGGCGGACTGATTGAGAAAATATTTTCATGTTTCCTTTTCGGGGTCGAAGCAACTCTGTCACTAACACAGTCCGTACAAAATTAACACATTTCGACGTCGAATGCTCATTTGAAGTTGCTTCGGCTCTAAAATATTTGAAAAATCGAAGAAAAAAAAATAGAAAACTATTTCGCGTTCAGATCAAGGCGCAATGACTGTGGAAATATTTTAATGTTTCCTATTCGGGGTCGAAGCAACGCCGTCGCTAAAACAATTGGTGAAAAACTAACAAATTTCAAAGACGAATGCTCATGTAAAGTTGCTTCGACTCTGGACAACTTGAAGAATTGAAAATAAAAAATACAAAACTATTTCGCATTGAGATGATGGTGGAACGACAATGAAAATATCATTTTTGTTCTCTATGCGGAGTCGAAGCATCGTTGCCACTAACACAATCCGTACAAAAGTAACACATTTCGACGTCTAAATCTATTTCGCGTTCAGATCAAGGCGCAATGACTGTGGAAATATTTTCATGTTTCCTATTCGGGGTCGAAGCAACGCCGTCGCTAAAACAATCGGTAAAAAACTAACAAATTTCGAAGACGAATGCTCATGTAAAGTTGCTTCGACTCTGAACAACTTGAAGAATTGAAAATAAAAAATACAAAACTATTTCGCATTGAGATGAAAGTGGAACGACAATGAAAATATTATTTTTGTTCCCTATGCGGAGTCGAAGCATCGTTGCCACTTGAACACTATGTACAAAAGTAATGAAACTTGAGAACAGATTATAATCCAAACTTGCTTCCACTCAAAGCAATTCGAAAAATGAAAAAAAAAAAAAAAATAGAAAACTATTTCGCATTCAGATCAAGGCGCAATGACTGTGGAAATATTTTTATGTTTCCTATTCGGGGTCGGAGCAACGCCGTCGCTAAAACAATCGGTGAAAAACTAACAAATTTCAAAGACGGATGCTCATGTAAAATTGCTTCGAGACTAAACAATTTGAAAAATTAAAAAAAAAAAAAAAAAATACAAAACTATTTCGCGTTCAGATCAAGGTGGACTGATTGAGAAAATATTTTCATGTTTTCTGTTCGGGGTCGAAGCAACGCTGTCACTAACACAATCCGTACAAAAGTAACACATTTCGACGTCGAATGCTCATTTGAAGTTGCTTCGAGTCTAAACAATTTGAAACATTGAAAAAAATGAATACAAAACTATTTCGCGTTCAGATCAAGGTGGAGTGACTATGAAAATATTTTCATATTCCTTATTCGGGATCGAAGCAACGCTATTAATGAAACAATCCCTACAAAAATAACAAATCTCGACGTCGAATGCTTATTTGAAGTTGCTTCGGCTCTAAAATATTTCAAAACATGAAGAAAAAAAAGTAGAAAACTATTTCGCGTTCAGATCAAGGCGGACTGATTGAGAAAATATTTTTATGTTTCCTTTTCGGGGTCGAAGCAACTCTGTCACTAACACAATCCGTACAAAAGTAACACATTTCGACGCCGAATGCTCATTTGAAGTTGCTTCGGCTCGAAAATATTTGAAAAATTGAAGAAAAAAAAAATAGAAAACTATTTCGCGTTCAGATCAAGGCGCAATGACTGTGGAAATATTTTAATGTTTCCTATTCGGGGTCGAAGCAACGCCGTCGCTAAAACAATCGGTGAAAAACTAACAAATTTCAAACACGAATGCTCATGTAAAGTTGCTTCGACTCTGAACAACTTGAAGAATTGAAAATAAAAAATACAAAACTATTTCGCATTGCGATGATGGTGGAACGACAATGAAAATATCATTTTTGTTCTCTATGCGGAGTCGAAGCATCGTTGACACTTGAACACTATGTACAAAAGTAATGAAACTTGATAAGAGATTATAATCCAAACTTGTTTCCACTCAAAGCAATTCGAAAAAAGAAAAAAAAAATAGAAAACTATTTCGCGTTCAGATCAAGGCGTGATCGTCTTTTTTTTATATAAGCTATATCGAAGTACGACGAAGTTGGGCGTCTGACCGCTGTAGCTGTGACGTCACAGCGACAGCTCTGTGATTGGCTCACGCTGATTATTAATAACTAAATAACTATTCGTCGTTCGACAATTTCGCAAAGTGATTATTACTCGGGCGATTTTTCTGCATTTTTGAGTTATAATCACGACATGCCGATTAGATACACCCTGTATATATATCTCTCTATATTATAAAAAGATCTCGCCGCCGCCGCCGCCGCCGCCGCCGCCGCCGCCGCCGCCGCCGCCGCCGCCGCCGCCGCCGTGTCAAGAATCGAGGGACTTAGAATAATTCGGGCTCAGGGCTTGGCGGAAGGGGTAGGGGAGGGGAGGGGGAGGGGAGGGGAGGGGAGGGGATGGGAGGGGAGGCACCCTAAGGGGGGCACCCTTCGGAGGTGGCACTCTTGGGTAGGGGGCGATTGCGAGCGCGCGCAGCGCGCGAGCCACAATAAAATCCTAGTATATATATATATCTCTTCCTCTTATATATATATATATATATCTCTATATTATAAAAAGATCTCGCCGCCGCCGCCGCCGCCGCCGCCGCCGCCGCCGCCGTGTCAAGAATCGAGGGACTTAGAATAATTCGGGCTCAGGGCTTGGCGGAAGGGGGGAGGGGGGAGGGGGAGGGGAGGGGGAGGGGGTGGCACCCTTGGGTAGGGGGCGATTGCGAGCGCGCGCAGCGCGCGAGCCACAATAAAATCCTAGTATATATATATATTTTTCTTTCCCCCTCCCAAGAAATATATATATATATATATATATCTATATTATAAAAAGATCTCGCCGCCGCCGCCGCCGCCGCCGCCGCCGTGTCAAGAATCGAGGGACTTAGAAAAATTTCAGGGGTATTTCCCATACTTCCCAGAGGTCTTTCCGATACTTCCCGGGAGTCTTTCCGATACTTCCTGGAGGTCTTTCCCATACTTCCTGGAGGTCTTTCCCATACTTCCCGGGAGTCTTTCCCATACTTCCTGGAGGTCTTTCCCATACTTCCTGGAGGTCTCTCTCATACTTCCCGGGAGTCTTTCCGATACTTCCTGGAGGTCTTTCCCATACTTCCTGGAGGTCTTTCCCATACTTCCCGGGAGTCTTTCCCATACTTCCCGGGAGTCTTTCCCATACTTCCTGGAGGTCTTTCCCATACTTTCCGGGAGTCTTTCCCATACTTCCTGGAGGTCTTTCCCATACATCCCAGGGAGTCTTTCCCATACATCCCAGGGAGTCTTTCCCATACTTCCTGGAGTTTTTTCTCATACTTCCCGGGAGTCTTTCCCATACTTCCTGGAGGTCTTTCCCATACTTCCCGGGAGTCTTTCCCTTACTTCCTGGAGGTCTTTCCCATACTTCCCAGGGGTCTTTCCCATACTTCCCGGGAGTCTTTCCTATACTTCCTAGAGGTCTTTGGGGAGATTGCACTTTTTTGGGGGAGATTGCGAGCGCGCGCAGCGCGCGAGCCACAATAAGATCCTAGTATATATATATATATATATATATATCTCTATATTATAAAAAGATCTCGCCGCCGCCGCCGCCGCCGCCGCCGCCGCCGCCGCCGCCGCCGCCGCCGCCGTGTCAAGTATCGAGGGACTTGGAAAAATTTCAGGGGTCTTTCCCATACTTACTGGAGGTCTTTCCCATACTTCCCGGGAGTCTTTCCCATACTTCCTGGAGGTCTTTCCCATACATCCCAGGGAGTATTTCCCATACTTCCCGGAGGTCTTTCCGATACTTCCCGGGAGTCTTTCCCATACTTCCTGGAGGTCTTTCCCATACTTCATGGAGGTCTTTCCCATACATCCCAGGGAGTCTTTCCCATACTTCCTGGAGGTTTTTCTCATACTTCCCGGGAGTCTTTCCCATACTTCCTGGAGGTCTTTCCCATACTTCCCGGGAGTCTTTCCCTTACTTCCTGGAGGTCTTTCCCATACTTCCCAGGGGTCTTTCCCATACTTCCCGGGAGTCTTTCCTATATTTCCTAGAGGTCTTTGGGGAGATTGCACTTTTTTGGGGGAGATTGCGAGCGCGCGCAGCGCGCGAGCCACAATAAAATCCTAGTATATATATATATATATATTTTTTTCTTTGGGAGGGGGATATGCGAATAGTAGGTGACTCGCCCGAATGCTTTATCGATATAGATTTATTTTGTGATTAAAATATTTGCTTAGTTGTACAAGTAATTGTTCTATATATGTTTTTTTTTTTTTTTTTTTTTTTGAAAATTTTTTTTGCATATGTGGGTGTGTATTTTTTTTTTGTATTACACATATCTTATCCTAATTTCGCATTTACTTTCGTGATATACTTATATATTATTTCCATCCTCTTCTTTTTTTCCAAATTCGTGTATTCCGGTCCTCTTCCGTTCCCTTTAGACCAAAGTTTCTTTCAGGTCCATATAACTATTTTGGGATTCTTCGCATGTGATTTCGGATGACGAATGAATAGGTTTTTCCTGAGTTTTCTTCGATAATTCTTCTCGCCGGTCGGTGGGCGACCAGGATCGGATTACTTCGTTCGATGCTTCAGTGTCCTCGTTGATCCATGTATCTACGGAGTTAGTCGGACTATGATAATAATCTTCTTCAAACGTTTCTTGTGTTTCCTCGGTGCCTTCTTCGTTGGGCCATGGATATATTGGCATTGTTGGATCAAGGTGACAATTCTTAAACGTCTCTTGAGTCTCCTCGATGGGTTCTTCGTTGGTCCCTGGATCTATGGAGTTTGTAGAATCATGATGATGATTTTTCTCACCATTCTCCGGGTCCTCCATGATGCTTTCCTCGGACACCCCATCATGGAAACAAAATTGAATTATTTCTTCGAACCTTTCGTCAAAACTGCTTTCGTATTTCCAGGACAAAAAATAGTCTTTTCTTGATTTTCATCGACAACCGTGTAGATTGATTCCTGTTTGGGTGGTGCGTCACAACAGGTTAATTTATTAGGTTGCACTTGGTGAGAGTCGGCATTGTCTTCGTGAGTGGTGGGTACTGGCATCTCGGCTCTGGCTTTCATTTCTACATATGCGTTCTCGATTAGTTCCAATCGGTGCTGTTCGTCTTCGCGTGGAGTATAGATAGGTCGGGGTCTCGGTGGTACGGCGTAAGGATTTTCGCGAAATTCTATGTTCGGCAGGGGGCCCTCGATTGGTTCGTAGCTCTCTGCCATTGCGTCGCTCTCTTCCTTCGTATGATTCAGCATGGTTATTGTGAACGAAAAGGTTTGATATACCAGGTACACTCCAGTGATACCGGCGATGAATATCAAAACGTGCACCACCAGGTCTATGTGATATACCAATCTTTTTTCCTCCCTTCGTTGTCGAAGCGTCCATTCCAGATCCTCTCGCAGTCTTTCTATGCTAATGTCGTAGGTCAAAGTACCGCCGGAACCGTTGTCTACTATCAATGGTGAGTTATATATGTATTTAAACAGCGGGTACGTCTCGATTCTGGGTAGTAATTCGCTCACATTTAGTGTTTCTGTTGGAGTGAATTGTTCTCGGCTCCATTTAGTTGTTCCTTGGAATCCAGTGATTGTGACATCTTTAGTGAGGATGTTGCAGCCTTGTTTCAAAGTTATTATTCCTATTCCAGTTAATTCCAATTTCTTTCCGCAGGTGATGTTGATTTCTTCGGGTGCAGAGATGGAAAATAACCATGCTTTGGAAGTTTCGAGTATTTGCCAATACGGTATTTGTTGCTTGATAATTTTGATATTGCAATTTTCGTAAATATTGTCAGTATTGTTGACCAGGCAGATTGGGCTAGTTGATGTCTCATTTTCTTCTTCATAAAAAGATACACCGGCTAAATGGAGCAAAATATTTTTTTTTAATTCTGAAAGCAAAATTAATAACTGATTTAGAAAATAGCATAAAATTTATTTAGTAATAATTATGTCACTTGAAAAATATTACCTTTTATTAACTTTTGCTCCATTTAGCCGGTGTATCTTTTCATGAAGAAGAAAATGAGACGTCAACCAGCCCAATCTGCCTAGCAGTTTGGTCTGAATCACGCGCAGAATAGGTTTAAAACCAAGTTTCGGCAAATGGCATCTAAAGCTTACCACTCAAATAAAAATGTTTATACTGTTTTCACCTTTGGGGCACCTTAGTACCTTTAATGAACAAAATAAAAATATTATTTGCAAGTCAGATTACAGAATATTATTAATAATGTTATTAATAAATGTTTTTTTTTTTACAAATAAATAAGTAAATGAATGCATAATTTGAAAAAAACCTGTAAATAATATGGGGATGATCACTTTTATTGACAACATCACTGAAAATGTATCCAATGTTGACACATTCACAAATGTGCTGCACGAACATTAAATCATCACTTCATAACAAATTTACATATCTGATCACTTCTGATGATTGATGATTCTGCTTTAAACACTATTGATTGAAAAAAAACCGTAAATGGCCAACGGAATCAAACTAATAACATAATATGAACGAAAAATAAAAACGTCAATTCGTGGTTATGCGTCTCGCAAGTAGCAGAAGTAACTTCTCGAGGCAGTAACACGCTGCGCATGCGATACGTGCTAAGATATCACAGCGCATGTCCCATTATTCGCACGAATTCGAATATAATGTAAGTGTTACGTGTTGCGTTGAAGACATTACACTCTCATCACGTCATTTGTATCGCGTTTCGCTAACTGATTTAAAAAATGGTAAACAAATAAAAATTTATTTACAAATACGTAATAAACTTTTTATTATATAGAAAAAAATCATTAAAAAACAGGTATATTGCAGAAATCGGCCATTTTTTCGCATTCAGGTCTAACAATTTGCAGGTTCAGAGGGTGTACTTAACTAAACGAAACTGCCGAAGAGAAAAAAAAAAAAAAATATTTGATTTTTTTTTTTTTTCAACACCCTTAATTATTTTGTGTGAACAAAAAATCGGCCATAATGTCTGCATATAACAAAAATAAATAAATAAAATAATTTAAAATTCAAATATAATATTCTGGTAATTTTTACGACTTTTGAGAAAATTAAATATGAATGGCACCGTAGAAACTTAGCCATTTTTGCGAATTCCGGCTTATAACTTTACTAATAGATAGATTACATGGAAATGAATGTTTTCACAGAAAAAAAAATAATCGATTTTTTTAAATTTTTGACCTGACTCCCCCCCCCCCCCCCCCCCTTAACTCCTCCCTATTTACGAGTGTGGGACACCGTTTTTGCGTTATTTGTAGACATTCTTTTTCCATCATTTGCAGTTCACGTTTTATGAAGGTAGTTTTCCGGTCGATCAGTGGTGCCAGGTCGATGTATGTTATGACCCTCCATTCGGCTTCGGTGAGATGCGCCGGGCGAAGTTCCTCGTAATAAAGGCCATCGTTATTGTTGATCATCTGGATCTGCACAGGTGTCGATGCTAATGCGCTAGTCACCCATGGCATTAATACGGCAATCCGCATCGTGCCGTAGTATTTGCCTGTAAAATATTCAAATTGCCTTAGTACATAGTATTTGAAATTAATTAATACCTAATATATTGAAACAAAATTGATACTTGGTGTAATTATAAAATGATATAAAATGATTTTATATCATTCAAACACCAATTTTCTCCACTTTTAACTGTTATTAAGATGCTGGATATGGGAAGGAAAGATCGTGTACTAGACCCGAAGGAAATTTTCTTGAGAGAGGGAATAAAGCTCAGAGAACCGTTTAAGCAACAGGGCTTTATTCTTACGGATTTTTATTTCATCATCGGCTTGTTGTATAGGATAATGAGAAATGAATCGCGAAATGTGCGAATGAATATCATAAGAGATCTTAATGAATTCGGTGAATAGGTGAAATGATTGTTTTTAAGCAGGTAAAACCCGAAATATCTAGCAAAGAAAATGACTCGAAGTTCACGTGAGAGGACTGGCGTCTTCACATGGAGCGTCTACGCTCATTGGCAAGTGAATTTACGAGGCGCGTACTTATGCCTAAAGCACGCTAGCTTATAACTAGGGATTTTTATGCGGAAAAATTCCGAAAGATAACAAAGAAAAATGACTCGAAGGTTCGCGTGAGAGGACTGGCGTCTTCACGGAGAGCGTCTACGCTCATAAACAAATGATTTTAATTCTCGCGTACTTCTATACACGCGATTTGAACCGATGTTTGATAGATTATTCCTCAGACGAATACACAAGTGCATTCAACGTCATCATAGGAACTGTACTACTATGAAATTACTCAATTTAGGTGGTATTTGCTCGAGGAATTAGGTACTCGAATAGATTTGTTATTATCCAGGGATGTTTCTCAAAGGTAGGAGGTTTGCTACAAGGGAAGAGTGAAGGATTCTCAATGCATCAAGTAAACAGAAGCGTCTGTGCTTAAGGAGGACAACACGTCTTGATTCACTATCGGCCTAGCTCTATCTTCTGCCAAACTTTACTCTAATTGCTTTTATAACTATCGTGCAATTAAACTATTAATGGTCGTGAGTTGGGCTATCTCCAGGAGTCCTCTAAAAGGAACGACGAAAAATAATACAATTGCCGACTATTATATCAGCAAGAGTTAATTACTAATATGTGATAATTTAATTAACAAATCCCTTTTAATCTATAAAAGCGTGACTCGATACGTCCGCATATAGCCGACGTGCAAAAGAAAGTTTAAATGCTCGAAGCTCTTACTTCCGAAGGCTTCGGTAATTTCGAGACAGATTTATTATAGTTCGAATGCTTAGATTTAAATTTGTTGGTATGTGTGTGTGAGAAAGTACGTGAGCTTGGCGTCCGCCAGGCTCTAATAGATCATATGCGAGACACGGGCAAGTGTTGGTGCGATACCAAGGCCTGCGCGTATATTCGGGTATGGAGCATTGTTTACCTCAGTTTTTCTACAGGCACCGTCGATTGACAGTACCGGGCGAATAAGTTCGGTAGCTCTCTTAGTAGTGGTCGTGTGGGTGAGATCCCTGACCACTGCCAAGAAAGTTTACGAAGATGAGGTAACGGAGAGATGGATATACCGGAGTCGTTGCAATAACGCGGCCGGTATTTTAAATAGCGGATTTTTAGATGGGTTGTAGGGGTCGTTGCAATAACGCGGCCTACAGGAATAGGGGGTTTTTGCGGTTTTTTGGGTAACTAATTTAGAAATAGGGGTTAATGCAATATTGAGGCCTATTATTTTTTTTTATGTGGTTTTAGGGGAAGCAGGGGTCGATGCAATATCGAGGCCTGCTGGAATATTTTTTGAGGAGGAAAAATGAAGGATTATTATTATTATGTTTTTTTTTTAGATATAGGATAGAGAAAGAAATAGAAGAGGCTGTGAGGGTTAGCGCAATGCTACGGCTCACAGGAGCTGGGCGTGCTCACGGGAAAAACCGATTGGGTTGGTGCAATACCAAGGCAATCGGGTGAGCTGGGCTTGCTCAAGGAAATTTTAACAAGAGTCACAGCAATTCTGCGGCTTGTTAAAATTCGGAATTTACTAATATCTACAGGTTACTTTCTGGTGTGAAAGATCTAAATCAAGTCAAGCTGCCGAGCTCGCGGCCGGTATATTTATTTATTCATTATATACGGGCGTACCCTTTTTTATATACTGAGTGCCCCACCACCAGCGAGTTCGGAGATCGACATCCACGTGGTCGATCGTTTGATAGTTGATAGCTCCTTGACCGCGCTCTGTTATTGTAGCGTTCCGCGTTTAAAGGGCAAATTCAGTTAGGTATGACGACTGCCTTATGGAGTATAAGGCGTTCCGTTACAATATATATAAATAAAAATATTCATTGTTCCAATCTTTCTTTCGTGGGGTTGTTTTTTTTTTTTTTTTTTTGTTAAACAGTATTATTAGTTTGAAAATTTTGCTCGTGGCTCGTTATTGTTATAACAGACGTCGGTCCTGTTTTACTATATTACTATGATTTAATAGAGTAGTAACTTCATTACGTATTCATATAAATAATGAGGTGAAAAAAAAAATTGTATTTGAATCCGTTCCAAGTACTTATAACCATTCACTTTGTTGCAATTTCTAGATTTGAACAATATTTACATATTTTTATTTATTTATTTATTTATTTATTTATTTATCTATTTATTCATTTATTTATTTATTTATTAAATTTATTTAAATTTTATTTTACTTGATGTTTCTCCCTCTCTTTTTTTTTTAAACAAATTTAACTGGGTAAAAAATAAAAAATAAAAATAAAAATAAAAATAAAAAATTGTCTTTTTAAGTCAATACTCTTAAATGTACGTTAGTAAATAAGGAATAAATTTTTTTTTAAATTAACTTACGTGCACACAAGTTGTCTGGTTTCACTTAGCACTGAACGTTTTCACTGTTATAATTTTCACGTCACGATGGCGTGGATATTTCTAGGAGGGTTCTATGTTTCCAATGATTGTCCTCGTGAGGTGAAAAGACACAAGTAATTTCTCCGATCGTCTGGTAAGTTCACTGGAGAGTAAAAGGTTCTAACTCTTTGAGGCTCGGAGAGCAAGTGATTTTTAAATATTTTTGAGAAATCCCGTCTAAACCTTATTTAGAGCGAGTCCCCTCCAGAATACCGCGGGTTCCCACATATTGATGGGTGAACACCAGTGGCGTTTGTTCTATAGTAGTTTCGGTCCATCCCGTTTGTTGACCCCGCGTGAACTTTTTTACCGCGAATCCCCAAATGGTAGAAGAGTAATCCCCTTCTACTTTTCCGGCGGGTCCGCTCTTCTCCGGAAGGCGGTCGATGTATGTGTAGAGAGAGAGAAGAGGAATAGAGTAAAAAGAATGATTCTATTATTATATTATTTATTCATTAGTGAAGAGAGAACTTTCTGCTATTCGTATATCGAATTTAATATAAGAACATATATACGTGTATTTTGCTTTAATTATTTCTATCATTTCTTAGTTTGAATTTACTTTAATACGTACATCTTTCTTTCAAGGGAGGGGAATCTCTTTTGATGCTCCCTCTCTTAAGTTCTATGTGTGACTGTAGAGTAAGAGGAGGGAAAGAAAGAAATCTTTAATCCGGATAACTTTAGTCAAGTCGTCTCGATAAATAGCGTTGAGAATCTAGACGTCTTTTTACTCGCGTTTTAACTACCGTCAGGACTCTAAAACCACGTTAGAGGACTTTTCTTGAGTTATGTGTCCAGTGTCTAAGTGCGATTCGAGAGAAGAAGAAGAAGAAGCCGGACTCTTGACTCCCTGGACTATGATGCCACGTACTATTTTCGATTTGGAAGATACCTTCGCGAGTATTTCGCAGGAAGATCAATCTCTCGAAGATTCGCCCGGCCCGTAAGTAGCATTTTGATATCTATATATATATATATATATATATATATCAAACATAATATAAGATAATTATTAGGGTGTTTCAAAAAAAGACGAATTTTTTTTTTTTTCTTTTGGTGTCCAAAAATTGATAGTATACCTAAAAACAAAAATTTTGGCGCCCATGTGAGCTCTTAATATCAATAGTAAGATTCGCCTGTATCCATTTCTTTATTTTCCATTTAAATAACACGGGAAATTTTTTTTTTAATTTTTTAATTTTTATTACTTTGGAACGGTTCATCGTAACAACAATCTGAAAAATGATATTTGTAGGAAATTTTACGCTCTACAAAAAATGTTTGAAGACCAAAGTTCCTCAGATTAACGGCTTCAAAGATATCCGCGGTCAAAGATAACACTAATAAAAAATTTCAAATATTTTCCAATAAAAATACAAAAAAATATCATATGCCATATTTTTATTATTTTTTATGTAAAATTACTTTAATTCCGTTAACCTGAGACTGTAAACTTTTTTTTAAACTCATTAATTCAATACTTAACTTACGAAATGCACTAATATATAAATATAAACGTTAAAAATATCTTATAAATGATTTTTTGGTCTCTCTTATAACGAATTTATTTTTTTCTTTACTAAATATTAAGAAATTTAATTGAACAATTAATTCTTTATAACAAAACACTATATTTACAACTTATTACAACAATTTTTCAACTTGAAAATATTACAGTTTTATAAAATTACTTTTATTGCAATTAGGATATTGTTTTCTATGTTCTGTCACTACTTGCAACAAATATTGAAGCTGTTCTTCATCTTTCGTTAAGCATCGATTATACTGCTCTATCAATGCCACGCCGCGTTCTGCTACATCATTCACAACTTGAAGTTTCCCGAAATACTCCAAGTTTTCTAAGAAATTCGGATTCTGAGGCCACAAAGTAACATCCTCATCAATGTACTCATACGACAAATCAAACAATTCAAATATATTAATCGATCTCATAGACACAAATTGACTAAGATCTTTATTTAATAATGACTCTAAATTTTTCTTATCTATTATAAAGCGATTTGTTGTAGTTTCATTGGCTTTACAGTTTTTAAGAGCATGAACTATTCTTTTTTTTGTTCCAACTGAAACATTTTTATCAAAGAGAGATAAAACAGACAGTCTCTCTTTGATAAAAATGTTTCAGTTGGAACAAAAAAAAGAATAGTTCATGCTCTTAAAAACTGTAAAGCCAATGAAACTACAACAAATCGCTTTATAATAGATAAGAAAAATTTAGAGTCATTATTAAATAAAGATCTTAGTCAATTTGTGTCTATGAGATCGATTAATATATTTGAATTGTTTGATTTGTCGTGAGTTCATTGATGAGGATGTTACTTTGTGGCCTCAGAATCCGAATTTCTTAGAAAACTTGGAGTATTTCGGGAAACTTCAAGTTGTGAATGATGTAGCAGAACGCGGCGTGGCATTGATAGAGCAGTATAATCGATGCTTAACGAAAGATGAAGAACAGCTTCAATATTTGTTGCAAGTAGTGACAGAACATAGAAAACAATATCCTAATTGCAATAAAAGTAATTTTATAAAACTGTAATATTTTCAAGTTGAAAAATTGTTGTAATAAGTTGTAAATATAGTGTTTTGTTATAAAGAATTAATTGTTCAATTAAATTTCTTAATATTTAGTAAAGAAAAAAATAAATTCGTTATAAGAGAGACCAAAAAATCATTTATAAGATATTTTTAACGTTTATATTTATATATTAGTGCATTTCGTAAGTTAAGTATTGAATTAATGAGTAAAAAAAAAAGTTTACAGTCTCAGGTTAACGGAATTAAAGTAATTTTACATAAAAAATAATAAAAATATGGCATATGATATTTTTTTGTATTTTTATTGGAAAATATTTGAAATTTTTTATTAGTGTTATCTTTGACCGCGGATATCTTTGAAGCCGTTAATCTGAGGAACTTTGGTCTTCAAACATTTTTTGTAGAACGTAAAATTTCCTACAAATATCATTTTTCAGATTGTTGTTACGATGAACCGTTCCAAAGTAATAAAAATTAAAAAATTTAAAAAAAAATTTCCCGTGTTATTTAAATGGAAAATAAAGAAATGGATACAGGCGAATCTTACTATTGATATTAAGAGCTCACATGGGCGCCAAAATTTTTGTTTTTAGGTATACTATCAATTTTTGGACACCAAAAGAAAAAAAAAAAAATTCGTCTTTTTTTGAAACACCCTAATGAACAAGCATGCATGACCAATACACCAAGAGAAAGGGGTTCTCTGGATCCGTTTGAATCGAAGAAGGAAATTCATTTGTATCGAATAAAATTTTGTTTTAATGAATTACATTTAATTTGGATAAAATAAATCCTGTTAGCGTTTTGAGAAATGTTAGTGTTTTAATTTGTTCAAATTAAATAAATGAATTTATTTAATAGCTGCCCTAATATGATTTATTTGATTCAAATAAATTTTGTTTGATTTAAATAAAATGTCCTGCCTTGATTTGAAGAGACCCACGGACCCCCTTTCTCTGGTGCAAGTGAAGTTTGAAACACGAAGACCATAATCCTGTACATGTTCTTTTATAGTGGATACGATAACTTGTTCATTTCAGAAATTGTTATTTTTGTTTCCATTTTAAGAATTTATAAGAATGTAATAAATCCTATGTTCAATTCAAAGGTTATCTACAGCTAAGTTATAAAACATGATTGACAGTTAAAATGATTTCTTGCTACAACGTTGCGAATTTTAGTGACATATAAAGTATCTAATAAGCAATATAACTAGAACAGAGGCGGATTTACCAGTTGTCTAGGGCCGCAAATTATCGAGGGCGGCAACATTTTTGTGGCGGAACATTTTTCAATGTCATACAGTTTTTAAATCGTAATACTATAAAATCCTAGAAATATTTTTTTTTAATCTTAGAAACCTTGGAAAATTTCGGAAATATTAAGAAATTATAGAAATATTATGGTATCTTAGACATATAGAGAAATCCTAGAATTGTCTTAAAGTTCTAAAAATCTTGAGAAACCCTAGAAATTTCCAGAGATCCTGGAAATATTGAAAAATCTTAAGAAGAAATCCCAGAAGTCTTAAGAAATTTTGGGAACCCTTGAAATTTTGAGAAATCCTACAAATCTTTCAACAAAAATTCTGATACTCTTAAGAAATCCTAAAAATCTTGGGAATTCACGAGAAATTCAAGAAATCTTAGAAATCTTAAGAAATTTTGGGAAATCCTAGAAATCTTTAGAAGATCCACGATTTTAAGAATTCTTAGAAATTATAATAAAATGTTCAAGTTCGTACTTACTGTTTTTAAATCTTTATTGTAAAAATAGATATATTTTAGCTTCAATTCTTTACGTTACTGTTGTAGTGCCTCTATTAACTAAGGAAAACATCTATTTATTCAACCTCCCTGTTAAAAATTCTTTTCGAGGACACTTTGCATAGATTTATGCGGCGCTAGAACCAACGAATTATTTAATTAAAAAACGATATCTGAGAATGAAATGTCATCGCAAATGACTCAACTTCTACGAATGTCAGTATTAAGGAACATAAAACTAAGAGCAGTGAAATTCCGAATAAAGAAATGCATTTAAAAGTTGTTAAGTGGAAACAATTGCTGTCCCTTCAATTCAAAATATGAATGAGAGACTCGATATTATGAAAATATGTTCATTAGTTACTCTAATGTACAATGCGTTATACGGTATCGAATGTCAAATAAAATTGGCTACCTTATTATAAAAATAACGCCAGAATAAACGTTCAGTATTCAGTATAGTATAGTATTCAAAATGCATCTATTATTATGCATGTTCTATTTATTAGCTTATTAGATAATGTCATCAATTCCATTTGTTATTGCTAAAACAATAATAATGTCTGGCTTCTTTGAATCATATAATACCGACAGTCATCTTATTCCAGATTCTCGAAAATGCTGGTGAATACTATAATTTTCGTGTGGTGGATGAGTACTTGCAGCGCCTACGTAGCATATGACTGCGGATCAAACCCCCAACAGATTGGGGTCTATTCAACTATCGAGGTCGATGGAGATTGCAGTACTCCAATTGTCAAGCTCAATGTTACACAAGTAAACGTGCAATTACTTCAACTATCGGAATACGCTTTGACTCGTATAATACAATGTAAGGTAGATATTGACCGCACGATCTACCACTGCGGAATGCACTCGCATATGTCCGTCGTTCAAGCCGGACGAATGAAGTATGTAATGGATACACCGCGTGATCAATGTATGAGACTACACGAAACAAAGAGCATATCAGTAGGATTGAATGGTTATATATCAGGATTAAAGCCAAATATGTCAAATACGCAGTTCATGATACTAGCTGGAAAGATAAGCGTTGATGGCAGCTGCCAAGGCATGGAATACTCGGACCCGTACGGATCGTGGAGCAGTGTAGTCGTTCAGGCTATTGTCACTGTTAGCTTCCAAGACTCGTACGAGTCTCTTCGATTATCGACCAATGTTATCAAACTGCATTCCGGCAAGGTCTGTTCATATTCGGAGGGCTGGTGCATGGATCCTATCGGAGGCTGGACGTTTTGGCATCTCATGGATAAAGATTTATGTGGGTTCAACAAGTATGAGATCTTGTGGAGTGGAACGGCGAACAAAATAAGGGACAGTGCTTCAAACGAAAACAAAGAAATTTATTCGTTAGCTACACCGGAAATAACTTTTGCTTTCACCAACGAAGGTCATCAACAAGTATGTTCATATCAGTTGATTAAGACGGAGCATCCTCGTCTATACATTTTCGAAACTCAAAACGGACAGTCATTCACCAGTAATAAGGATGTTTTAATTCAAAACATGGACATTTTTAGTTAGTAAATTCAAAGTTCGTGTATACTAAACGACGTATGAGGAATGAAATTGCTACACTATACGAGGACATACTAACACAAAGATGCCTTTTAGAACAAACGGTGATAAAAAATTCATTATCTCTGGCGACAATCGCGCCAGATGAATTCGCGTATAACGTCATGAAAGGGCCTGGATTCATGGCTGCTAAAGTTGGTGAAGTAGTTTATATAATGAAATGTATTGGTATTGATGTTAAGATTCGGCCTACGAAAGACTGTTACCACCAACTTCCCGTATACAACGGAAACCATAGTATGTTTGTAGCGCCAAAAACTCACGTTTTGCAGCAAAGTGGATTGCAAATAGATTGCGATAATATTCTTCGACCCATGTATGTGATCAACGGTCTGTGGTATACAGTCAATCCTCGATTTACAGAAGGCAAAGCACCTAGGGCTTGAACAGCTTCTAAAATGGCCACGTGAAACTACACGAGTCCTAAGTTTCTTATGACAAGTGGGATATACTCAATGAATGAGTTGAGGAAATATCGCGATCATCTGATGTTCCCAATTGAACGACCAGGCATTTTAAATTCAATAGCGCGTACTGTAACAGGTCAAGAGAGTAATCACGATGGGATTTACATATCAAATCTCATAGAAGAAAACATGATAGAACAAGCAGTGAAATCTTATTGGGATAGGATGTCAAGTTGGTTGGTTCGCTTCGCAAACTACATGTCAACTTTCGTCGAATTTTGTTCAATTGTTATGATTATTAAATACTTATTAGATATAGTAATACACGCCTATACTTTACACGGGGTTTATGGCTGGAGTGTACACATAATAGGAGCACTGTGGGATTCGATTGCACACTTTTTAATACACATTGCTAATAGGCCGCATCAGCCTAAAAATTCACCCGACCACTCGCAACAAAATGACACCAAGATGGCAAACACTTCAGTATTGGGTATCGCAGCACTAGAGCAACGAGTATATCCGATATTACCGGATAGTAAAACGGGATTAATAGTACCAACTGCACCAATGTTATCAACTGCATCAACAACCGTCGAGTGTGATTGTGATGACTGCATATAGCAATAAGAAAATCATGTATTACACATTTTTTATGAAAATTTTGAATACTCCGGAAGATTACTAAAATTCAAAATGGAACAGAATATTTTGTTAGAAAATTAAAAAATTATTTTGTTTTACATGATGTATTTATTTACAAGCCTCACTTAATATTCCTTATAACGCGAGCGTCATGGATATATGGAAATTTGTACTAAGGGGAAGTAAAGGGAAAAATTAGTCAACCGGGAGGATTTGGGCCATTATATAAATATGAATTTTAAGACTATTTCGAATTTGATAGCGATTTTGTACCCGGAAATGTAAGGAAAAATCCCATTCTGGGCCCTGGGGGGTTGTAACTCTAAAAAGGTTTGTTTGATGTTATCAAAAAAAGTCTCATTCGAGAGCCGTTAAATCACCCAAAAAATTTAAAAAATGTCTACTATCTGTTCTCATTATTTCAGCGGTGGCCATTCCTACCTTCAACCTGCCTTCACAAAGGCCACAGGTTTCTATCTTTAAGGGTTGAAGCGGAAATTATGAAAATGTCGAGCCGTTAAATCAACATGAATTTTGAGTCCATTTTCAGTGTCCTGGTTTTTTTTTATACGAAAAAAACCTATTCCAGGACCTTAGGGGGTTGTAACTCCGGAAGGGATGGTCCGATTCGATTGAAACTAGTCTCATTCGAGAGCCGTTAAAAATCAGATAGATAAACAAATTTTCCTACTATTCGTTCTCAACATTTCAGCTGTGGCCATCCTAGCTTCCATCGGAAGTCAGGATGGCCACACGTTTCTACCCTTAAGGGTTGAAGCGGAAAAATCGGAAATCATGAAAATGTTGAGCCGGTAAATCAACATGAATTTTAAGAACATTTTCAGTATGGTTGCGGTAACGTACACCCTGAGCACCGAGCAATGCTACAGAGGGGATGGGTTTTTGACATAGGGGTTGGAGCGGAAAAATCGGAAATAATGATAATGTCGAGTCGTTAAATCAACAGGAATTTCAAGACCATTTTCAGTGTCCTGTTGTTTTTTTATACGAAAAAAAACCTATTTCAGGACCTTAGGGGTTGTAACTCCGGAAGGGGTGGTTTGATTTGATTGAAACTAGTCTCATTCGAGAGCCGTTAAATAGCCGTTAAATATCAGATAGATAAACAAATTTTTCTACTATACATTCTCATTGTTTTAGCTGTGGCCATCCTAGCTTCCATCGGAAGTCAGGATAGCCACACGTTTCTACCCTTAAGGGTCGAAGCGGAAAAATCGGAAATCATGAAAATGTTGAGTCGTTAAATCAACATGAATTTTAAGAACATTTTCAGTATGGTTGCGGTAACGTACACCCTGAGCACCGAACAATGCTATAGAGAGGGTGGGTTTCTGACATAGGGGTTGAAGCGAAAAAATTGGAAACTATGAAAATGTCGAGGTGTTAAATTAACATGAATTTTAAGACCATTTTTAATATGGTAGCGGTAACGTACACCCTGAGCACCTATCGAAGCTATCGAGGGGGTGGGTTTCTGACATAGAGGTTGAAGCGGAAAAATCGGAAAATATAGAAATGTTGAGCCGTTAAATTAACATGAATTTTAAGACCATTTTCAGTGTCCTGTTGTTCTTTTATACTGAAAAGAACCTATTTCAGTACCTCAGGGGGTTGTAACTCCGGAAGGGATGGTTCGATTTGATTGAAACTAGTCTCATTCGAGAGCCGTTAAAAAGCCGTTAAATATCAGATAGATAAAAAAATTTCCCTCTTATCCGTTATCCGTTTTTCAGCTGTGGCCATCCTAGCTTCTATCGGAAGCCAGGGTGGCCACACGTTTGTACCCTTAGGGGTGGAGCGGAAAAATTAAGTCTTGCGTACCAAAATAACCTATAATTAGCCGTAAAATATGCAATTAGTTTGAGTCAAAAATTCGCATGTGGCCATCCCAGCTTCTTTGACATGGAACTGGGTGCGGGACGATCATATATTTGCAGACCATTTGAAATGGAAACCGGAATGTAGATTCGTCCAAGGATGGTTGTGCGGGAATATACCTCTAACTCCCGGCGTTAAAAATTATGCAGACGCAAGTACGCAAAAGGACTTTTTAACCTGTCAAGGAAGCTTCGTTCCAGATCACCCGCAATACGAAACTTACTGGATGGTTTCTTTTATACTGGAATTGGGGATTGAACCAGATGTTTTTCTTGTGGGTTAGAAGTGGGGTTATGGAGTAAGGGCACTGACCCCCGACAAAAACACATAGAACTAGAAGTCAATTGCCGCTATCTAAGTATGAGCACCGACTTGGTCTCGTTTAGACCCCCGTGTATTACCACCGACAAGTCCGAGTCTTCGAGCGACGGTTCGACGACCTCTCGATGCGAGACGCCACTTGTTTTTCTTCCATGCGAAGAGGTACCTAACCCTCAAGTCAACACCCGTCAGGGTGCGCCTCATGGGAAGGCAGTCCATTCCCCTACTAACCTCGGTGTTGATGGGTTACCTCCGAGCGATGATTTAACCACCCTCGGTAAAGCCATCGAAATTTTTAATAACATACATAACGACGACGATAATCGGCTAACGGAGGGGCTAGAACACGGACGTTTGACCCCCGAACTGGAAAAAATTCATAGTAGTCTTCAGTCTCCGAGCTTTCCCGATAACACGGCGGAGGGCTCAACCACGCCCTGTGTATACTGTCTCGAACGGCCGGTAGACATGATAACACTCCCTTGCCTCCACGCGATCTCTTGCTCTAGATGTCAGCCAGAAATAGTCACGTGTGGCGAATGCCGGAGTGAAATAATATTTTCGCTAAAAATCTCTGGAGCGGGTTTCGAGTACTAATGCAAATAATTTTGAAGGTCCCGAAATCAATAATTAAGTTATAACGACCTTAAAATAATAAGAAACGGGAAAACTTTAACGTTTGTAGAAACTAAGGAAAAAGATAATAACACTTTATTTCTTTTTATTTACTTGCTCTCCAAATCTGATATTATAAGAATTCTATAATATGGCCATTAATATTAACCGAAGGGTTTTGGGGTTCATCCCTCAGAACCATGCTCGCCGAAGAGCAGGGTGAAGGCAGGTCGGATCCAATACTCCGTGCTGAAAAAAAAAGTGAGAAAGAGAAAAGTTTGAGAAACATATTTTCTTTGTGTGTTTGTTTGCTTGTTAATTATGGTAAATAAAATTAATATAAAAAAAAGAGAGGAAAAAAAGGGGTGGGGAAATATATATATACACATATATATAATAATTGCAATAATAATAGTATTTATGAATAGCGATACTCAAAAAAAAAATATATATATATTGTGACGGGCCCTTACCACGAGTATTTCGGCCACTCGTGCAAGATCCAACGCCCAAATATAACGACGCCCGAGGTTTCTCACTCGATTTTTACCCGCACTTAACACCTGATTTCATACGACCTTGATGGGCGCCAGGCTCTCTATTCTATCCCGAAAGCCAGGGAGTTTCCTTCCCGTTCGATGTTTCCTTCTTAAACCGGCCGACTAGCTGAAAAGGGGTGCAGTTCGACGCATGCAAAATAAATCACCCGAACGAATATTTCTAATTCTCACAACCGTAACACAAGATTTATTAAGAAATAATGAATAACAAAAAAAAACAACAAAAGAAATATTACAATATTGACTCGAGTCCGACAAGTACCGCGGATCTTCACGCACGCGACGCTATCGCTCGAGTCTACTTTATTCTCAAATATCAAACGAAATCTACTGCTAAATAATTTACCGAAAGACCGGACGCGGCAACGAGCAATCCTCCAGCAGCACGGCTGAGTACAGTATAATAGTGCACCACGTGCGCCTACCTTATTCGCTGGTTTCGCTGCAGTCCGTCCGTCGGTTTCCTTCAATCTCCTTACTAGCTGGAATTCTCCTCGCGGCTACTCTCCGAGCACGAATCGATCGGTTTTCCTAACCGAGATCTACGACACTCGGGATTTTCACACGCGGGAACACGGTGTCTCGAGATATGCGCGAGACTCGCTCGAGCGCTCTATCTCCGAGTCTTTCAATACCGCTTAATAACGAACGTAACAAATCCTTTATCTAGTAGTCGCAAGGGCACGCTAACCACTCGACGTAATTGTTCGTACTTTATTTTTTTTTCTTGTACGGAATGATCCACGAAGACTCACGTCCGCGAACTACTAATTTTCTATTTCTTTCAACTACTGCTCAGATTACTTCTCCACGCGAGGCCTGCCGAACTTATACTTGTGAATGCGCGGCCTGTCGAAATTAGACTAATTAATTCATCGCCTGCCTAAACGAGACTAAATTCTTTTCTCCTATTTTTCTCGTCTCCGCTTTGTGCGGGTCTTCGGACGTCCGGGGTGGGGGTCACGGCCTGCCATCGATCGTCTTCGACGTCGATCGGCTTCTCGTTGCCTCTCTCTCGCGCTCCTTCCATCCTCAACTCTCCCCGAGGCTCTCGAGCCTCTCTCTCTAACTCTCGTAGATCCTGCAATCAATAGTCCACACGGCAATACATTGTTCTCGCAACGGTTCGAACCTCGGCGGCGGGAAGCGATTCTGTTGCTATGTAACTTTTTCCGGGGTCTCGGTGCGCGAGCATTCGCGACCAAGCGCGCTGCTGCGAGCGCGTTGTAACGCCTCGTCACAATATATATATATATTGTAACGAATTATAGGGATAGATGGATAAGAGAGGGGTAAGTGGCGACATCTCTCGGGTGGCGTTACTCAAGGGAGGGGTACTATAGTGCAGCAGTGCGCTATAGGATAAGCGAGCAGGGGGGAATGACCGAAAAAAAGTGATGGGCTACAGGAATTGAAGGGCTACAGGAACTTTGGGGTAGGAAATAAGGGTAGGAGTGCGACAGAGATGGACAGAGGGTAGTTCGGATATAAATTAGGGGTGCGCATAGCAGTCGGGGCCTGTTACAGAACCATCAGCAGCCGAGCAACACCCTGAGGGAGCCAAGGAAGCACGATTCATATCACGAAAGACGATTGGATCTTCCGGACACGGATGGCAACTATGAGGCAAAAATAACTGTTGCCTGTCACAGAATTCTCGAGATACCGGCCGGCAGCCTCCATGATATCGGCTAGCTCGAGTAACAAAACTCGAATTTCGGCACGAGAAGGCAGTGACAGCTACTCACCAGGTTCCAGGAAGAGAGCCAGAGTCTGAATAATTACTTTCAAATAAATAGAGTACATACCCGGTATTCTATTCCACGCAGCTGAGAGCGTATACCGGCGAGCTGTCACGGTGGAGAGGGGATAGATTCCGGATCGGCCACTTCGCACACTATTTCCGCACTGAAGGAGATCACGGCATGCCCAGCTGGGGATACAGAATTGTTCGGCACTGAATCACGAACAATTCGAGCCATCGCACGATCCTGGAGGACTCCTAGATCCAGAGATCCCGAAATCTCTCGGAACCGGCGATATTCCGTGGGTCACTTGGGGGCGGCCATTTTGGGCCGACTATCGAACGAGATCAACAGCAGTACGCCGACGTCTCGGAGAGGCTGAGCACACTCACTCGCGCGCGGAGCCAATCACAGGCGTGCTCCGGCCGGTGAAGCGCTCCACTGGAAGGAAGGCTGTGGGAGCGAGCGAGAGGTCCGCTTCTGCCATAAGAGGGAGAGAGACAGCCATACTCCGATTCCATCTCTACAGGATACTAGTTGCGGGCCGCGGGCTTTTAGCGTAACCGGTGTCTACGGAATGTCACGCGTATATGAGGGCGGCCGCTCACCGACAGATGGCGCCACCATGACGATATGAGGAATATCAATGTATTAATAGATTCCGGCCGATAATCGAATTGCGGGATATTTAGGAGTTAGCAGGGGCGATTTAGGGACGCTGCGGAAACGATTGTGATGCCTTGCGGAGGCCCGGGAAAAGATTCTGTGCGGTGTAATGGAGCCAATAAATCCATAGGATCAGAATAATTAATTCCAAAAATCACCAAAAAGTATGGTTTATGTTTTCATAACACTGGGTGCATTTTTCGTGTCATGAATAAAAATCTATTTTACCTATTACCTAACGCCTAAATTAATTTCCTTCCTACTCGAGTCTCGTCTTCTGGATCTTCAGATACGAAATTTAATGTACACGGAGAAATACCGTTACAATATATACTATATATATTAGACATACATATGTCATATATATATATATATATTAATTATCCTTTATTTTAATTAATAAATTTTATTTAAAATTCTCAAAAAAAATAAAATAAAAAAGGTATATATATATAAATAAATAAAAATAAAATAAATAGATATGAATAATTAATAACTTACTCTGGGGCCAAGAGTTTGCGGCAATGGCGCCTCCAGCTGATGGCCACTGCAATAGCGATTGTTTCCGAAAATCCGTTGTTTAAAGTATCAATAAATACGCTGAAGAAATTTAGGGTCCAAGATTCATCGGTAATAGTCATCAGACGGTCTTTACTGATATTATAGGACTCTGGAACCCAGGCCTCGAAAGAGCCCATCATTACCCAGTGACTTAAGGGCTCCATCCCGAATAGGGGCCGTAAATCAAAACTCTCGGCCTCATCCATGCTGAAAAAAAAAAGAGAAAAAAAAATATATGAATATATATATAGACAAAATTGGTTATATGTATGAAATATATGAAAATTGGGAAAGTTTTTGGGGGTGATCAGCGAAAAGAAAAAAGATATATATATATTATAACCGGCTTCCCTTTTTATTAGGAGGGGAAGGGGTTAGTGAAAAGACGTAATAAAAAGAAAATAATTATAAGAAAAATAACCAAACTCGATTTAATACGGCTACAAAAATCTCAATAAAAAAACAAAAGAAAAACTCAATACAATAACTCTAACTGGGCGCCAGCTACGTGACGTGTAGCACCGTTGGGGGGGGGGGGGGGGGGGGGGGGGTACGGCGTAGAACAGTGGAAAAATTTCAGAGTCCGGAGGACGTCGAAAATTTTCTAAGTCCGGCCGACGTCGAAAAATTTCAGAGTCCGAGAGGAGCCGAAATTTTTCTAAGTCCGACTCTGTCGAAAATTTTCTAAGTCCTCAAGACTGTCGAAAATTTTCTAAGTCCGGGCGACGTCGAAAAATTTCAGAGTCCGAGAGGAGTCGAAATTTTTCTAAGTCCGACTCTGTCGAAAATTTTCTAAGTCCCAAGACTGTCGAAAATTTTCTAAGTCCGGGCGACGTCGAAAAATTTCAGAGTCCAGCACGGTCGGGTAGGGGAAATGGCGGGGGTTACCGGTGGCAGGGACTCTGGGTGTCACGGGGGGGGAAATAGGCAAATTACAGGGGACAAAAAAGATTAATAACCAACTAGGGCCAAATGGGGAAAAATTAATAACAAAAATATGGCAAAATAGGGAAAAATTAATAACAAAAATATGGCAAAAAGTGGGGTAACTCGGCTAGCCAAAAGAGAGACGATTTCAGGGGGGAGGGTTCCCGAACTCGATGGCTTCTTAATTATTACCTCGGTATGGCTGAAAGGGGGGGGGGGGTGGCATGGGAATATTCGCTAATGGGGCAAAAATATAAATAGAATCGGGAAAGAAAATTAATGTTAAATATCGCCGAGATAGTCGCGATCACCACCACACTACCTCGCACGCAGAAAACACAAAATAATCGCTAATTAAGTCTAAGGAAAACGTGCCGGTCTCCACGGGGTGGCAGCCGGTTGACTCGATATAAAACTGAAAACTACAAACTCTAATGACTTAAAAAATACAGGGCGAAAAGGGGAAAAAGGGGTCTCACAACAAATAAAAATGACTCACTCTATTTATCACACACTCACACACAATCCTAGTCCTGTGGACAACTCCCACGAGGACTCGCAAACTTGACTATATTTTTCACGGGAGGAC
>CAXAOA010000003.1:15000-17790 GCA_963970395.1 Ephialtes manifestator | reverse complement strand
TGTGTCTGTGTGTGTCTGTGTGTGTCTGTGTGTGTCTGTGTGTGTCTGTGTGTGTCTGTGTGTGTCTGTGTTTGTCTGTGTGTGTCTGTGTGTGTCTGTGTGTGTCTGTGTGTGTCTGTGTGTGTCTGTGTGTGTCTGTGTGTGTCTGTGTGTGTCTGTGTGTGTCTGTGTGTGTCTGTGTGTGTCTGTGTGTGTCTGTGTGTGTCTGTGTGTGTCTGTGTGTGTCTGTGTGTGTCTGTGTGTGTCTGTGTGTGTCTGTGTGTGTCTGTGTGTGTCTGTGTGTGTCTGTGTGTGTCTGTGTGTGTCTGTGTGTGTCTGTGTGTGTCTGTGTGTGTCTGTGTGTGTCTGTGTGTGTCTGTGTGTGTCTGTGTGTGTCTGTGTGTGTCTGTGTGTGTCTGTGTGTGTCTGTGTGTGTCTGTGTGTGTCTGTGTGTGTCTGTGTGTGTCTGTGTGTGTCTGTGTGTGTCTGTGTGTGTCTGTGTGTGTCTGTGTGTGTCTGTGTGTGTCTGTGTGTGTCTGTGTGTGTCTGTGTGTGTCTGTGTGTGTCTGTGTGTGTCTGTGTGTGTCTGTGTGTGTCTGTGTGTGTCTGTGTGTGTCTGTGTGTGTCTGTGTGTGTCTGTGTGTGTCTGTGTGTGTCTGTGTGTGTCTGTGTGTGTCTGTGTGTGTCTGTGTGTGTCTGTGTGTGTCTGTGTGTGTCTGTGTGTGTCTGTGTGTGTCTGTGTGTGTCTGTGTGTGTCTGTGTGTGTCTGTGTGTGTCTGTGTGTGTCTGTGTGTGTCTGTGTGTGTCTGTGTGTGTCTGTGTGTGTCTGTGTGTGTCTGTGTGTGTCTGTGTGTGTCTGTGTGTGTCTGTGTCTGTGCTGTGTGTGTCTGTGTGTGTCTGTGTCTGTGTCTGTGTGTGTCTGTGTGTGTCTGTGTCTGTGTCTGTGTGTGTCTGTGTCTGTGTCTGTGTCTGTGTCTGTGTGTGTCTGTGTCTGTGTCTGTGTCTGTGTCTGTGTCTGTGTCTGTGTCTGTGTCTGTGTATGTGTCTGTGTCTGTGTCTGTGTCTGTGTCTGTGTCTGTGTCTGTGTCTGTGTCTGTGTCTGTGTCTGTGTCTGTGTGTGTCCGTGTGTGTCTGTGTGTGTCTGTGTATGTCTGTGTGTGTCTGTGTGTGTCTGTGTGTGTGTGTCTGTGTGTGTCTGTGTGTGTCTGTGTGTGTCTGTGTGTGTCTGTGTGTGTCTGTGTGTGTCTGTGTGTGTCTGTGTGTGTGTGTCTGTGTGTGTCTGTGTGTGTCTGTGTGTGTCTGTCTGTGTGTGTGTGTGTGTGTGTGTGTGTGTGTCTGTGTGTGTCTGTGTGTGTCTGTGTGTGTCTGTCTGTGTGTGTGTGTGTGTGTGTGTGTGTCTGTGTGTGTCTGTGTGTGTCTGTGTGTGTCTGTGTGTGTCTGTGTGTGTCTGTGTGTGTCTGTGTGTGTCTGTGTGTGTCTGTGTGTGTCTGTGTGTGTCTGTGTGTGTCTGTGTGTGTCTGTGTGTGTCTGTGTGTGTCTGTGTGTGTCTGTGTGTGTCTGTGTGTGTCTGTGTGTGTCTGTGTGTGTCTGTGTGTGTCTGTGTGTGTCTGTGTGTGTCTGTGTGTGTCTGTGTGTGTCTGTGTGTGTCTGTGTGTGTCTGTGTGTGTCTGTGTGTGTCTGTGTGTGTCTGTGTGTGTCTGTGTGTGTCTGTGTGTGTCTGTGTCTGTCTGTGTGTGTCTGTGTCTGTCTGTGTGTGTCTGTGTCTGTGCTGTGTGTGTCTGTGTGTGTCTGTGTCTGTGTCTGTGTGTGTCTGTGTCTGTGTCTGTGTGTGTCTGTGTGTGTCTGTGTGTGTCTGTGTGTGTCTGTGTCTGTGTCTGTGTGTGTCTGTGTCTGTGTCTGTGTCTGTGTCTGTGTGTGTCTGTGTCTGTGTCTGTGTCTGTGTCTGTGTCTGTGTCTGTGTCTGTGTCTGTGTCTGTGTCTGTGTCTGTGTCTGTGTCTGTGTCTGTGTCTGTCTGTGTCTGTGTCTGTGTCTGTGTCTGTGTCTGTGTCTGTGTCTGTGTCTGTGTCTGTGTCTGTGTCTGTGTCTGTGTCTGTGTCTGTGTCTGTGTCTGTGTCTGTGTCTGTGTCTGTGTCTGTGTCTGTGTCTGTGTCTGTGTCTGTGTCTGTGTCTGTGTCTGTGTCTGTGTCTGTGTCTGTGTCTGTGTCTGTGTCTGTGTCTGTGTCTGTGTCTGTGTCTGTGTCTGTGTCTGTGTCTGTGTCTGTGTCTGTGTCTGTGTCTGTGTCTGTGTCTGTGTCTGTGTCTGTGTCTGTGTCTGTGTCTGTGTCTGTGTCTGTGTCTGTGTCTGTGTCTGTGTCTGTGTCTGTGTCTGTGTCTGTGTCTGTGTCTGTGTCTGTGTCTGTGTCTGTGTCTGTGTCTGTGTCTGTGTCTGTGTCTGTGTCTGTGTCTGTGTCTGTGTCTGTGTCTGTGTCTGTGTCTGTGTCTGTGTCTGTGTCTGTGTCTGTGTCTGTGTCTGTGTCTGTGTCTGTGTCTGTGTCTGTGTCTGTGTCTGTGTCTGTGTCTGTGTCTGTGTCTGTGTCTGTGTCTGTGTCTGTGTCTGTGTCTGTGTCTGTGTCTGTGTCTGTGTCTGTGTCTGTGTCTGTGTCTGTGTCTGTGTCTGTGTCTGTGTCTGTGTCTGTGTCTGTGTCTGTGTCTGTGTCTGTGTCTGTGTCTGTGTCTGTGTCTGTGTCTGTGTCTGTGTCTGTGTCTGTGTCTGTGTCTGTGTCTGTGTCTGTGTCTGTGTCTGTGTCTGTGTCTGTGTCTGTGTCTGTGTC
>CAXAOA010000003.1:7500-10000 GCA_963970395.1 Ephialtes manifestator | reverse complement strand
TGTGTGTCTGTGTGTGTCTGTGTGTGTCTGTGTGTGTCTGTGTGTGTGTGTCTGTGTGTGTGTGTGTGTGTGTGTGTGTGTCTGTGTGTGTCTGTGTGTGTCTGTGTGTGTCTGTGTGTGTCTGTGTATGTCTGTGTGTGTGTCTGTGTGTGTCTGTGTGTGTCTGTGTGTGTGTGTGTGTGTGTGTGTGTGTGTCTGTGTGTGTCTGTGTGTGTCTGTGTGTGTCTGTGTGTGAGTGTGTCTGTGTGTCTGTGTGTGTCTGTGTGTGTGTGTCTGTGTGTGTCTGTGTGTGTGTGTGTGTGTGTGTGTGTGTGTCTGTGTGTGTCTGTGTGTGTCTGTGTGTGTCTGTGTGTGTGTGTGTCTGTGTGTCTGTGTGTGTCTGTGTGTGTCTGTGTGTGTCTGTGTCTGTGTGTGTGTGTCTGTGTGTGTGTGTGTGTGTCTGTGTGTTTCTGTGTGTGTCTGTGTGTTTCTGTGTGTGTCTGTGTGTGTCTGTGTGTGTCTGTGTGTGTCTGTGTGTGTCTGTGTGTGTCTGTGTGTGTCTGTGTGTGTCTGTGTGTGTCTGTGTGTGTCTGTGTGTGTCTGTGTGTGTCTGTGTGTGTCTGTGTGTGTCTGTGTGTGTCTGTGTGTGTCTGTGTGTGTCTGTGTGTGTCTGTGTGTGTCTGTGTGTGTCTGTGTGTGTCTGTGTGTGTCTGTGTGTGTCTGTGTGTGTCTGTGTGTGTCTGTGTGTGTCTGTGTGTGTCTGTGTGTGTCTGTGTGTGTCTGTGTGTGTCTGTGTGTGTCTGTGTGTGTCTGTGTGTGTCTGTGTGTGTCTGTGTGTGTCTGTGTGTGTCTGTGTGTGTCTGTGTGTGTCTGTGTGTGTCTGTGTGTGTCTGTGTGTGTCTGTGTGTGTCTGTGTGTGTCTGTGTGTGTCTGTGTGTGTCTGTGTGTGTCTGTGTGTGTCTGTGTGTGTCTGTGTGTGTCTGTGTGTGTCTGTGTGTGTCTGTGTGTGTCTGTGTGTGTCTGTGTGTGTCTGTGTGTGTCTGTGTGTGTCTGTGTGTGTCTGTGTGTGTCTGTGTCTGTCTGTGTGTGTCTGTGTGTGTCTGTGTCTGTGCTGTGTGTGTCTGTGTGTGTCTGTGTCTGTGTCTGTGTGTGTCTGTGTCTGTGTCTGTGTGTGTCTGTGTGTGTCTGTGTCTGTGTCTGTGTCTGTGTGTGTCTGTGTCTGTGTCTGTGTCTGTGTCTGTGTCTGTGTCTGTATGTGTCTGTGTCTGTGTCTGTGTCTGTGTCTGTGTCTGTGTCTGTGTCTGTGTCTGTGTCTGTGTCTGTGTCTGTGTCTGTGTCTGTGTCTGTGTCTGTGTCTGTGTCTGTGTCTGTGTCTGTGTCTGTGTGTGTGTGTGTGTGTGTGTGTGTGTGTGTGTGTGTGTGTGTGTGTGTGTGTGTGTGTGTGTGTGTGTGTGTGTGTGTGTGTGTGTGTGTGTGTGTGTGTGTGTGTGTGTGTGTGTGTGTGTGTGTGTGTGTGTGTGTGTGTGTGTGTGTGTGTGTGTGTGTGTGTGTGTGTGTGTGTGTGTGTGTGTGTGTGTGTGTGTGTGTGTGTGTGTGTGTGTGTGTGTGTGTGTGTGTGTGTGTGTGTGTGTGTGTGTGTGTGTGTGTGTGTGTGTGTGTGTGTGTGTGTGTGTGTGTGTGTGTGTGTGTGTGTGTGTGTGTGTGTGTGTGTGTGTGTGTGTGTGTGTGTGTGTGTGTGTGTGTGTGTGTGTGTGTGTGTGTGTGTGTGTGTGTGTGTGTGTGTGTGTGTGTGTGTGTGTGTGTGTGTGTGTGTGTGTGTGTGTGTGTGTGTGTGTGTGTGTGTGTGTGTGTGTGTGTGTGTGTGTGTGTGTGTGTGTGTGTGTGTGTGTGTGTGTGTGTGTGTGTGTGTGTGTGTGTGTGTGTGTGTGTGTGTGTGTGTGTGTGTGTGTGTGTGTGTGTGTGTGTGTGTGTGTGTGTGTGTGTGTGTGTGTGTGTGTGTGTGTGTGTGTGTGTGTGTGTGTGTGTGTGTGTGTGTGTGTGTGTGTGTGTGTGTGTGTGTGTGTGTGTGTGTGTGTGTGTGTGTGTGTGTGTGTGTGTGTGTGTGTGTGTGTGTGTGTGTGTGTGTGTGTGTGTGTGTGTGTGTGTGTGTGTGTGTGTGTGTGTGTGTGTGTGTGTGTGTGTGTGTGTGTGTGTGTGTGTGTGTGTGTGTGTGTGTGTGTGTGTGTGTGTGTGTGTGTGTGTGTGTGTGTGTGTGTGTGTGTGTGTGTGTGTGTGTGTGTGTGTGTGTGTGTGTGTGTGTGTGTGTGTGTGTGTGTGTGTGTGTGTGTGTGTGTGTGTGTGTGTGTGTGTGTGTGTGTGTGTGTGTGTCTGTGTGTGTCTGTGTGTGTCTGTTTGTGTCTGTGTGTGTCTGTGTGTGTGTGTCTGTGTGTGTGTGTGTGTGTGTGTGTGTGTGTCTGTGTGTGTCTGTGTGTGTCTGTGTGTGTCTGTGTGTGTCTGTGTATGTCTGTGTGTGTGTCTGTGT
>CAXAOA010000003.1:0-2500 GCA_963970395.1 Ephialtes manifestator | reverse complement strand
TGTCTGTGTCTGTGTCTGTGTCTGTGTCTGTGTCTGTGTCTGTGTCTGTGTCTGTGTCTGTGTCTGTGTCTGTGTCTGTGTCTGTGTCTGTGTCTGTGTCTGTGTCTGTGTCTGTGTCTGTGTCTGTGTCTGTGTCTGTGTCTGTGTCTGTGTCTGTGTCTGTGTCTGTGTCTGTGTCTGTGTCTGTGTCTGTGTCTGTGTCTGTGTCTGTGTCTGTGTCTGTGTCTGTGTCTGTGTCTGTGTCTGTGTCTGTGTCTGTGTCTGTGTCTGTGTCTGTGTCTGTGTCTGTGTCTGTGTCTGTGTCTGTGTCTGTGTCTGTGTCTGTGTCTGTGTCTGTGTCTGTGTCTGTGTCTGTGTCTGTGTCTGTGTCTGTGTCTGTGTCTGTGTCTGTGTCTGTGTCTGTGTCTGTGTCTGTGTCTGTGTCTGTGTCTGTGTCTGTGTCTGTGTCTGTGTCTGTGTCTGTGTCTGTGTCTGTGTCTGTGTCTGTGTCTGTGTCTGTGTCTGTGTCTGTGTCTGTGTCTGTGTCTGTGTCTGTGTCTGTGTCTGTGTCTGTGTCTGTGTCTGTGTCTGTGTCTGTGTCTGTGTCTGTGTCTGTGTCTGTGTCTGTGTCTGTGTCTGTGTCTGTGTCTGTGTCTGTGTCTGTGTCTGTGTCTGTGTCTGTGTCTGTGTCTGTGTCTGTGTCTGTGTCTGTGTCTGTGTCTGTGTGTGTCTGTGTGTGTGTGTCTGTGTGTGTCTGTGTCTGTGTGTGTCTGTGTGTGTGTGTCTGTGTGTGTCTGTGTCTGTGTGTGTCTGTGTCTGTGTGTGTCTGTGTGTGTGTGTGTGTCTGTGTGTGTGTGTCTGTGTGTGTGTGTCTGTGTGTGTCTGTGTGTGTGTGTGTGTGTGTCTGTGTGTGTCTGTGTGTGTCTGTGTGTGTCTGTGTTGTGTGTCTGTGTGTGTCTGTGTGTGTCTGTGTGTGTCTGTGTGTGTCTGTGTGTGTCTGTGTGTGTCTGTGTGTGTCTGTGTGTGTCTGTGTGTGTCTGTGTGTGTGTGTGTGTGTGTGTGTGTGTGTGTGTGTGTGTGTGTGTGTGTGTGTGTGTGTGTGTGTGTGTGTGTGTGTGTGTGTGTGTGTGTGTGTGTGTGTGTGTGTGTGTGTGTGTGTGTGTGTGTGTGTGTGTGTGTGTGTGTGTGTGTGTGTGTGTGTGTGTGTGTGTGTGTGTGTGTGTGTGTGTGTGTGTGTGTGTGTGTGTGTGTGTGTGTGTGTGTGTGTGTGTGTGTGTGTGTGTGTGTGTGTGTGTGTGTGTGTGTGTGTGTGTGTGTGTGTGTGTGTGTGTGTGTGTGTGTGTGTGTGTGTGTGTGTGTGTGTGTGTGTGTGTGTGTGTGTGTGTGTGTGTGTGTGTGTGTGTGTGTGTGTGTGTGTGTGTGTGTGTGTGTGTGTGTGTGTGTGTGTGTGTGTGTGTGTGTGTGTGTGTGTGTGTGTGTGTGTGTGTGTGTGTGTGTGTGTGTGTGTGTGTGTGTGTGTGTGTGTGTGTGTGTGTGTGTGTGTGTGTGTGTGTGTGTGTGTGTGTGTGTGTGTGTGTGTGTGTGTGTGTGTGTGTGTGTGTGTGTGTGTGTGTGTGTGTGTGTGTGTGTGTGTGTGTGTGTGTGTGTGTGTGTGTGTGTGTGTGTGTGTGTGTGTGTGTGTGTGTGTGTGTGTGTGTGTGTGTGTGTGTGTGTGTGTGTGTGTGTGTGTGTGTGTGTGTGTGTGTGTGTGTGTGTGTGTGTGTGTGTGTGTGTGTGTGTGTGTGTGTGTGTGTGTGTGTGTGTGTGTGTGTGTGTGTGTGTGTGTGTGTGTGTGTGTGTGTGTGTGTGTGTGTGTGTGTGTGTGTGTGTGTGTGTGTGTGTGTGTGTGTGTGTGTGTGTGTGTGTGTGTGTGTGTGTGTGTGTGTGTGTGTGTGTGTGTGTGTGTGTGTGTGTGTGTGTGTGTGTGTGTGTGTGTGTGTGTGTGTGTGTGTGTGTGTGTGTGTGTGTGTGTGTGTGTGTGTGTGTGTGTGTGTGTGTGTGTGTGTGTGTGTGTGTGTGTGTGTGTGTGTGTGTGTGTGTGTGTGTGTGTGTGTGTGTGTGTGTGTGTGTGTGTGTGTGTGTGTGTGTGTGTGTGTGTGTGTGTGTGTGTGTGTGTGTGTGTGTGTGTGTGTGTGTGTGTGTGTGTGTGTGTGTGTGTGTGTGTGTGTGTGTGTGTGTGTGTGTGTGTGTGTGTGTGTGTGTGTGTGTGTGTGTGTGTGTGTGTGTGTGTGTGTGTGTGTGTGTGTGTGTGTGTGTGTGTGTGTGTGTGTGTGTGTGTGTGTGTGTGTGTGTGTGTGTGTGTGTGTGTGTGTGTGTGTGTGTGTGTGTGTGTGTGTGTGTGTGTGTGTGTGTGTGTGTGTGTGTGTGTGTGTGTGTGTGTGTGTGTGTGTGTGTGTGTGTGTGTGTGTGTGTGTGTGTGTGTGTGTGTGTGTGTGTGTGTGTGGTGTGTGTGTGTGTGTGTGTGTGTGTGTGTGTGTGTGTG
>CAXAOA010000002.1:7500-132500 GCA_963970395.1 Ephialtes manifestator | reverse complement strand
CCTGTGCAGTGCTAAGCGGTCACCCATCCAAATGAGTGGAGTGCAAGAAAGCGAATGGCTAAAATAGCGAATTCCATAATAATGGCCATTCTAGATTCAGACGGTCAATATATTTATTTTGACCCTCATTCTATTAAAATGCAATCCAAATAGCGAATTTCATAATGATGACCATTCTAGATTCAAACGTTTAGGATTTTGAAATTCGCTATTTTGGTTATTCGCTATTTTGATCCCCACCCACCCAATTACGGCCGCAGACAACAGTGCTTTATTCGGGGGATCGTCAGAATCACACACTGACCGCACGACCAGAGTCGGTACAAGCCTTCTTTTTTTTCTGCAATTTTCGTCCAACTTCATTCAATCCTGACGGATTAGAAAGGATGGAATGTCATTAGATAATAACAAAGAAATGGTGACATTCCTTGTAGCGTGAAATGATTTTTAGCCTCACAAAATTTCCAGTTTTGTTAATTCATAATTAAAACTATACCATAACCAGAGGGACAAATAATAAATGCTTAAATTAGCAGCTTCTACAATGGCGTGTTTATGTAGTCATAGCAAGAATTCCGTCAATGTTGCCGAAGATCCTGAGTTTGCAGAAGCTTATGGCAGTTCATTTAAAAACGAACGGAATTTTCTTTGCCATCCGAATTGCGATGACAAGCAAGGTAAAAACGAAAAACCTTTTTATTTCAACAACAAAAAATTATTTTCTTCCTTTTTTAGAGCACTTTCAAGATGACGTTTTGTCCCGTGACGGAAACATTTGCAGAGACATGATATTCGTCGACGGCAACGATAGAGATCTCGAGATTTGCAAATACGAGGAAACACTCGTGGAAAGAGTTTGTTACTACCTTTGTAAAAGCATGGATATTATTTAATTTCGATACCATGTATATCGTAATGCCGATTGTTTCAGATATGGTGGTCATGTAAACCACCGAAAATACCGGAGTTAACCCGCGTGGTTCCTGCACGGAGAATTCAGGTGAGAAATTCATCGATGAATTTATAAATCTTAATTAACATTTTTTTTTAAATATTCAGGTAATGTTAGAACGTCTGTCACCGACAGTACTGGGGTTACCCACTCTTAAAAAACCGTCCAGCAACGAAGTGACTAAAAATGGAAATCGAAGGCATAACATCATGAGTGATGTAAATTACGTTGCAGTCAATGATTTTGACGTGGAAAAGCAAGCTTCTTGCCCGGTGCAAACTGTGACTATCATACCAGAGTGTGCCAGAAGACTCGAGGACTTGCTTTAAAAAAAAGTCTCCACGAATCTATAAAATTTAGTTTCGAACCTATCTAAATTTCGCCAAAATATAAATTGTTATAGAATCAATACAACTTACCAAATTGATAAATTAAAAAATCGAATAAACCAAAAATTCTCCATTCTAAAATGCAATTGTTTTACGATGGGTCAAATTTGTCTACTGAATAGCTAGATAGTGAATTTTAGATGAACAAAAATTTGCAAAGAACAAATCAAAAACTACAATCGAAACGCATAAGATCGGGTCCATCGTCTTGTCGTTCTTCGAAATACCAGGGATCCTCGATTTCCCAAAGATCCGGATGCAGGTGTTCTCTGCCGGGGGGTGGCCGGGGTGTCTTAGGACTTGGTGGATATTTTTCGAGATCCATAAACCTCTGCAGTTCTTCCACAGTGATGGGTGGTTCTCGAGGACAAGCTTCGGTTCGCACTGGTATCGGTGGCATGGAAGCCTTGATCCTCGAGGGACAAGGTACCATGTGGCCCTCTTCATCCTCCTCAAAGGATATATCGCCTTCCATAATGTCCTGCTCGAAGGGCACATCAAATCTCAGATCGTCTAACTCTTGTCCACCTCTGGCCTCGAAACCTTCCTCGATTCTTCGCTCGGCTGCCTTCTGATCAAAAGCAGCCTGAGTTCGTCTGGAAAATTCCCTGGCAGCCAGAATATCCGGATGGTCCTGGCCGTACTCGAGCTGGAACATTTCGTGTGATAGGTCAGGAATATTAACGATTCTTCTGGGTGGCCTGGGTGGGGTGGGAATGTAGTCCAATCCATCAGGCATAGCGTCCAAGTCCAAAATAGAGAGGTCACCTTCCTCGGGGATAGTAACAGCATTGCTACCCACGTTAGCCACTGCTATTACGAATTCTCTTCTCGCATTTTGAAGTTCCTCCAACTTGCCCTGCACGGCTGCACTCTCCGCGGCGTCTTGTTCGTCCAAACTCTCGCTTATCACTTGAATTGACCTATTGGTGAGTTGGGAAGTCCCAGCTATGCCCATGTCATCCCCTCCAGGGGGTTGGGTTATACAAACAATTGTGTTGCGGTTTTCACTGATTACCCCTGATTCTATTATGATCTTGTCAACTGGACCGTCGCTCAAGGGAACTGCCTGTACTAGCTGGGCATTCATTGACCTTGCCAATTGCCGTGTGTCCCCGGAAATTGGCGTAGCCGCTGCTAACGGTCCTCTCCTTCCGTTACTGGGAGGTTCTCCCTACAAATAAATGAAAACATGTGTCGCGAAGATAAGTGGGTTCGGAGCTGAAATTTAATCACTAGCTTTAATTTTTGCCATAGGGAAGACAAAAAATTCCTCATTCATTTTCATTTTTGACAAAGCCACCTCTATGAGTAAGCTTATTTATTAATTCTGGCTTCCTAATAGAGAAAGCTTTGTAAAAAATAAAAATGAATGAGGAAACAATGTGCAAAGTTCTACTTTGCAACCTTTTTCGTTACCTATATAGTTGTCGAAAAATTCAAAGTCATAAAATCATAAAATATAAACCGCTTTACCGATCGCGACTAAATTTGGTAGATAGCTGCGCTGAATGTTATTTTTCACCTGTAGAATATTGTCGTTGATTTTTTGAGATTTGACGTGAGTTAGAGCAAAGTGAATATTTTTTTAAATATTGAAAAAACCATAAAAACCGAACTTTTTTTACAGATTCATTCCAAATTCAATATAGACCCTCCACTAATATAGCTTTATTCATAAAAAAATATTTAGCTCAAAAGCTAGAAATTAGCGGATGCTAGAGAGCGTACAGTCCTTTTTTTTAATTGCAGTCAAATAAAATTTAAACATATTTTTGAATTTTTTGAAAATCACCATAAACAAAATCGTCAACCGGCTTCACGTGTTTGCTGAATTTGAGCCCGATCGTTAACGCAGTTCTTGAGATATGTAAGTTTGAATTTTGAGTGACGGCCACACACACGCACATCCATCCATACACTTTTTCTAAACCACCTTTCTCGACATTTTAGACCATTTCGAGTGTACTGACATAAAAAACTCGAAAAAAAATGTTCGCACGAAAACAAAGATAGTTAGGCTACCTATAATCAATCGATTGCGCTCATTGAATGATAGCTTTGCCTTTGGGATCTATTGAATTATTATATTATAATTATCAATTGTTAGTCGACCTAAATACTTAATAGTTATACAATCCTGTCACTATCATGACTACCTTCGATTAGGTGCAGTAGATTAATTTTGTTATTTTCAATATCCGGCACAACTCCTGATCAATGTGTTTGAGAAAAAATATCTCTACCATAATTAACTCTTCCTGAATTTCAAATCTACATACTAGTTTACATCTTTACCGTGGAACAACGCTTCGACATACCCAGCAACTCGCCGCTGTAACGATGTAAACTAGTATACTTGTAATTCGGAGATTTTCAATCATCGTAGAGATTAGCGACTACCGGAAGGTTAGAATCTTGATTGGAGACATAGATTTTTTTACTTGCAGTAGCTTAATAATATGGTAGAGTGATATTATAATTGAGACATAATTCGGGGATACTTTCTGGAGCTCTCTAGTTCTCTAAAAATATATTCAAAATTTCCACGAAATTTGTAGTAAAATACCATGGTTTTTTTATTTAGGAAATGGTATGGCAATGCATATAAATAATATTTGGGGCATTAAGCACCAACGTTCTCGTTCTGTTCGAAGAGCGTTACATACTCTGTAGAGAAAAGAACCAGGAAATAAAAATTATCACTTCAAGTAGTAAATAAAAATTATTGTATTATAATTATTTGATACTGCAAACTTCATATTTTATCTCACCTCGATCGTTCTCACCTCCCGATATCCTTCAATTCTCAATCATTTCACATAGTATTCGATATTTTGTGGAAAACGCCCTATAACTGGTCGAAAAATTCGAATCCCAAGATGCCAATTTTTTTGTATCTTCGGAATATAATAACGAAAACACTGTAATTTTTTCAGCAAAAAAAAGGGACCGAATCAACGTAAAAAAATATTATTTCATTATTTTGCCTAAAGATACATGATGTTAATCCTTAGCGGCCTCAGAAAAAATATAATGAAAAAGTACATTCAATAATCTACAATTTATGTCCAGACAATTTTTTTCAGTAATGAGTATTTTTCAAAGCACAGCGAATCGTAGGAAATAAAAATTCAAATAATCGATAATAATCGATATTTATTTTTGGATCGAAAAATTATTTTAAAAATCTGAGAAAATTTGGCAAGTTTCAGAACATCTCAAGAACATGGAAAAAAATGAAATTTTTTTTAGACCACGTGTATTAAAAGTAGTCTCGGTTGGTGCGTAATGCCCCATTTACAAAATGAGTTAGATAATAATGAGATGGTAAGAACTCGAAGCCCAAATAATTAACGATGGTAATAATAGAAAGCGTTAATGTAACTTTTCAAATAGTTGTAGGAATTAACAATAAATAGTGGTTTTACTATCAAGACTTCTCAAAGTCGATGTGAAAACTGCACAACTGACTCTTTAGTTTGTTCTACTAACCTCTCAGATTTTTAATCGGCTGAATTTTTTAGATGTCACTACACTCAAAGAAAATTCTGTCGTCGGTAACCATAAAGTGACAGCAATTAAGGAGGTCGTCTCGTGGCTCTAGTTATTAGATTGAATTACACATTTTAAATATATAGCAGATTGAGAGCTGAACTGTACGGTGGCTAAATGCTAAGATTGATTATCGAAATTATTTGCAAGCAATCCAATATTAAAATCCAAGAATTTAACACAGGCTCTTATGGGTCGGGCGCTTATTGAACACTTCATACCATTTTTTTTAAATATTTGGCGATTAGATAGCTTCGATACGAAAGTTTCCACTTATGAATTATTATTTCAAGTTTTTAACGAGATCATAAAAAATTACTTGAACCAAATTTTTCGCACAGAATTATTTAGTTAGATATGACAAAATCGAGGCAGGCCGAAGAAAAAACCTCCCGCTCTCAAACCCCCGTGACCCCTGCTCAAAGTTCTGGATAGAAGCGGATAAAAAAAATCCTGTTCCGTCTACTATGCGTTTTCTGTAACTTTTTTCATCTGTGTTTGCGTATTAATGCGGATTAAAACATGTTTTTCGGACAGAAACGGAAGTGATTTGTTTTTATCCGTCTCTATCTGCAGCTTTGACCAGGATCATAGGATCCATTTACGTATCCGCAGTCATACGCGTATGATTAAACATATTTTATCTGTTTCGATCCGTTCTTGTTTCCCTGCTTTGAAAATGTTTTATATGCTGTTTTATATGCAGATGACATTTCGTTTTAAATTGGTTTGTTTATGCCTCTTCCAGTTCAAATCGTATTCCGTATAGTTTTTAAATGTTCATTTCGTATACGTTTCTATACGTAGTGCTCGAAATAAGCGCAGACTATGGAACAGTTGCGGATAGACGGATAAAAAAATGCACTTCCGTCTACTATGTGTTTTCTGTAACTTTTTTCATCCGTGTTTGCGTATTAATGCGGAATAGAACTGTCGTGTTCCTCGAATCTTTCAGTTTTTATCCGAAAAACATATTTTCATCCGTATTAATACGCAAACACGGATGAAAAAAATTACAGAAAACACATAGTAGACGGAAGTACATTTTTTTGTCCGTCTCTATTTGCAGCTTCGACCAGGATCATAGGACCTTTTACGTATCTGCAGTCATATGCGTATGCTTAATAGTACATTACGTTACAAGGGAGGGAAGTGCAACTTTTCACCGAGAGTGAAGTTTGATGCCCGAGCGAAGCGTGGGCAGAAATTCACACGAGATGAAATGTCGCACCCCTCCCATGTAACGTACTATACTTTTCTCCCGATTTCGCTAAAAAATAACCACATTTCGTGTGTACAACAAGGACGGAGAATAAGCTCATATTTAACAAATGACGACACGCATGCGTAGTACGATGATTACCTCCATTGGGAGGTAATGAAAGTGGACTGCGCACCCATATAGCATTTTCACATACATTGCATAAACATCGGATAAACATTTGCGGATATAGAATGTCCTATGTATATACGTATGCACGTCGTATCACATCATATGTATATGAAATGTATCTGTAAAGGAGACACCTATTCATGTACATAGAACATACACTGGATATCCATGAGGATATACATATTATGTGCACCGTATGTACATATATGTCCTGTCTAAAAAAAACTGAAAAATGAATTACAAAATAATTATCTGAATTCGTTGAATTCGGTTTATCTTGCACTTTTAGTTGGAAATTCGGAATTATTGCATTCATCGGTACACATTTATTGCTGAAAAAAACACATGTAAATTTATTTGCTGTTGGTGGCTATCGAACCTGGATCCTCTGGGTGACTGCCGGGTGCCTTAGCCCACTCGGCCATTGACGTCTTAGAAGATTTTTATTTTTATTGTCTATTTGAAGTACATTAAAAATAAAAACGCGTCAAGACTACATTCATTTAGAGGGTTGCGACCGAAATATATAAAATATTAACACAGTGGGTCACCTATCAATGTACTGACCCTTAAGGGACATTGAAAAATTCGGCCGTTAGGCGGTCACCCATCCAAGCACTGAACTTGGAGAACTTGGAAAAACTCGGATGCGGAGCGATCACGAATGCACGTACTGATCCCCGGGGAGTCCAAAAATTTCAACCCTGGCGCGGTCACCCATCCAAGTACTGACCTACGAGGCACTTAGAAAAATTTTTTGTCATTTTTTTGGACTTTTTTAAAAAATAAAAAACAATTCTTCAGTAGCTGCGAAGAACTCGATTTTTTTTTAAATCTTTGTGAGACACAAAGATTTAAAAAAATGCAGATAATTATTTTGTAATTACTTTTTCCGTTTTTTTTTTAGACTGGACATATATGTACATACGGTGCACATAATATGTATATCCTCATGGATATCCAATGTATGTTCGACGTACATGAATAAGTGTCTCCTTTACAGATACATTTCATATACATAGCACATTGTATATCCGCAAATGTTTATCCGATGTATATGCAATGTATGTCAAAATGCTATATGGGTACATCCTTAGGAAATTAATTCGTGGACGTTTGATTTTCTTCCTATGTTCATGGATTGCATATACATGAAATATCTTACGAATGTGTCCATACCCGCGCTCAAATTCATGTTATTCAGGTATGTACATAGAATGTGTTCTTGATATTCATGCGTGTATATACCTGCATGTATATAGCATAAATATCCATAGAATACACAAGATATACTTTTCACATTAAGGACCTAAAATGGATATACATCGAATATCTGATGCTATATGGGCATGCGTACGTCATTCGTAACAAATGAGCGATTTCCCGCCCGCGTTGCGGACACGAAATGGGGTTATTTTAGCGAAGTCGGGAGAAAACATATTTTATCTGTTTCTATTCGTTCTTGTTTCCCTGCTTTAAAAATGTTTTATATACTGTTCTATATGCAGATGCCCTTTCGTTTTAGGGGGGGGGGGGGGGGGGGGGGAGTGAGGTCAAAAATGTAAAAAAATCGAATTTTTTTTTCTGTAAAAATGTTCATTTCCATGGAATCTATGTGTTAGTAAAGTTATAAGCCGAAATTCGCAAAAATGGCCAAGTTCTACGGTACCATTTATATTTTATTTTCTCAAAAATCTTAAAAAATTATCATAATATTATATTTAAATTTGAAACTATTTTATTTATTTATTGTTTTTATATGCGGACATTAAGGCCGATTTTTTGTTGACACAAAATAATTAAGGGTGTTGATTTTTTTTTAAATTTAATAATTATCTTTTTTTTTCACTTTCTGCAGCTTTGTTTAGTTAAGTATGATCTCCGAACCTTTAAAATCTTAGACATAAAGCCAAAAAATTGCCGATTTCTGCAATATGCCTGTTTTTTAATGATTTTTTTCTATAGATAAAAAAATTAATTACGTATTTGTAAATAAATTTTTATCTGTTTACCATTTTTTAAAACAATTAGTGACAGTGTGATGTCTCCAATGCAACAAGTAACATTTACATCATATTTGAAATCGCGCGAATAACGGGGCATGCGCTATGATAGTTTGATGCGTATTGCATGCGCAGCGTGTTACTGACGGGAAATTGACTTCTGCTACACTCGAGCAGTATAACCTCTAATTGACGTTTCTATTTTTTGTTCATTCTATGTTATTAGCTTAATTCCATTGGCCGTTCGTTGTTTTTTTAAAATTAACAGTGTTTAAAACAGAATCAACAATCATCAGAAATGTTCAAATATGTATTATTTCTTTTGAAGTGGTGATTTAATGTGTTTGCAGTACATTTCTGAATGTTTCAACACTGGATAAATTGTCAGTGATGTCGTCAATAAAAGAGATCATCCCAGTGTTATTCACAGGTTTTAAAAAATATTATGCATTTATTTACTTATTTTTTTGTTATTAAAAAATTACATTTGTTTGTAAAATGATTACTAATATTGTGAAATCTGACTTGCAAATAATATTTTTATTTTGTTCATCAAAGGTACTAAGATTCCCCAAAGGTAAAAGCAACGCAAAACATTTTTTTTGGGTCTTCATCTTTAGATGCCATTTGCCGAAACTTGGTTTTCAACCTATTGTGCGCGTGATTCAGACCAAACTGCTAGGCAGATTGGACTGGTTGACGTCTCATTTTCTTCTTCATAAAAAGATACACCGGTTAAGCGGAGCAAATGTTAATAAAAGGTAATAGTTTTTAAGTGACATAATTTATAATAAATAAATTTTATGCTATTTTCTAAATGATTGATTAACTTTGCTTTCCGGATGAAAAAAAAATGTTTTGCTCCGCGTAGCCGGCGTATCTTTTTGTAAAGAAGAAAATGAGATGTCTACTAGCCCAATCTGCCTAGCAGTTTGGTCTGAATCACGCGCAGAGTGGAAAATCTAAGATCTTTGCTTAAGTTAATACTGAAAGGTATACGCAAGTCAGACAACAGTAAAAAATCCTTTCATCGAGTACCAACAACATAGTTCACTGACCATTTTTATATGCAAGAGAATTTGGATGATATTGAATTTTCAAATTCAATTTTTTTGATTTGCCTCCCTCCCCTTAAAGTATTTTCTGCATACTGTTTAACATGGGCTCTTATGATATGACAGCTCCATCGCTTTATAACTCGGAGAAAAATGCAGAGAAAAAATGCAAACCTTGTTATTTCACTGTAGTTATAGTTTGGGTAAATACCACTAAAAAATCAGACTGATTGTCTACTTTGCTCATGAGAATTATTGAATGAAAGCACGACTCTCGCAGTTGTTTGCAGCTTGCCGATATAACAGGCAGGAAGTACGGCAACATTGGAGAGTTGAGAGTTAGGCTAGGCTCAGCGCGACATGCGCGCGATTCAGACGACCTTATATCGATAAACGAGACGTGGTTGAGCGAAAATCGACTATTCGATTCATTTTTTTCCTATCCTTTCCGTTTTGTACTCGTTTTAATATATGCTTATAGCAGTTTTCACTAATAAGCTTCCCTTTTCACCTGTAACGTAGACCTGCAATGATTGCAAAAGCACAACTGCTGAACTGCTGGTAGTCAGCTGGTAGTCGCCACCATGCCACTCATGGTAGGCAACCGCATAAAATACGGACCTTGTTGCCGCACTTCTCCACAAATTCGCGATACTACAAATTCCAATTTCTATATGTTTGAACATTATAAACTTATGTCGATTAACTTTATACTGCTAAAAAACATTTATATATCCATTTGAAATTACATTATCCGTCCCAATTTGACAATTCTCCGAATCAAGATACATTGTTTATGCCGTTGGCTATCGTGAAATAGGCCCGTGTATAAGCAAAGGACTACCGCTCGCACTCCTCACCTCACGCACGTACTGACGAACCTCTTTAAGGTAATTCTGTCGTGAAGGCAATCCAAACTCATATGCATGAATTTTTGACATGTTGTAATTTAGCTATTCAATTTTACTTGCACAAAATCTTGACGGCTTTTACCGAGTATTTGAATGAACAATTAAAACTTGAAAATCGATCTTTTTACACGGCGCTCTTGGGAGGGCTGAAAATATTGATTTTTAAATCGAAAATTAACATACTTAGATCAAAGATAGAGAAAAAATTAAAAGTACTACGGATTAGCAAACCATTCAGGAATTTATTCATCATAAAAAAAAAGTGAAGTCTCCGGAATAATGTTTAATTGAACCAAGGTCAAAGTGCATGATACCGGGCCAAATGACGTTTCCTAACCTAATTATCGTAAAAATGAAGTCAAATTCACACTAAACATGTCAACTATTTACAAATAATCGTTTTAATTTGATTACGACAATTTCGAAGGATTCTCGATTATTTTTTGTATTATTATTGAGGCAGTCACAGTGATGCGTATGATTATTTTTTATTGTCATATAGACTCTGAGATTTATGATTCCGGCGTACCGACAGAACTACCTTAAAGATGTGGGAGCTGTACAATTCCGTCAAACGTAAGTTTCAGAGTAAATTTCGAACACTTCTCGATCGGATAAAAATCTGAAAAAAATGAAGCCCGTTGAAAATATTGATTTTGCATCATAATAATTCCAAAATCTTATTAACAGATTTATGAAAATAAAAAATTGTTCAAAAAATCACCTGTCAGCCTAACTTTTTTTTCAAATTTATAATTTTTCTGAATCCGTATGAATTTTTTTCAGAATTCTGACTCATTTTTTAAAACTACATTTTTTTGTGTATTTACGCTGTATTTTCAATTTAGCTGATCAATTGTCCGTACACTTTGTAATTGTAATGGGCGGTTATATGAAAGACGCATATTCAAAATTTGTGACTATCCACACATTTTTCAAAATTCCGAAAAAATTCGTACGCATTCCGAAAAAAATGACAAATCATTTTCATTTGAAAGAAAAAAAAAACATCAGGTAGACGGCTGATTTGTTGGAGAATTTTCTTTTTCATGACTTTGTCAATAACCTTTTGGAACTATTATTATGCAAAATCAATCTTTTCAGCAGCTTGTACATGCTTGATTTTTCTTTCAGATTTTTATCGAATCCATATGTGTCGAAAATTTTCTCGCCGGAGTCATAGATACCAATATCTATATGACATGGAAAGTTTATTATAAATATTGCATTTTGACTGTGACAATGATAATCAAGAACTTTTGAAAATTGTTGCAAACCGGTTCATACAATTATTTGCAAGTGAATTATTTTTTCAGTGCGAATTTGACTTTGTTTTCACCACGACATCTTGAAAATCGGATATTAGTTTACTTTAGCATGTGGCCGGTGCCTTCATTTTTTTGTGATACGCAAGAATTCGCAAATAACTTTCGAATTCCCGATTCTTTTTATCTTTTCTCTATCTTTGATCTAAGTATGTTAATTCTCGATTGAAAGATTAAGTTCGCTAACACTCCGGTAAGCGCCGTGTAAGGAGATCGATTTTCAAGTATTGATTATTTATTTAATTTATCAATAAGAACCATCAAAATTTTGGAGAACTAAACCTGGATAGCTCAATTACAATAGGCCAAAAGTTCATGAACATCAGTTTGATTTGCCTTCCCGATATAACTACCTTAACTCAACCAGGGTTGAATAATCTTACCCGGCCTCTTTTGGATCTTGCACCGCGTCTATCTGTTACGATGTGGCCCACTGAAACGGCCTGATCGAGGGCTTCCATGGCTGTATCTCCCCCTCTCTTCGTCGATATATGACCTTTAGAGATTGCCTGTTGTAAACGTGCCGTGGCATCCGCTGGGCCCCTCCCAGCTGTCGTCGGTCGTTCACAGCCCAAGCGAGCGTCACCACCCATAGGGGCTGCTGTACGCCGTGGGCGTCTCTTCGACTCTTCGAGTTTTCGACGAGCCTCTTCATCACGTGCTATCTTTTCCGCTGCGGCCTTTTGCCGCATTTGCATGGCTTTCGTCAAGCCTGGACGTTTGAAGTCCACCTTCTTCGGGTCCGGAGGCGGTGGCCCCACTTTTGCTAGACTAGTTCGTAGACCTGGACATGCTGATCGGCCAGACCTCGCACTTTCGCGCGGTTCTTTCTGGACGACTGCAGCTGTTTTTGCCTGACGCAACATTTCGGTACGCGTTAGGGCCGGGCGCCCAGTACCCGCCCTTGACCCACTGGCTGGGCATCTTCCCGTTCGAGAACCACGTGCTGACATCTTACGATTGTCAAGATTTTGCTTTTGCCAATATTCTTATCAACTGGCACAATTTTTTGGTTGTAAATATCTGTTCGGGCCGGCTGGAGTAGTTCTTTTTTTTCTAATCTTGATTCCAGGAAACAAGGATGTTCGAATAGGATATCCGTCTAAGAAAAATTTCTTAGAGCCCACGGTTTACTTCATAATTTTCTTCAGAGATTTTTAATTTGGGAATCTTATGATCGATTTTCTACACAAGATTTTTCTATACTGCGAATTTTGATTTAATAGTGAAGTCGCTTAGTGCTCCGAAAGTGCTCGAAACGGCATTCTTCACGTTACAGTATTCACTTTAAGAAATGCCTGCGAAACATCGTTTGATGTGGTTTTACTTTTTTCAATGTTTTTTCAAGACCAAGTTGTCCTTATTCTTGTCCGTAGATTCTGTCCCTCTTTATTACCTGTACAAAATTGAAGACATAGTCAGATTCTGTACCAACAACGTACAACACGGAGAAAAAAGGTTAGTTGGGACAACTCCCATTTTATGAGTTGGCTATAAATGAGTTGGTAGAACGATTTATTTAGTGACTATAACCATTTTGTGAGTTGTCCCAACTCACAAATGCGTGGTTATATGGACTAACAAAAAGTGAGTCTGTGCAACCACTTTTTGAGTGTGCCCAACTGATTTTTATTCTTCATTAATGAAGAATTTAAAAAAATTCCGGACTGTCACTGTTTCATTACTTCCTAGGAACGAAAAACGGTTAATTTATGCCCGACAGGAGTGAAGAAAACCGTACTACATTTGCGTACTCGTCAATCATTAACTCGGGTAAAAATGAGTAATTTTTGCGTGTCGTGTTACAAGCACGAAGTTTGGTTACATTATAGTGAAATCGGGAAAATGTATCGTATGCTACACGGTAGGAAACGCGATTTTCCTGTCGAGTGATTTCTAAAACTTCAACCTTGGCAAAAATCACGCACTTCCCTTTATTTTGGCACAATTAGTGCAACATCGGCTCCAAAAATTAGCTGTAGGGTAGAAGTACCGGTTGTGGCCACTGTACCGGTTGTGGCCACCCCTACACTTAAATACGTCTTTCGTGGCTATTTTAATTCTGTACCTGTATTTAATCATAATTTTTCATAACGTTGTGTATTTTGGAAACATTTATCGTCATTTTGACGTCCGTTCGTCTCCATTACAAAAAGTACTGTGTCAGTAATTAAAGTATCATCAGCTGATTCATCAAATTGTCAACTCCTTACGGAATTGGACAAGATTTTGACGAAAGCTCTAGATACATATTCGGATTATATAGTTGGCGAATTGCATGCAGCTTTGCACATATCAATCTTAAGAGTCATCACTGCAAATGTTGATGTACTAAAAGTTTGAAATAAAGCTATACATTTATAAAAAATGCGATGGCCACAACTGGTACATGGAATAAGCATGTTGCTCCGGATATGGCTATGATAATATAATCATTAATTTTTCGTTAATTATTACACAATCAATTCATAAATTCGTAAAGAAGATACAAAAAAAAACGAAAAAACGCTAAGAAAAATATATCCTTAGAAATGTATAGTAAAAAAGAAGGTAAAGCGGTGGAACACCTTTCATGTTGAAGATTCCCATCATTATTCTCTCTGGTAAAAGTAAAAATAAAAGTGTAAAGAGTAAAACATTAATATAATGTATGACTATTTGTGACAAAGAAAGCTGCTACGAAAAAGTGCAAAACGAAGGAGACGAATGTCAAAAAAGGTTAGTTAGGTTCACAGATGGCATCTGTGCTTTAAAGACATTTTCGTGTAGAGGAATTGGATGCTTTCATAAGAATACGATTTTGATTTATTAAACACACCTTAAAAAATGTTTGAAGTGCAATGAATAGTTATTCTAATTTTAAGCATGGCCAAAACCGGTACATTACTGTGGCCAAAACCGGTGCATAGGTGGCCAGAACTGGTGAAATGGCTATGCTTTTAATGCTAGAAATCTGAAATTATATTCTTCTCAGATATGAAAAGTATAGGTCCAAAACACTTTTATGATATTTGGTCCCAGTCATAAGTACTTGAAAATGGGAAAATTCTTAAAGTGGCCACAACCGGTACTTCTACCCTACCTGAATTAGACTCTTAATTTCTTTAAATTAACGAAAGTTTAATTGACCGACAATAAATTTAAATTACGCATCTCCTCACCTCGTATATAATAAAAAATGATTGACCATCGCTTCTCACAAAATGAGTGGAGTTTAATCAAGTTTAAGAGGTGTCACTATACATTCAGTGCTCACCATTTTATCCTGGTAACCATTAAACGCGCTTACCCAGGCCGTTTTTTGTCAGGCGGTGACCCATTTTTAATTGCTATTTAGGTCAGGAGTCAAATAGAAGATATATTATTTTGTAAATTAATCAACGATTCGTATTCATTAAGAAGGTTCGATCGTTTCACACTAGTCAAACCAGTGCTAAATTTAAAAAATCGTTTCATTAAAGTTTAATGCATTAAATCACAATAGTAGAGAGAGGTTTGAATTAAGGCATGTACATTTAATCCAGAAAAAGATAAATAGTGACTGATTTGCGTATAGTTTAACTGAATAACGTTACTTTTCAATGAGATCCATTTTCGTTCAGTTTTTTCGTTCAGAACATTAATTTATAATCCTTTGCAGATTTGAATGAGTGATAGCTCATTCTCTTTCTTAAAAGGTGCTCTACGAATTGGCCGCCTAGATATTTGATACTATTGATTGTTTAATAATTATAGCTTGTTGTTTAACAAAAATAAAAATACTTTCATAAACAAATAGCTATAATTATTAAACGATCAATACTATAAAATATCCATCCTGTTAATTCGTAGAGCATCTCTTAAGAAAGAGGATGATCGATTACTCATCAATATTGGCAAAGAATTATAGATTATTCTTCGAAAAAACTGAATGTAAATGTGTCCCATCGGAAAATAACGTTATAATCAGTTAATCTTTATACAAATCCGTCACTATTAATTTTGGCCTGGGTTAAATATTCATGCTTTATTATAAATCAATCTTCTACTATTGTTATTTAATGCATAAAACTTTAATAAATCGATTACTAAAATGTACCACTGATTTAACTAGTGTGAAACAGTCGAACCTCCTTAAACGAATCATTGATATAATTTTATGCGCAGTAATAGGAGCATTTACTAGATTTGTTATGTCATTGGTAGATAGTTAATAGTCCTCACTCAATGACATTTCGGATTATCACGTTTATTGAATGTACCATGAAAGTCTGGGAAAATGAATGAAAGAAAAATATTGGAAAAAGAGCTGGAAAAGTTAAAGCTAAGAAAAGTTAAAGTACTCTTAAACCTTCGTTGAACTGTCATGTTGCGTCCCTCAGGGATTTTCGTAACTCCGGGATCATCGGGACATGCCCTGCCCTCACAGCTTAACCCGCTGGGCGTTCATATTTCGGTACTCTGTAACGCCAATCCATGATAAAACGACATCATTCCTTTAGCCTGTAAATTCTTCGTAATGATGGCTCGTGTAAGTCCAGCAAGACACATCTACTTACGAGAATTTTGGATGTTCGTTGAAAGCCGGAATTAAGTCTTGATTTAGATTTGAAGGATTGGTTACATCGTTTGTTTGTGAAAAACGTCAGTGAACGTTTTTTGTCCACTGAAATAAGTGACGGGTTAGGTCAGGTTGGCCGGTCAAGTGCTCTAGCGAAATCGAGTATTACCGTTGACATAACCATTGCAAAATTACCTGCAATGTTGATATTTCGAAATTCATCGTAAATTACGTTCAGCCTCAGTCAAAAAAATTGAAACATCAACAAGTGTAATTTATTACTGTACTTTCCTGTCATTTTTTTTCGGCACAAATGAGCGAGTCATCGTTATTTTTTTTCTCACTCATAAATCCCGAATTGTTTCAATTTTCTTCTTTTCGGCGCTCTCTGGACCCTATACGAAAACCAAACTAAATTTTTTGCAGAAGTTATGTGCGATGCACCTTGAAAAATGATTCGTCCATCATCAACTTGCCAATTTCTGAAAAATTCATGCACAACCGAGGATACCGAAGGTTATTCTTCTTCTTTAACGCTTCGTAAGACAACTCATCGTGGATGCATTGGTTGGAGGAACCATGTGGCACGAATCGTCAGAACGAGAACACGCCCTTGGAACGGTGGGTCAGGAGGAGTCATCGACGAGCAAAAATGGAAAAGCGGCGAACCGGGAGGCCAATTTTTTTCTGATGAATAAACACCCGGAGTTGTTCGACGTTTCGCCACGGCCCGGTGGCTACTTGCGGCACTTGGCAGCTCAGAGAAAGTCATCTCGTACTGTTCTCGACAAAAATAGTAACAAAGTAAAAATTCATCCCTCAAATATCCTACAATTTACGTGTTTTCGGTTACTCATAGAGAAAACTTTATGATCATGAAAAACATTTTTTTTCGGGATTTTCGTGTCAGTACACTCAAAATGGTCTGAAACGTCAAGAAAAGCGCAAAATTCATACTGCGAAATCTTGTTGAGTTAGCCCTTGCATCTGGTATTAATTCCGCATATATTCGAGAAAAATGAGAGAGATTTGCAAACATCTATCGATGGTATAAAAATCTGAAAAATGCATGTACAATAAAGGTATGGAAAGATTAACTTTACATAATAATTATTCTAAAATATTTCAATCTAATATTACGTATAATAATCGATAAGGAACTGACATCCGGGACTTCGGTCAATGGCCAATTGGCTTCTCCTCAGGTATATATATATATATATATACCTATATATATAATATAATAGTAATAATAATAAGGTGATATATAAAGATTGTAAAGAGGTCAATAAAATGTCGTTTTACTACTACTTATTTTAAAATGTTATTAACAAATTAATGAAAAAAAATAGTTCAACAAATTTCCCAAAAACTCACATTTTTGAAAATGATGCGTTTATTTTTTTGAATACGTATGAATTTTTCCTGATTTTTAAGTTCATTTGGGTTTTTTTTCTTTTTTATATGGAAAAAATATGTGAACAAACACAACATTCAAAGTGAATTAAAAATCTGAAACAATTCATACGTATTCAGAAAAATGAACGAATGATTTTAATTTTTTTTAAATGTTGGTTTCCGGTTTTGCAATTATTATGCAAAATTAATATTTTCAGTACCTTTAATGTGCATTATTTTTTTCAGATTTTTTACAAGTGTATGCAATTCCCTTTCATTTTTCTCGAACTTATCCCTAGCAAGTCGTGTCACCGATAAACAACCGCAAAAACGACTGACGTCGTTTTGTGCAAAAATGTTACGGCAAATCACTGCAAAACTACCGATATTATTTCATACTCGATCGGTCGGTTTCCGCCTAGTTGACGAAAAAACGACTGCAAAACGACCGACCTCATTTCACGTTCGATCAGTCGTTTTACGTTTAACGACTGCACAACGACCGATCTTTTTTCATTTTTCAGAAATTAAAAAAAAAAATTGTGTCGCTGGTAGGTCTCGAACTTGCAACCTTCGGATTACCAGTTGAGTACTTTTTTTTTTTTATAAAAGGTGTTTATTTTATTCAGCGATACAATTAAATTTTGCGGGTAACAAACCTTAACAAAAAAAACCGTACAAACTTAATAATAATATACATTATGGTCCTAGGATTGGGACTCTTAAATGTAAACAATCTTACGGTAATATACCTATAGCAAAAAATGGAAGTATTAATTTAATGATGTAGGCGGTTTAATGCCGAAACGAATGAAAAGCGAAACTTATGCCGAGGCTAAGCAACTATATACTAGGGTAAAAAAGTTTTAGATGAGAAAAAAAAACCCTTCCAATCTTAAAAACGCCGCTAATAATACTAAATTATATACATTATATACACAAATAAGGAGAAAAGTATCTACTTCGGCTAAATTACATATTATGCAAACATATTTCTTCTCTCTAGGATATGCCAAAAATAGTTTATTTTACGCTCTTGTAGTTCACGCATGAAAATAGCTTCAATATTTAACCTCCAGTATTTGTCAAACTTAAGTCGTCTAAAATCTAAGTAGTCTCTAGTAGGGATTGATACAGAACCAGTAAACAAATCTTCATGGAGAGTATAATGCAAATAATTAAACGAGATGCGCTTATTCGCCTTATTACGCTTCCAGTGAAACAAAATGGGGATGTTGTTTTGGTTCTGTATTAATCCCAGTCTATCACAATATAAAAAGGTTTGAGGCACGACATAGCCTCGGACTAGTTGATTGCAGCAGTCATTGTCATTAATAATGATAAGTGAATTTAATACAAGATTATTAATATTGGGAATATTACTAAAGTAGTCGCGCACTAGTTTAATTATAAAATTATCAATTCGAGGAATCTCTGCTAGGTTATAAGTAGTTAGATTACTAACAAAGCGCTGGAATTCCGAATGTTCGGACCTATATGTTTTAAGACAGACTCTAAGACACTTTCGTTCAAACATTCGCATCTTCTCAATAACCGATTGACTCGTGTTCCACCAAATGGGAGCTGCATAAGTCAGAATTGGTCTAATTAAAAGCATATATAGGACGATTTTTGTTTTCCTAGTAAGGTGGCTATTAAAGAATATGCAACTATTCGACTGAAAGGCTTTCCTGGCCTTATCCAGCTGAATATCGATGTGTACATTTCCTCGTAGTAGATTATCAATGTGAACACCAAGGCATTTCACCACTCTGGTCGCTCAAATTGGAACCCTATCGTTGGATCCTGGTAATGTCATTAGTATAGTAAAGCTTCTCCATGCCATCCTATTTTTGCTCGAAAGAAAAACAACTGGTTTTCTAAATAGTATGAGTTCGCATTTACCAGGATTAACTCTGAGGTTCCAAGCAGCATAATACTTATTTATGCGATCTACTTTATCTTCTAATTCTGCACGTAATTCTCTAATTTTATTATTTCTGGTATATATAATCAAATCATCAGCAAATGCAATTGCTGAGGTATTACTATTTCCATTTATGTTGAAAAAACTAAGAATTTCGCTAGTAAAAATATTGAATAGAATAGGCGAATTAACAGTCCCCTGCTGCAATCCCTCCTCAATCCGAAATTCCAGAGAAGAGATAAGAGATCCATTCCATGTGACAAATGATTTATTGCTTATCATATCCCAAATGAGGAAGATCAGCCATTTCGGAAAATTTCTTTTTCTTAGTTTGAATAAAAGTCCATCTAGCCAAACCGAATCAAAAGCTTTCTCTAAATCAAGCAAGGCAGCTCCAACTAGCTGACCATTACCGACACTTTTGTTACAATCAGATAAAAGTTTGTGGATAGCGTGAGAAGTTGAATGTTGATGTTTGAAACCAAATTGTAGGTCAGGAATAATTTGGTTAGTGTTACAAATAAATAAGATTTTATTGTTTATAGATGCTTCAAAAACTTTACTTATACTAGGGGTGAGGTTGATTGGTCTGTAACTAGATGACTCATTGGGATTTTTGCCTTTTTTGAGAATGGGCAGGACTTTGGCCATCTTCCAAGCCTTAGGGAAGTAACAGTGGTTAGCTGCATTATTAAAAATGATGACGATAGCCCTGATCACCCTCAAGGGTAAATGTTTTAAAACAATTGAAGGAATATTATCAATGCCGCAAGAGGTTTTGTTACGTAAGTTTTTTAGAATTTTTCCAATAGAAGTAATATGACAAAAGGGTGATGGCTGAATACCCTTCCATGAAGGCTTAATGGCTTTATTATGGATATAAAAATTAGTAAGCGTAGCTCCAGATTCTCTACTTACTGTAAATTCTCGTTTAATACAATTAGCAACAAGATCAACCAGATGTTTAGTTTGTGTGCCATTATTTAGAGGCCGCGGCGAATTTACTGTTTCGTAAAAAGCTCCGACGAGATTAAGCTTATCTAGAGGAGAAGTAAAAATATATTTATCACCCTCTAATTGAGCATCATCCACATTGCAATTACTTCTACGCAAGAGGCGAATATTAGTCTGGTTGACGTGGATATCCTCGATAGAAAGCATAGACTTAGGCCTTAATAACCGATTAATTTTCGGGAAAAAGAAATCAGCCCGACGATGGTCAATAGATTTAATTTGTGCAGTCCAATAACTCTCAATAGCTTTTTTAAATTCCGCTTGTAATAAGTTTTTTATTTGACTAAGAATGAATTTTACTTGTTTTGAAAAAGGCTGTCTAAAGGTAGGATCAGATAAATGAATTTTGTGCACGATAGCAACCAAAGAAGATTTATGTTTTTGGAGCTTCAAAATTTTTGAGTTAACAAATCTAAGCACGCTATCATAAGGCTTAAAAATCGAAACAAATCTAGAAATAGCAGTTTTAATAATCACTTCATTATCATTAATAAGTGAATCAATTTCTCAATTTCTTCAATTTTTAACAAAATTATCTAGCTTTTTGGCAAATTTATCCCAATTAGTTGATTTAAAATTATAGATATGGGGGAGGAAAGATGGCGGCGTAGCGGCAAGTCGGGTTGGAACGAGCTCCGGTGGTTTTTGGCTCTTGCGGGTGGTCTAGTTGAAAGTGAGGGTTGAAAAGCGATGGAAAGAGTGTGAAAGTGTTGCTGATGCAATGGAACTGCTAGCAGCGTGTGGGGCATCGAACTTTTTGAGTTTTCATAGTTTTGGCGGAACCGGCCATTGGTGGAGGTTAGTAGAGGAAGAGAGACAAGATGGTCGCCGGAGAAGAAAAAGTCGTTGGGAGAGAAGGAATGGAGGCAGTAAAGGCGCCCGAAGCGAGTGAGTATGATCCGCGAGTGACAGATGGCGCGGTGGTTGAAGGCCCGGTATTGTTTTCGAACTTTATATCGAGGCTTTTATTCACTCAGTTTCTGTATATATTTCACGTGGGAGGAGGAAAGATGGTGGTGTAACGACGGGTCGGTTTGAGACGAGTTTTGGTGGTTTTATATTATTTGCGGTCGTTCAAGTGCAAATAGAAAGTGGAATTAAGGTGGAAAAATACTGATGGGAAGGAACTGTTGGCAAGGTGGGAAGCATTGTGCATTTTTTAAAGTCACATCGTGTGGCGAAATCGACTTGTAGTGGAAGTTACTAAAGTCAAGGCGGGGCAAGATGGTCGCGGGCAATGAATAAGTAGCTAGAAGAGAAGGAGATGAGGCAGTAAGATGATCGAGGAAAGTGGGTATATGGCGTCAGCGACAGATGGCGCTGTTGCTGGAAGATCGGTGTGTCGTTGACGGCTATTTCGACGGTTATGACGGAAGTTCGAGGCACGCAGAAATGGGCTGAAGACGACGAGATGGCGCGGGAACGAGTGGTCACGGAGTGACTGATGAATAAAATGCAGAGAAGAAGAGGCGTGAAGGGAAAGTGTCAATATGGGGCACCATACCGTGGGCAAAGGTGCGGGTTAAGTCAAGGAAGAGAGGGACTTTTTAGTGGGAATAAGAGAAATGTGTGTGGAAAATGTGGAGTGGAAGAATGAATGTTTTGAATTGTCAAGATATTCGGGTGTTTGATGAGTGAGGAGCTATGGTTTATATCAAAGTTGGTTTTTAATACTGAGAGAAGTGGCGAAATTTGTAAAGGGTGATGCAAAGGGTTTGATTATGGGGAGTTATATATCGCGGGGAGGAGTGATTTGGAAGTAGGAATAGGGAGGAAATAGAAGGAGGGTATGATGGTTGAAAAGTATGAGGTTGGTTGGTGGCGATGGTTTGAAATTGGTGACTGGGAAGGTGGTGGAGAAGTATTGGGATGCGAGAGATGGAGAGAGACGTTGTGGGACAGTTGTGCAAAAGGGAAGGCATATACTAAACCTTATAAATCGCGCGCGTCAGGATTGTCTATGAATTAGACACGAGGTGTGTGAGGATTGGGTTTTGTGTGTAATGTAAAGGAAGGTTGTGGTAATAATTGGAATATTGGTAAAGGAAGTTGTTTTGGAGTGGAGACTGGGTTGTAATGTAATATGGAATTTACCCAAATTGATATGTAAGAGAAGCAGAAGGGAGGATGTAAAAGGCGAGAAGCCATACATGTGTGGAAATAAACTACTACTTAATTATAGATATGGTTATGGGCTTTTGGATCATTAAAAATTGCAGCATGTCGTTGGAGCTCAAATTGAAGGGAGATCGCAGCATGGTCACTGTCATACACGGAGAGAATTTTCTGACAATCACTATTAAAAAAATATGGCGATGGTTTCCATGCAGCATTGTAAATTCGGTTTATTCGACCAGTTTGGTGATGATTACCATGCAGTACATTAAACGCGAGTTTTTCGTGTCTAATATACAGTATGGCAAACGATGCCAGTTGTGTTCACGTGTCACTTACCAGCGATACATTGCTGGTTAAACGCAGCATACTGAAGATTGCTAGGCCTGTTACGTACTTACTGCTGTTTCGTACACCAGTGAATCTCGGAAATTCGTGTAATTAAAATGATACTTAAATTAATAGAAAGTAAAGGTATGTAAAGGTAGGATAGGGATAGGTTATAAAAATGTAGCATAAAAAATACACGTTGTTTTGTTCAATTATTAAACATTTACTTATTTTTCTTAAAATGAAATTATATTTTTTAAATAGAAACGCCATCACCACTTTTCGTTCTGATTTCGGACGTCATTAAAGAGGAGGTTATGTCACGTGGCAAATAGGGCGGGTTACGCACCGATTTACAACGACGACGACATGTGACGATTTTCTTATACTATACACGAAGAATACATAGATAATATGTCTTTAAAAAAGACGTGCACTTGCTTTTTCGTGTTTACAATTCCTTGTTAATTGCACTACACTACCGAGAACAATAAGCGCCTAGCGCCGCTGAGGATGTAAACACACTCAGCCGCCGCCAAACGTATAGCGGTCACGGCACATTTTTCGTGTATAATGAATAGGCTGTTTAGAACTACAGCCTGCATTTGGGGAATGAATCCCAGACGCACGGTCTTAGTTGTTGCAACGTTGAGGATATCAGAATTTGCTATTTTGTATATGTCAAATGTTCGTATTTCTTTCAGGACCGATCCCGTAACTATAGATTCTATTAATAAATTAAGAGATGAATTTCTTCATATATTGCGAATCGTAATCACTGTTTGTTGGAATTCACGACTATTGTCAAGCTTTAAAATGTCTTCGAGACACTTTTGCGTATACATCCTTACAAACTTTGGATTATTTACAGTACCGTTTGAAAAGCGAAACATAGTAACGATTCTTGTACGACGTGCAGCACACAGTAAAACACGATACAGTACTCTATAGGAAAATATACAAATAGACGCCAGAAGCGCTGTATAAACCGAGTTTACTATACTAGATCGGGTAATGATTACCAGACTCTTCTCTCCGTGTATGGCAGCGTCATTGCCTTGTTATTAGTACAACTAGTAAATGTTAAACGTGAATCAGCCAATCAGATATCCAAGAAAGAATGAGCAGGTTTATATGTAGGAGCGCAAGGTGGAATAATGTTAAGGTTATATTCGGTACCAAAACTATGTTCCCATTGAGTTAAGTATCTGCCTCGCAGATTGAGTACTCTGTCACCCCAAGTTTTTCTTATTGCATTAAAATCACTTGCAATAATATAGTAGTTATTATCACGATTCAGTTCCAACTTTTCAAAAAGGAAGTTAAGTTCATCAATATATAAACGTCTATTATCGTTTCTAGCATAAAGACTAATGACAAAAAGAGATTTATTTCACTCAGTGCGTAGAACGCAGTTTTACGCACGCTTCGCGTGCGTCAAACGTCGTTTACACACCTCGTGAAATAATAGTACTTTGCGATACTAGTGCGTAAAAGCGGACTTTCGGCGAAGGTTGGAAAGTGGCTGCACGAGTCGAACCGAGCGCTACAACGGCACGAGGCGAAGCCGAGTGTTATTTGTAACGCGAGGGAAGACGAGTGCGGACACTTTACAACCGCCGTCGGGAGTCCGCTTTTACGTACAAGTATCGCATACTACTTTTTGTAACAAATGCACGAAGTGCCAGGTTATGTATGGCCGGCCGTGACACGAAGGAAAAGAACCGATGTGCGCATGCGCGCACAGTATTTTCGATACGGTTATCGTATTTTCGACACGGTTATTGTATTTTCGATACGGTTATCGTATTTTCGATACGGTTAGCGTATTTTCGATACGCCTTCTCGAAAACCTTCTCACAACCTGGTACTTTTCGTGCATGCGTTACAAAATAGTACATTACGATACGAGTGCGAAAAAACATTTTCTGACGAGTGTGAATTTGCAGCACGAGCCGAAGGCGAGTGTTGCAATCACACGAGTTAAGAAAACGTTTTTCGCATGAGTATCGTACAAAATTTTATTTCACGAGGTGTGTAAACGACGTTTGACACACGCGAAGCGTGCGTAAAACCGCGTTCTACGCACTGAGGGAAATAAAATTTTGTACGATACTCATGCGAAAAACGTTTTCTTAACTCGTGTGATTGCAACACTCGCCTTCGGCTCGTGCTGCAAATTCACACTTGTCAGAAAAAGTTATTTCGCACTCGTATCGTAATGTACTAATATTACTAGCTAATTTAATTTTAATTATAGTATATTCAATTATCTCATTATTCCTCGATGAAGGGTAATTAATATGATCAAACTTGATATTATTTTTAATAATCACTGCCGTACCACCACCCTGGGTTGCATTTGGTCTATCTGTCCGAATAACAGTATAATCTCTAAAACATAATTTGTGCTTATGGCTTAACTTCGTTTCTGAAAGTAGTACAAAATCGTGATTATGCTTATTAATAAAATTTAATAACTCAAAGCGACGATAATTGCATATTATTGAATGAACATTAATAGCGGCAAGGTTAAATCTGATGGTAATATTTTTTGTATTATTTTGTTCAACCATCGTACAATGATGAGAAAATAAAATCTATTCTTTGAGTATTTTTGTGTACTAGTGATTTAATTTGGCTAATTGAGTCTTGAAGTATAGATTTAATATCGGCTTTAAAATTTTCTAACCAAGCTAAAGTTGGATTCTTTAGAGAAGGTAAGTTTAAGTCGATACCCAAATTAGAACTGTTCTGTCCAACACCGTTAGTATTGTTGTTGATTTCGGTCTTCGACAATCGCTGGTGTTCTCTGGTGTGGATCAATGGAAGATCAGTAGATGTTGACCTTGGCTTGTGTAGAGACATGGCAGGCTGCACAGCTTGTGTGAACGAAACGTTCTTGTTGACCACATTGGCGATTTTTTCACCTTGTTTTGGACCAATTGATGTTGGGCAGCGTTGTTGTCTTTCTTTATTCTTAGAGCCATCTTGAGATACGAACATCCTCGATACGTGGCAGGATGCCCAGATTGACCACAGTTAGCAAACTTGAGATCATTTGAGTCTTTTTCAGTAATTTTACACTCGTTAGGTGGATGAGATTCTGCGCACTTCACACATCTAAATTGAAGCGAGCAGTTTACACTGGCGTGACCGACCCGTCGACATTTTTTACATTGGAAGAGTGCAGGTTTTCGTAAAGACTCCCATTTTACTTTCTGGTAGGCTATCGATTTAACCTTTAACAAGTTTGATAGTATGCTGTCACTTGACACCTCAACGAGGTGATGTCGTCTCTGATGACTTTCTTCGTTCGAACTAAATTTAAATTTGAACTCTGCAACATTAATAATGTTGACTTTTGGTAGATTTAGGGCTGGCAGTTCACTTTTAATGTCTTCAGGTGTAAATGGACCATTAATTCCTTTAACTAGGAATGATTTAGGCCGCAAGTCACTGGGTGTGTAGGAATAGAACTCGACTTTATTGTCTGTGAGAATCTTCTTAAAACTATTAAACTGATCCAAAGTTTTAACAAAAAAAAACAGTGTGGCTAGAGAAGTCTGTTTCACGGATAGAGGAGTCTGTTTTGTCAATACTTGCTGTTTTGAACATTTCAATAATAGCCACTACAGAGCTACCTTTAACATAAACAGGCGGTGGTTTTTTTGGTTTAGTTTGTGCGGTTACTGGAACATTTTCTGCCTCCATATCAGATTCTTCTGAGAGTACTTCAAACTGATTTTGACTATTCACCTGTTTTTCGAGGTTAGGAGTGGCTCTTCTACCACGCTTCACCGCTTTCTTCGGGATTTCCCACATATCAGCAATATCTTGAGTTTTGCTAGGTCCTGCTACCGCTTCGCCAGTCTGCTGCGATGGCGGGGAGATTTTTCTCTTGCCACGAGGTGGATTAAGGTTAGGAACTGCACTGGCTGTATTTGGAAGTTTCTTCTGGCTTTCACTAATGACGCGTTTATACAATCGGTCTAAACTTGAGGAATTGAGTCTCGGGAAATCTTTCTCACGATTAAAACGCGATGATTCCATTTCAGCACTCGTAATGGCCGGTAGACTGGCACGGCGAGACGCCATTATGACCGTTAACGCGCTCGTCGAGAGCACGCCAGATAATGCTGGATTTTCTTTCAGCGTTCACAAATGTAGTAGATACTTTTTCGATGAGTAACGATTCTTGATAAATGCATGGGGCTCGGATGTGCAAGTTACTGCACTTAAAAAGCAGAAAAAGAACACTTTTGCACGTTATATACTCTGCCTACTCGGCTACTCATTTCGTTGAAGTGTGATTAACACACGTTTCTCATAAGCTACCATACGTTTTGGCGAATAACATATATGGAACATGAGTTTAACGTGTATTAACGAACTGAGTGGTCGAACAGGCAGAGCACTCGGCTAGTTTTGAGAGAGTGCCTATTGTAGGTAGTAAATCTGTTAAATATTTAGGCGTAGTCATTGACAATCTGTTAAGAGGAAACATACATTTAGATACACAAATTGCTAAGGCCTCTATAGCGTTCCGTTCCAATAGCCGAATTTTTTATAATAAGGATCTCACAAAGAGAGCGAAAGTCATTCTCTACATGTTGCTAATCAGACCTATCTTATCGTATGCTGCGCCTGTCTGGTGGAATGTTGGTCAATCCACCATGGAAAAGATGCGTATGTTTGAGAGAATGTGCCTTCGAGTGTGTCTTAAAGTCTATAGATCGGAACATTTCGAGTTTCGACACTTTGTTAAAAATCAAATTATTTATAATATTACTAAAGTCCCTCGTATCGATAATTTCATTATCAAGCTTGTTCGTGACTATTATAGTAAAATACCTTTAATTAATAATGTTACTTTGCGTGATTTAGTTTTAATTGACGATGAGGTATGTAGTCGTCAACTATTGTTAGGCTATGTTTCGCCACAAGCCTTTTTATACTGTGATCGAATGGGATTGATACAGAACCATAATAACATCCCGGTTTTGTTCCATTGGAAGAGAAACAAAGCAGATAAAAGGATTACGATATCTCAACAAGATTTTGAACAATTTCGGGATAGATTCAATGGTTCTGTATCAATCTCTGATAGAGATTATTATGACTTCAGATGACTTAATTTTGATAAATATTGGTGGCTCGATTTTCAAGCAGTATTTATGAGAAATCTAAAGGAGCGTAAAGACGAATATCTTCGTTTAAGACACTTAAGATAGCTGAATGTATTGTGTACATTGACTTGTTATTTTGTTTACTAAGCGTATCTGTAAGACGACTATAGTACTGTTGCTATCTTTAGTTTTAGTTTTTTAGTTTGTAAGTTTTTTTTTTGTAAATAGCCTAATTCATTTCGGCGCTTTTTTTCGATTGTAAGAGTTTTTTTTTTGCCAGAAATAATCTTTTTTTTTTGCCCTGATTAATTCATGTTAAGCCGAGACATAAGACTGTTCAGCCCTCTGTGGCTTATAATATACTATCTTCCTTCGCATAATGTTTATCATGCATATATGTAAGTGCCGCATGCCTGCGGACATCATATAATTAAATTCTAAGATTGTATGGTTTTTCTTTGTAAGATTTATTTGGCCACATTATACATATTGTAAGGATCGATTAAATAAACATCTTTAAAAAAAAAAAAGCACTCGGCTAGTAATCCGAAGCTTGCAGGTTCGAGACCTACAGACGTGACTAATTTTTTTTTTTCTCCAAATACGATATTTCAGGAGCACGCACATATTTTCTTGTTCCGTGCACTTATTAATTTAATAATATTTCATTAATATTTCAACATGAAATAAGGTCGGTCGTTTTGCAGTCGATTTTTCGTCAACTAGCCGGAAAACGACCGATCGAGTATGAAATAATATCGGTCGTTTTGTAGTGATTTGCCGTAACATTTTTGCACAAAACGACGTCAGTCGTTTTTTGGTGAACTAGGGGTTAATTGCGGTAAAATTGCGGTGACTCGACTTGCTAGGGATCCCGAGTAGAAATTCAGCTTAAATTTAAATCTAAGGCCCCTGCCTGGCAATCTCATACGGGCCTTGCAGGAAAGTAATGCAGCGCATGATCAGGGCCAGATTAAGTTTTCCAGATAAGGGCCGGATAGAGGTTGCCCTACTCAGCCCCTATTTATAAAAACGGCAAATAAATTGCAAAATAATTATCTGCGCTCATCGAATTCGATTTATTTTGCACTTTCTATTGGATATTCGAGCTTATTTAGTTGTCAGTACATATTAATTGCTGAAAAAAACACATGTAAATTTATTTGCCGTTGGTGGGAATCCAACCTTGATCCTCTGGGTGACACTGCGCCTTAGCCCACTCGGCCATTGACATCTTAGAAAATTTATATATTTATTGTCTATTTGAAGTATACTTAAAATGAAAACACTTCAAGACTGTACATTCATTTATTGTGACTACGACCGAAATATTCAAAATTCAAACATGACGAGGCGGTCACGATCACAAAAAAACTATGCCATATGAAGACAATATGCGGATCTGACCAGGGAAAGTAAAGGTAAATTGGACAAAATCTTGGTCCAAATGCCACAAGAAGACCTTATGCGAAACGGATAAGGTCGATGAATGGCATATCTATATGAGGTTATCGTAAATTGTAAAGCCTGACATGAACCTGATCCGGTGGAAAGACGGCATTTTTAAGGTAGAATGCCATATCTTGGCCTTACATGGACTTCATCGGGTGAACTTACGACGACCCCTAAATAAGGTTACCATATCTAGCCTGACATCAGCGTGATCCGGTGGAAAGACGGCATTATTATGTACGAATGCCATATCTCAGCCTTACATGAACGTGAGCGGGTCAATTTACGGCGGCCCCAAATAAGGTTACCGTACCTAAAACTGATCTGGACCTCGTGTGACAGCAGGCATGTCTGATGAAATTTCTACTCGGGATGCGAAATGAATACCAGGCGCAAGGACTACCGTAATTACTCGACTGAATCAGCTCGAAATTCAATGCTATATGTAATATTGGACTCTATACTTGGCATAAATTTTATAAAAATCGCTTGACGCATTCCGTTTTTATCACATTTTTAAGATTTTTAAATTTTTCCGTGAATGCCATAAATCGAAAAAAATGTTTAGCTATCGGACGGGAACTTTGTATGAAAATTGAACAAAGTGATGCAATCTTTTTTACATTAGTTACGCAAATTAATGTTATTTTATGCCTGTGTTTTAAATTGAATAGCCCAACACGTTAGCTTCATCTACAACGAATGGTAGTGCTGTAGGTCGAGCGAATATTGACGAAATTTTGGAAACGAGTATTCGATGTCCAAGTGCACGTAAGCCTGTGTCGAAAGAAGATCAAAAGAATAATACGGTGAATCTTTAGTCTTTGTCCAACATTGATATATAGTTGTTTTAAAAACCATCGAGTTACATAATTAAAAGGATGAGAGAATTTTTTAATTAGCGATACTATCACAGAGACGTAATAAGATGATACTAATACCCGAGCAGAAATTAATTCAAATTGGCTGAAGTATCATCAGGTCCGGAGGAGGCATCGGTCAGACGCGCCTGTTCAGGCTAGCCAAATAAGGCCCGGATCATGTATCGGTATACATTTAAAAACTGGCTAGCCTGAAATATTCCCCATCCGGCCAGGGTCAGGCACTGATCGGGCATTCCTGATCCGGTTAGCTAAATGAGGTCTCGACCCCGCCCAGATGATGCATAGGTACAACATTTCCAATGTGGTTAGGCTAATATTTTTCACAGCATGCCGGGATCAAGCATCGGTCAGGCACTCCTGGTCGGGCTAGCCAGACGCGGCCCGGCTTTTGGCCAGAATATTTAAATATTAAAATCTGGTTGACTTAACAATAAATAAATGAGAGATGTTTTCTGTATAATATCGTTTATTGTTGTAATAATATCGATTACAAATAGTTGTAGTTTTATGTATGTGTCTCACACAATTATTTACGTATAAGGGAAACAGCATATATCCAGTAAACATATAATTGAACAGCAATGTAACCTAGAAGTTAAATGTGATTGTAACAATGTAACGTTTGCGTTATGTTGCGGCTATGTAACGTAGGAGTAACATGTGATGTTTCATTTGTTATATGCAGGTAATGTTACTGTTATGTGACATATTCTCGTTGCAGTTGCATAACAAAAGCTATGAAACCGCAGCGTAACGTGCAAGTAACAATTGGGACGTCACTTTTGTGACAGGAAGGCGTTATGTAACGTGGCAACATTGCAAAAACGTTGCACGGGAATGTAACATTTATGTAACATGCATATTACAGTGGATATGTAACATCGTAAGCATGCACGTTATGTAACTGTTATATGCCATAGTTCCGTTACAATTATGTAACTAAAATGTGTAACTGTGATTGAACATACATATAACGTTTGTAATGCAACTCCGGCTATAGCCCGGTCATGTTACAGTCATGTAACGTGGCAACATTGCAAAAACGTTGCAAGGGAATGTAATATTTACGTAACATGTATATTACAGTGGTTATGTAACATCGAAAACATCCACGTTATGTAACTGTTATATGCCGTAGTTACGTTACATAATTATATAACGAGAGTGTGTAACTGCAATGCAACATGTATGTAACGATTGTAATGTAACTGTGGCGATAGTTCGGTTACGTTACATTTATGTAACGTGGCAACGTTGTAAGAACGTCATATATTCATATGGAATGTTACGTCCGCTAGGTGGCTAACGACTCAAAAGTTTCTCGCAAGCGATTCGTGACCCTAGCGTGTATAAGACTAAGCGACTTCGCAGTTCAAAAGAAACAGTGGGATACCCTTCGAAGGTGCCCTAACTGGTTGGCACTATTGGCCAATAGCTTGTTCTACTTTTAATTGTAGCAGCTATTTTTTTGACCTTCTAAGGGTAGCGATTTCGCAACCCGTGGACTTTTGTGGCGTTTCAGTCGACAAAAGAACCTCACGTGAAGTTACCTTTCGAAGGTGCGGTTTCGCAACTTTTACGTTACTTTGCATCAGTAACATTACGCAATGTGCGGGCAATATAACTGGCATGTAACTGTTACGTAACGCATGTTACATAATATGGTAACATTGTTGAGTGGGAAATAATAACTTACATGTAAGTTAGATGTAAGTTACAAGTGATGTTACTTGTTACATTGGGTTACATTGCTGTAACATTGCTGTAACATAACCGTGTTTACTGGTATTGTCTCGGCGGGTAGCTATTGGGTTGCCGAATACGCATCTCACTCGCCGTTCAACATGGCCTCACTCGACATAAGTTGGCCCAAAGCGGTGAAAATATACCATTATTCGCCCTGACACATCGGCGAGCGAATAGAGATTTGTACCGAAAAAGACGAATGCGAAGCCACGCGGTAATGGAAGACTTAATACCAGTGACGCCAGATTCGAGGTAAAAGTAACTCCGCGGTACTTTTTTACCCCTTCCCGAGCGCCTGCGGGACTAAATTCTCCCGCGCGGTACCTGCGACTATTCGCCGTAGCGCGCGTAAGCCACGCCCCTCACTGACGCGTCAGGACCCGTCTCCCGCCCACCTCCCGGGCGCGTGACGTCACGCGCACGTTTATATAATAAGAATTTATTATTAAGAATAAATTATAAATGTTTCTCATTTATTTTTTAATTTATTCTTAATTTATATATGTTTGTGAAAATAATAATAATATATATATATATATATATATATATATATATATATATATATATATTGCTTAAAGCTGTGTCTTAAACAATTAAATCAGTTGAATAATTTGGCGAAATATTGTTCGTTCGTTCAACTGTTTTAATAGTTTAGGCACAGCAAAAAAAAAAAATTTTGCGTTTGCAAAAAAAAATATATATATATATATATAAGAAGCATGGGATCGAACTGACAACCTTTCGGTTACAAATCTTCAGCTCTGTCTCTGCGCTGTCACGATTCATATAATACTTTTTAACTTTATACATCTTGTATATCTTGTACATTCAACGATTCCCAAGTGGAAAAATGATATGGAAACTCTATAAAAATTGTATATAGTGTAATATATGAAGCCTATATAGGAAAATGGACATATAAAATTTTTATATGTTGCATACAATACATATTTATTCATTATATACGGGCGTACCCTTTTTGGTCGATTTTTGCACCTACGATTTTTTCGCCAACCCATACGAGATTAAACGAGAGATTACGAAACAGATTGCGGGCGGCGAAACTCGTAGTTATCGTGCGCTGCGGCTGCGGCCGACTTAAGGTGGATATAGAAACACTCGCATTTGCCGAGGACGTAGGGAAACCAGCAGAAAACCTACGTCAAGTGTAGCCGGCTAGGCCGATTCTCGCTGAACTCAATGTTTACAGTAAACAGCGTGGCGCGTCTTACACGTTGCGCGCTGCTGCTACCGAAAAACATTTCGCCCAAAGCGGGAATCGAACCCAAGCCTCCCAGTCACTGGGCTAGCACACTACGTACTGAGCCACGGCGCTGGTTACACACATATGAAGATTCTACAAAAATTATGTATAGTGCAATATATTTTCAGTCAAATAAATAAAATAAATTAAAAAATCATTTTATAAAATCTGCAGACTATATATAATTTTCATATAAATTATATACAACTCATAGTAATTCTATATGTCCATTTTCTTATACGGATTATATATATTGCCCTATATATGATTTTCCACTTGGGTTAAACGTTGAACAGTGCTAAAAATTGTTATATTGTTGTACATTGATTTAAGCTGTGACCTAAACTATTGAAACAGTTGATTGCGATGCAGCATTAATTTGCGAACAGCTGCACGATTTTATGTGACTAGAGACTGGAATTTTGCCAATTAATTTTTCTAGTCACATAATTCATGATATTTTCCTATAAAGAAATTAATTTTCTAAAAAAACGCGGTGAATCGTCACGCGTGACGTCACTAGCTCAACGGCTTGGTTGTGCGTGAGGTCACTAACTCGGTCGGGCGGGCCCGCGTGACGTCACCGGCCCGGTGGCCCGAGCGCGCGTTGCCACGCCCACCCGCCAGCGAGCGTCGCATGGTGGGGGAAGCTCGGCGAGCGTGCGGTACTTTTTCGAGGGAGCGTCTGGCATCACTGCTTAATACAATAAAAATCCCCCTTGAATTACAATCTACTCCGTTCTATAAATTTTCGGGAACCGTTTGAATTAAGCGCGTCGATTGCAAATCTCATCCAAATCCCATTCCGTCCACGAACCTTCTTGCTCCTGACTTATCCGTGTTGTTTAACAGATAACTTACCTACAGTCAAAATACGTAGCAGTCGGTAACGCAAATTCCTATTTTCTTCAGCGGTACCTATAATTATCGGACGATGTCACTAAACGTCAAGTCTAAAGCGTTTGAACTCCATCAGGGCCGAAACGCATTTTGCAAATTAGGGCCCCTAGTGCGAAGAAACTTTGTAACTACACAATAAACAACAAATAAATGTTTAAGGACCGTTTCTATTATACGATATATGTTGATATAAATTAGAATAATTTTTCGTGGCTTAAAAGTTCGCAGTTAATTGTTAAAAACTCAAAGTATTATGTAAACTAAGTTCAGTATTCTAGCATGCTAGCTTGATATCCAAAAATGAATGGAAAAATCTATTTTATTTCTTTTTTTCATATTTCAGGTAAAGTATCAGAATCAGTGGACATTTTGTATTGGATTTCAATACCAAATACTGAACTGAACTGACTGAACAAGCATGACTGCTCAGCTCAATTTTTTAACTTTAAGTTTATAATAACCCAATAAAACATGTATCGTATATAAAAAAAGTGTAATTCATGAAATAAATAAATACGAAGTAATTTAAAAATATCTGGAGAGTTTTTATTATTCCGAGGCAATCGCTCATGTTTTTACTTTTTCATCACATACGAAGTATGTAAAATGAGTAAGTACTCCAATACAAAGAATCGACCACTGGATTTTGATGGAAATACACCCGACTAGAAATTCAGCTATGGGGAATATCAGGGCCGGACCTGGTAACCGGATTCTAAATCCAAGGCCCCTGTCTGGCTACCTTATACGGCCCTGATTGGAAATGTAACGCTTTGGCACATCCGGGCCAGGTCAAGTTTACCACATAAGGACCTGATAAAAATAACCATTTAAGGGCCTGATAAAGATTGCAAACTAAGGGCCTGATAAATATAATCATAGATATAAATACACATACTTATCTTTATATTAAATTAAAAAATTAATTATTAATTTTAGGGCATTATGCCGCAATATCAACAATAATATTCTATTAATATTACAAAAAAAAAAAAAACAATTCTTCTTCAGATACGGTTTTTCGTAACTTTATTCGAGAAGTGATGGACGCGGGATTTGAACCTAAGACCTACGGGACCTACCTATTTACCTAACTACCTAACCGAGCACGCTAACCACTAGACCAAACCGACTACTGGATATCTCGTACAGTATTTCCATAATAGTTCAATTTACTATTTATTTAAAATAATAGTACAGTTTTTAATGTAGCTAATTACGAATTTGAACTTAAAATTTGTAAATTCAAAATGACGGGTTTAAAATGAAAAAGATATTGAATGCGATATTTTGATTTTATAAATGATATTTTTAATTCCGCCAATATTTCGATCAGGTCTACCTTATCTATGCCTGATTTGGACCTGAATATGGAATACCTTATCAGGTCTACCTTAATTTTTCCCGATCTGGCCCTGAATAAGATACACCGTATCAGGTCTACCTTAATATTTCCCGATCTGGCCCTGAATACGATACACCTTATCAGGTCAACCTTCCCTTTGCCAGATCCGGTCCTATTAAGGTACATCTTATCAGGTCTACCTTATCTATGCCAGATCTGGACCTGAATATGGAATACCTTATCAGGGCAACCTTTCCTATGCCAGATCCGGTCCTAATAAGGTACACCTTATCAGGTCAAACTTATCCATGCCAGATCAGGCCCATATGTGACGGCAGGGCTGCCCTACCAGATTTCTAGTCGGGCATGTTTCGAGTATCCCAGATTTAAAAAAAAACACATTCACTCATTTCTGTTTGTCTGCTGGCGTCTGTGTATACCGTATACAATAACTTTTGACAAAATCCGTGAACTGCAATGAAATTGGGTGTGTGCCTTCTACATTCAAATCCCAGTTTTGGTATTGAAATCCAATACAAAATATCCACTGATTCTGATACTTTACCTGAAATATGAAAAAAAGAAATAAAATAGATTTTTCCATTCATTTTTGGATATCAGGCTAGCATGCTAGAATACTGAACTCAGTTTATATAATACTTTCAGTTTTTAACAATTAACTGCGAGCTTTTAAGCCACGAAAAATTATCCTAATTTATATCAACATATATCGTATAATAGAAACGGTCCTTAAACATTTATTTGTTATTTATTGTGTAGTTATAAAGTTTCTTCGCAATAGGGGCCCTAATTTGCAAAATGCGTTTCGGCCCTGATGGAGTTCAAACGCTCTAGACTTGACGTTTAGTGACATCGTCCGATAATTATAGGTACCGCTGCAGAAAATAGGAATTTGCAAATTAGGGCCCACGTACTTTGACTGTAGGTAAGTTATCTGTCAAACAACACGGATAAGTCAGAAGCAAGAACGATCGTGGACGGAATGGGATTTTGATGAGATTTGCAATCGACGCGCTTAATTCAAACGGTTCCCGAAAATTTATAGAACGGAGTAGATTGTAATTCAAGGGGGATTTTTATTGTATTAAGTCTTCCATTACCGCGTGGCTTCGCATTCGTCTATTTCGGTACAAATCTCTATTCGCTCGCCGATGTGTCAGGGCGAATAATGGTATACTTTCAACGCTTTCGGCCAACTTATGTCGGGTGAGGCCATGTTGAACGGCGAGTGAGATGCGTATTCGGCAACCCAATAGCTGCCCGTCTCGGCCACTGCGTCACTTATATCCAAAATCAGCATTTTGCGGTCAATTCAATCTATTGGAAACGATTTTAAAAGTTGATGACTCGCATGGATATATACATAGATCGTTTAACACTCCATACTGTTCCTTTTATTTTTATTCTGTTTTGGTATTGAGGTTTGTATACATTTTTGATCTAGAAGATTGTTCCATTATTCAAAACAACCCCATTATTTGGCGATTTGTTTGAGATTATCAGACCTTTATATGTCAATTTGGTTAGCTAAAAAATAAAACAGCAAAACGATGAATAAACTTCCAATTATTGAACTGGCATTATGTGTTTTATGTATATTGGACCTTCTCATTCTTTACTATGGACCGGATCAAGAGCCTGATCATGGCCCTTTTAATAGCCCGATCGCGGCCAGATTAGCAGCTTGATAACGCCCAGATTTGTAGCCTCATCGGGGTCAGATCAGAAATGGCGTTACATGCCATATCAGGACCCGATAGAGCCGCCTTATCCGGGCCCGATTACTAATTAAGGAAAACCTGATGAGGCCCGGACCTCAGCCAGAACAAATTTCTGCTCGGGATACTTTGTTTTAGATTTTAGTAGTACATATTGCTAATATTGCCGATTGACCGAAGTCCATAAAGTTATTTCACTTTAAAAGTAATAGTTTCATGATTAACAAGCAACTAAAAGTTATTTTGCTTCCATTGAGATTGCTTAACATCTACATCAATCGCTGTGCAATAAGTTTGTTGGTAAGCGGTCGAGAGTGATGAGAACTGAGTGAGAATTAGCGAGTGGTTACGATGGTAGCCATTCTCTATTAATCTATTAGTTCTCAATTATTGTACATCGGCAATTTAAAACAGCCATATATTTCCACCTAAATATAGTTGTAACCGTTATTGCGATTTTACGGCGATTTTTCGAGGATTCTCAACGAATATATTTTTATCAATCTAAAAGAATATTACAAAAAGATTTCAATATCGAATTATACATTAAATTAATGAATAAGTAGAGTAATTTCAATTTCCAGATAATGGGTAAGTGGATCTTAGCTTTCGAGTTGTCGATTTGAGTGAGTTCTTTTCAATCCGAATACAGGTTTTTAAATTTTCTATTCTGTTATCGGAAAACACTCTCTCGCAAACAAAGTAAGATTTCTAAAGCTAAAATCCGTTTGCTGAAAAAAAAAGAAAGTAAGTGACATTAAAAAAAATACCTTTCACAGTGTTTCAGGCAAGTTTATAGCTGTACACAAATTTGAAGATATTGATTGGAGAAAATTTTATGATGCTTGAAGTTTTCTTTGTGGATAAGGTTTTAATGCAGTTTTCTATTTTCAAATTGATAGTGTTAATGAAAAATACCTTGGCAAATCCTTTTTTTAGGTTAGACAACCTCCAATAATAATTATGATTCTTTAAAATTAGTTTTGTTCATTTGTTTCTTGCACTCATGTAGACGGATTTTTTGCAGGTGAGAATGTGCAGCATAGCCATCAGTACTGTGATGATGCTGGCTCAACATATTTACGAAGATATTACCTCAGAGCACGTGAAGCACACCGAAGAATATTTTTGCGGTTTGAAGCAGGTCGATGGTTATCCACATAACGTCGGACAACTTGTGCAGCTATTGACAAATTTAAAAGAGAGTGAAAGAATTGTTACATCCTCTGTCGAACGGGAGGAACCTAGCGATGTAATATGTGAAGATCCAAATAATACAATCCAAATGTGCGATCTGATAAACTAAAAGTCCTGATTCCTGTAAAATTATTTTTTAAATCATGAAAGTTTTTTTCTACGAATTTTAACAATAAACATCAATACAGTGACATGCAGTATATATACATAAAAAATAGTGTAAAAGAATATTATGAAATAAATCGAATCTACACTTTGCTTACTTCACACTAGTTCAAAATGGCTGTCATAATGTTTCGGCAACGTTAATTCTTGTAAATATTCAACATTATTTCGAGGGACATAATTAATAATTCTTGATGAAAATAAACAATCGCCATCGCTATAATGATCCCGGGTGAAGCAGGGAAAAAGGGAAAAAGAGTTTCCATAAATTCGAAGAATGTGCTTGACATCCAACCTATCGTCTACACGTTCAAGGTACCGCCACACAGCCACGCGTCCGGATCCGTTGTAACTGCCGCTCGGCCACCCCAATGGCTTTATCATGATCACGTAATGGGCGTCATTTGGATGATTTTTCACAAAGAAAAAAATTACGTCGGTCAGTCGTAATACAACTAATTTCTTAACCAAATCAGCTTTCTTTATTATTAATTAACAGCAGAATTATTATGACTAATATTTCAAGACGTTGTTATAAGTTTTTTATTGGAACACACTTTTTTCAGGCATTTCCCAATTGCAGTGGTGCCTAAGGTTTTTATTGGATCTAAAAAATGCACAAGGAGAGCACACGGGAGATGTTGAAATTTGTATTCAAGCGATTCAGGACAATCTCATTGAGCAATACGCAAAACTTGGCCCAGCTTTACAGAAATCAATTGAATCAAAATATTCACTAAAAAACAAACGACAGATTGTCGTTGCTGAAGATAAGCAGAGCGCAATAAACGAGAAATCAGGAGATAATGGTTTACCAAACATATCAGTTCTTGAAGACAATTTATCAAAAGGGCCCATGAATACAAATGTAACCGATTCAACAAATAATAATGAAAAAGAAGGAGGTAAAGATGTTACCATGCCACAGATTCAAGGGGTTGGTATATAAATCTCTCAAAATTATTTATTCTTATAATCTGATTAATGAATTTGTAATTAAAAGAACGTTTAAGACGTTAAGAACTCGAACATTTATTTCACTTGAAAAAAATCTGCCGCGATTTAATGTCGCAAAAGTGTTTAGTTTTTTGCTTGCTCATATAGAACACTTTGTTTCCAGTAAACATATTTTTTCGAGATTTTCATGACCGGACACTCAGAATGATCCAAAACATCGAGAAAAGTGGTTAAAAAAATATCCGTATGTAAGTCCGTGTATGTGTGAGTGCACTGAGAGAAATTGAGATGGTCCTGGTAACTATTCAGTGATAATCATATTTCATTAGTCCAAGTGACTATTTTCGTAGTTACATTAACAGTAACGTAGTTTCGTTAACAGTAAAGAGAGTTAATGTAACTACGAAAATAGTCATCTCGACTAATACAATATAATTATCACTGAATAGTTACCAGGCCCATCTCAATTTCTCACAGTGTGCGTGTGCGTGTGCGTGACTTCGAAATTTCAATCACCTATAACTGAAGAACCGTTCGACCGATTGAACTGTAATTTGACACACAAGTAAAGCAGCAGCCCGTCTTTAATTGTTGGAATTGTTGACAAGATGTATGCAAAATTTTAGGTTTTATCGCTTTTTTAAATTAAACAAACAAATGGCTGAACCGCTTTAACCTTTGTAAAATGTATGATATTTTGCTAAATAGTTCTTTATATGTGTAGGTACATTTAATATTATTTGGTATTGAATTTGATCGGAATAGGGAAAGCGGTTCTGAGTTTATGTACTTTGTCAGTTTTCGGAAAATTTCCGTTATTGCATTAACTTTAGCAAAACATGAACTACCGAGCCTAAATTTCGTACATGAACGGAATAATACTCAGGGATATTAGATGCATAATTTAATGGAAATCGATAGGAGGCTTCAGATAATATAGAAATTTGAATTTTGTTTAAAGTATTTCTTGACGACTAAAATTTTGCTAAACTTTATTTTTCCGACTTATATAAAATAAGTAAAATAATATAATTTTTAAGTTTTCACAAAGCTTCCTCTATGAGGAAACGAAAATCGATAAATATACTTTCCCATAGAGGTAGATTTGTAAAAAGTGAAAAGTATTAAGATAGCAATATGCAAAGTTCAAGTTTGCATTCTTGTTCTTATCATAGGTTTATAATTTGACTGATTTGTAACACGGTATAAAGATGTAATATGGTAGAGATACTTTTTGCGATGAAGTCGCGGTAAAGATATATTTTGTTATCCCAGATAATAGGAACATCTACGCCCAAGGAAAACGAGGCCCGAATGTGGAAGCGCAAAACCAAAGAAATAATTAAAAAATCTGAAAAGCATTGCGGTGCTACGTGTACCACCAATAATTCAAATAGGCAAAAAGAAGAAACCCTCAGCTTCACCTATAATGAAATGATGTCCAGGGGACCTGCACCATGCACCGAGCCATATCTCATTGAAGATACATACAGCGGTCAACAATCGGTCGAACACATTGAAGAACATCCGGGTCTGAAATATCGCCACCATTATATTTATAGACATGAATGAATTGCGTTAGATAATTATCGTTTTTTTTTTACAGTTAATTTGGCTAATCTGAATTTGAGTGATCTCGTGAATTTTCTGAACCCTTCCAGAGAGCAAGACGTAATCAAGATAAATATAGAAAGGGAGACATTACGTATTATTGAGCGGTAAGAATTAAGAACATTGGACAATAAACCCAATGGGTCATATGCGACTTGTATAATTTTCTGTTATTAGACTGGTGGAAAATATGAAAACCAGCAGTTTTCCTACCAAAGTGGTTGAAGATTTGACGAAACGTTTGGAAAATTTGCCGAGGGAAGATGTCACCAAGGATACTGAGGAAATAACAAAGCTTAACGAATGATCTAATTACACAATTTATGAACAATGAAACGACGAATTCAATGTTGTTAGTGTTGTATTACCACTTAAAAGTAATAGAGTCTCTATCTTTAACACCTAGGGCAGAATTAGACGTAAATCGGTGTGTTTTGGCATGCTCCCGAGAATAGAAAGCTATATGACACCAAAATATTTCTCTGAATATGTCTGGAAATCCTGGAAAATTTCTTTGAAATTTCTCTGAAAGATCCTCTGAATTTCTCACGATTTCGCACTTTTCAGAGAAAGTCAAAGATTTTATTGAATCTAAATATTTCCGATTGTTCTGAAAATCTCTGACTTTTCATCAAAACGATCTCTGAAAAGCTATCAACTTTGTTCATATTCTAAGTCTATTTGACTTGTATATTCAGAAACCATTTTTCGAGAAAGTCAGATTTTCGCTGAAATTCTCCTACAAAGTATATATGTAGAAACTATCCTCCATACAATTTAGCCTTATTTGTGATTATTATTTTTATTATTATTATTTGATAATAAAATGCTTATTAAATTATCTAATAATTTCTTTTTGCACTATACACGACCGGAAATCGCTATCTATATGATAACATTGAGCTTCGTAAAAAGACAACACCGAGTGAATTTTATTAAGTTGCTCCTATGGACAAACAATCAACGGGTTGGTGCGAGAGAGCGCGATAACCCGAAAATGCATGCAGAGTCAGAGAGAGAGAGAGAACAGATACTTTCTCTGATAATATCTCAAAAATAAATTAGGCAATCGACTTGAAATTTGGACACAAGTTGGGGCAGAAAATTCTCTTCTCGGCACAACTTTTTGGATTTTTTTTTCATTTCATCATCTATTCTCTCTAAGCGAGTGTAACCTATGACGTATACTGTATTAACAACTTTGACATTGAATATTTCCGAAGTACGGTAAGCGAACAGATTCAAATTTTGCAGAAAATTTATAAAATTATTGGCGAACATTCTATAGGAGTTTTAGAACGATGGCATTTAACGAGTGCATCGTCCATCGGAACACCGTAAGAGGTCCCATATAGCATCAGATATTCGATGTATATCCATTTTAGATCCATAATGTGAAAAATATATCTTGTATATTCTATGGATATTTATCCTACATACATGTAAATATATACATGCATGAATGTCTAGAACACATTCTACGAACATACTTGAATTATTCGAATGTCAACGTCGAGTACTGACATATTCGTAAGATATTCTATGTATATGCATCCACAAACATAGGAAAAAATCAAATTTCCACAACTTTTATAAAATCAGAAAAGTAAGAAAGTGATTGTCTAAGCACGTCGCACAAATATTTTGTAAAGTTTTAAGTACTGCGGGTTAAGAGGAGAATTAGAAAAAATCTCCAAAAAATGAGTCATCAAAAATGCTTAGAACATTAATTTTAAGAAAAAACTGAATATATTTTGTTCAGTCTGTCGAACTATTTTTGATATCAATAACGTCTTAGCATCATTAACTTGAATCAATGTTCTTAATATTTTCAATGGGACTGATTTTTTCAGATTATAGCAAAGTTCTCATATTGTTATTACACAAAACTTTTGGCTAGATCTTTAGTTATAATTTTTTTTTACCGATTCCAAGAAAAATCGTTAGTCGCTTGTAATATACTGTGTTGTAAGATACTGTGGAAGCTGCAATTCATGTTGCAGAATTCGGTGTTAGGCTGTGGCTCGAATGTCTCAAGTAACAATATGTATACAGGGCTAGCAAGATATACATCGCTGCTTTGTTTACTACATTGTACGGACGCTGCGCGATCGCTCGCGTGCCTACTCGCTACGGCATTCATCAGTGAGGCGACGAGGCAAACGAAAGACAGAGCGCGCAAGCGTTTTGTGGTAAATGTTGCATTTTAGCGAGTCCTTTTTTCTTTGCGTAGTAAAGGCGCTGCCCAATCGCGCGCGCACCACGCGTTGTGTCTTTCGCGAGTGTATTAACGAAGGAAGAGGGACGAAACCCGCACACGATTTTTACTACTATATAAAGTGATGCTGATTATCATATTATATCGTGTATACTTGTATACTACGCGCAAGAGTTTTCTGGTAAATGTGGCATTTTAGCGAGTCCTTTTTTCGTTGCGTAGTAAAGGCGCTGCCCAATCGCGCGCGCACCGCGCGCTGTGTCTTTCGCGAGTGTATTAACGAAGGATGAGAGACGAAACCCGCCCACAATTTTTACTACTATATATAAAGTGATGCTGATTATCATATTATCATATAATTGAGTGACATCGTACAATTTCGATCGCGGACATATTTCCATTATCCAGTAAAGGCGCCAAACGAGCAAGTCGCTGCGAGCGCAATCTCGCGCGTGCGAGCCCACGTGATAGTTAGTTTACGAAGCAAGACAACGAGAACACAACGGTCCCGACGCTGACTGAATTTGTGTACGTTACGTCGTGAGCCACCGCCATTGATTTCTGCTATCATCGAAACAGAAAAGGTAAGAAAATATAGTGTAGTCGACCAGTGCGTAAATAGATCGTTCTTATTATTATGTCGACGGAATCCTCTCACTGATGCACGGTTGGTTTACGGCTATCTTGGGCATTTTTCGGTTTGTTGCCGGTTGATACGCCACACAGCTACAACTAGATAACGCGATGCAGTGTAACTATTTTACACTCTACATGGTGTAGTTGATTTTATTTCATTCGCAAAAACTGTCGGCTCTGTTAAATAGAATTTCTTTTGTAGAGAATGAACGGCAGTGCTTTCAACATTTCTTTTTACGACTTTGATAAAAATAAATGATATAAAATGATTTTAAGAAATCCTATCGTTCCGAATACAGACTTCCTTTCGCGAATTTACGAAGTATTATCATACATTTACGATCGAAATCCTATATGTTTCTTCCATATTTTATTACATTATTATAAATAATATATTTTTTGATTAAATTTAATAATAAAAAAAATACGATCGTAGGATTAATATTAATAATATTACATTTTTCATTTAAAAAAATTATCATCCACAAATTTTTGGTTTTAAATATTTATTATATTCAAGATTCATTATGATATACTTTCTATAATTGTGAGACGATAGAAAATGATAGGATCACTCTATTGATGCCTCTTTGATTCCGAACGATTAATGTTGAAAAATTTACAAGTGACGTAACGCGAATTCAATATAAAATATTATAAATCCGTTCGTACATCATACATACCGGTACCGTATCTATCGTATTTAACGCGTAGAAAACGAAAACTATAGAAAACTAATAACAACGATTCAATTTGTACAAATTAATAAGAGTCCGAAGAGATAGAGATATACCATACGATTAAATCCCATTCAAATTCTATCGATCTGTTTTAGTCTGTACAATCAATAATTACCAAGGGAAGTACTCGTAAAAAAAAGACGAATATTAACCTACGAATAGTAACCTACAGTATACGTTTATATACATTTCCTGTTAATAAATATTTAATAATAGATTACATTAATAAATTATAGAATGAATAAATAATAATTGTATTGGAAATAAGAAAAAAACGCCTATTTCTGATACAAAATGTTCGTCCGAATGATAATTTTTTTTTGTTATTATCAAGATGTCTAACCGTCAATATAAAAATGCTATAATTCGATCGATCGTTTGATAGACGTTCAGCCTATTAAACACATCTTTTTGGCAATCGCTCTTGTGCCACTCGCGAATTAATATCCTCTTGAGCACGCAAGGGCGGGTTGGCAAAAATGATAACAACCTGTCCAATATTTGTAATTTTTGGCTTCTTTCAGAGTACTCCCCAAAATCTGTGGGTCCATCGTCTCACATTATACACAGGCATTAGAGTTCGTACGTATTGCTTCCGCCACAGTCACGGGCTCGGCTCGCCTTTCGCTCTCCTGGGGATTATTGGGTTGTCGTCGGTTGATGACAATACTCTAAGTTTACAGCGTTAAAACAAAGATACAGAAAATAATTTTTTTGTTTAAACAATACGCATTGTACTTGAATGAAGTATTTCTAGAAAGGGTAAGATTGGCTTTCTCTAATTTTATTTGCAGTTAGATTAGAAGATCGTCGAAATCCATAGCACCACTACAGCTTCAAGCCAATCTGTGTGGTTTTCATTCACATTTGTTCAGCTTCGATATATTTGCAAATTTTCTTACTCCGCGTCCACAAAATTACGACGTCGAAAGATTCGTATCCGTTATTTGTACCCTTATAATATAACAACGTTCATAATCACCAAATTTTATATGCAGTTTATCTTCGACTTCATAGTTCATAGAAAAAGTTACTGTAGAAATAGTGGTCAAAGATGGTCAAAACACAGCGATCAAAAAAACACTTTTACAAGCGGCTAAAAAAAACATTTAATCAATCACTTCAACGAGTTGAACCGATCGCCACAACAAGCAATCAGATTATTTTCAATTTGCAATATTCATCCAATGACGACGATAGCAATGGACATGTTCTTGATAACAGAAGTAACTCTAGTAATAATCACAGTGGCAACGAAGTTGCAAAACCTTTACAAATTTGTGATGAGAGTCTTTGTAGAGATGATATAAGCATTTCTTCTACTGCGTCGGGAATCGGTGACGTAGGAAGAGATGAATCGAGTCATAGTATCCGTGAGGAAAATAACATCGATCGAGTTTTTCCCGAACACGCTGAACCGATTGGTATAAAAATAGCAAAATGGGCAGTAACAGAAAATATTCCGCAATCCTCACTAGGAAAACTACTCATAATTTTACGAGAGGAGCCTATGTATCATGATGTTTTACCAAAAGATCCAAGGACACTTTTAAAAACCCCTAGTGGCAAATGTACTCAATCGATGGGTCTAGGCCTCTATCATTGTTTTGGATTAGCACACTCCTTAAACAATTTATGCATAAAATATAATGTAAAGGTGATCCAGAATCAAGTATTTTTACTCGCCATTAATATTGACGGGTTGCCTATCTCTCAAAGTACTAACACTTCATTTTGGCCTATTTTATGTTCAGTAAAGTCAGTGCCCGACTTGAAAGGCAAAGTGTTTCCAATAGCATTATATTGTGGAGATTCAAAACCAGATGCGAATGAGTTTTTACTCGACTTTGTAAACGAGTGCAAAGATCTTGCGAAGAATGGACTCCTGATAAACTCCAGTAAATGTGAATTATTAATATCTATGTTGATTTGCGATACTCCGGCGAAATCGTACATTTTGTCAATAAAAGGTCACTCAGGCTATTATTCGTGTACTAAATGTACTGAAGAAGGAGAAATGATGAATAATGTACTCTGTTTTTTGGAAACCGAAAATTATACACTACGAACTGATAGCTCATTTCGTAATCGGGACAACCCTGAGCATCACACTGGGGATACTCTCATTACAGATTTACCGAATTTTGATATGATTAAAAATGTACCGATAGACTACATGCATAACTTGTTGTTGGGGGGAACTAAGAGGTTTTTGTGCAGTAAGCGATATGGCTGGATTTTTGGCAAACCACCATATAAGTTGCGTGCGCGAGATGTGAAGAAGATATCAGATTATTTAGCTATGTTGAAGAAATATATTCCGTGTGAGTTCGGCAGAAAAACGAGACCGATTAACGAGTGCAAGCGCTACAAGGCTATTGAGTTTCGGTTACTTTTGCTATATACTGGAATCCTTGTTTTTAAAGATGTATTATCCACCAGAATGTACAACAACTTCATAATCTTCAGTTTGGCGAGTGTTATTCTCATTAGTGACTATTATTCCCAACACGAAAATTATATTTCTTATGCCCATGACCTAATGAAGCATTTCATTCGTAATTCAATCCGAATATATGGGCCAGATTTTGTCTCTCACAATATACATAACTGCTTGCACTTAAGTGATTGCGTACGATTGTTTGGGTCTCTCGACAACTGTAGTGCATTTGAGTTCGAGAATTATTTGAAAGATCTGAAGGGAATGCTCCGCAAGCATGCTCAACCTCTGCCACAGATTGTTCGCCGAATCGTGGAAGAACGTAACATTTTAGAGTCCTATTGTCCACATTCTGATAGCACATGGCCGAAGCTTATGAAGCAACACAATCAAGGTCCCCTAACAATTAGCTGCACATCTCCTCAATACAAACCAGCTCAATGTCGGGGTTACTGTCTCAATGTCACGAAAATTGCAGACAGGTTTGTGGAACTGAACGACGATACTATACTAGAAATAAAGAATATTGCTACTCACCTAAATTCGACGATTTTGTTGGGGTATAGGTACAGAAGACAAAACGATTTCTTTCTGAAACCGTGCGCTTCGAGCTTATTTAAAATACAATATATTGAGAAATGTAGTTATGAATTGGGAATGTGGAATTTTTATAATATTAGCAAAAAGTTAGTAGAGCTACCATATAAGGGACGTTTCGTTTCGATGCCACTGTGGCATTTATAATTATATTAAATAAGTAAACGTTTTTAGTTACTAACCAATTTGTAATAAAAGATCGTTTGTATTAATTATTATCCACCTGAAAGCTTTGAGATGACGTGGATTGTTGTCAAATTCGAAGAAGAAAATACCGTTGAAGCTGTTCCAAAATCGTGGTACGACTCCATGTTATCGAGATGTTACTGGCCGCCGACGAGCACCGTCCACGCAAAGATATGCGAATATATTAAGAATAAAAACAAGCCTGACAAAAAATGGAAAAATTATCCTGCAAGAATTCTGGGACTATACGGTACATTAAACATTTATAAGTAAACATAAAATAGTTTAAATACAAATTAATATACTTTAAACTGTTTAGATGACTTTCAAATGGCCCAGCGTAAAGCAGACAAGGCCCGAACAACAAACGACTTAACTTCCCAAAATGAAGAAACTATGCAAGATAAATTGCCGCGTCGAAAAAAATCCAGGAAGCAACCGAGACGTTGCTTGGATAGCAGCAGCGAAAGAGATTCGACAGATCACAATAGTGACAGCAATATGTATCCAGATGTTGCATCTCTAAACTCAAAAACTGTAGAAACAGGTAATAATATCCAAACACTAGTTATACGTACAGGCTTTATTACCAAAATAACGAATAAAAAGAACAACGCCATACATTGAATACGTTGTCAAAATAGAATAAAATGCAGATGCAAATTACAATTATTCGATTTATTGTATAGGTACAGACAACTATCGACCGAAGCCGGGGATACCTCCGCGTTTGTTCAGCAAGAACCTCTCACGTATCGACAATAGTGGAATGAACAAAAGGGATGACGATAATAGTGACCGTGAGTTTATAATATAAAATATGATGCCAAGCTAAGATAAGGTTGATGAAAATTATATTTATTCATTTTAAGGGTGTATTATTGATACATTTCTAGCCAAAAAGTGAGGTGTGAGCTTACAGAAGTGTATGACACGAAGGAAACTATGAATATTCAATTTGAATAATAATTAGACCAAAAAGTTATAAATTAATGCGTCGATAATATCGTTTACCAAATAGTCATAAGCATTTCTTTTCGTTTTATGAATCGTATTTTCCGATTTTTTTAGTGCCCATGAATTAATTTAAAAAAGTTCTCATAATATCCAGTTTTGAAAATCATGTCAAGCTGATTTATAAAAAATTTCGTATCATGACTCTAAAATTTTTGATGCGTTATGACCTTTCGTGAAAGAAAAAAAGTATATGCAAAAAAGTTATACAATTCTTTTAATCATATTAATCGTATTGTTATTCAAAATCAATGTTCATAGTATCTTTAATGAAGTTAATATTTGTCAGATTTTTCTCTTACTGCAAACTACTCATATTCTAACCGACTTTAACTTTTAGTTGAGAATGGTATTCTTAATATCAACAGATTCAGATGAACATCGATGGAATTCACCAACTGCACGATCATTCACATCGCCTAATAAGCACAGAGAGGAAAATACAAGTACACAAAAACAGAAAGTAGCTCCATCATTCTCCACTTCAAATTTTGAAACTGCTGGTTAGAGAATTATAACTATATAACAAATCAATCGCATTGCAACTATACAACAATGAAACTAAGGCAGCTCGTAAAAAAACATTGATGAATTATAAAAAATAATGGCAGATACTTATTACTTATTGTATTGCATCAACATTTTCAAAAAAATATATATTGTTTGAGTGTATTACTACGTCAATGAATAAATAAATATTATTTTCGTCCACCTACGAATCTGTGATGTACCTGAGAATATTGCCTTCATCTAATTTAGACGTACATAGGATATACGCAGACATAAGGTGTACATACGGCGCGTATACTTTGTATATGCTCATGGATATACAGTGTATGTTCCATGTACATGAATAAGTGTCTCCTTTACAGATACATTTCATGTACATATGATATTATATGGTTGTGCAATGTATATGAAATGAATGTGAAAATGATATACGGGAATGTATATACAGTGCACATACTATGTATATCCTTATGGATATCCAGTGTATGTTCAATGTACATGAATAAGTGTCTCCTTTGCAGATACATTTCATATACATATGATGTGATAACACGTACACATGTATATACATTGGACATTGTATATCCGCAAATGTATATACAATGTATATGAAATGTATGTGAAAATGCTATATGGGCATACACAGAGAAACGTTAAAAAATTATCAGATATCTCCGTAATCTGGTGTCGTAATCATAGGGCGATTAATAGGTGTTATAATGATTTTATTATAAATCTGTGAATTGATTTATTATTCGCAAAATTCGAGCGATGTTAAGTGAGTGTGCGGAAATCGCGTATTAAAGCAAAGATTCACGTAGCAGGCTGTTATATGTCGGTACAGTCCGCTTGAGTAGGCCTACTCGGTTGTCGTATGTGTGTGTCGTGGTGTCTATGCTACGCTAGCTGTTCGCACAATAATGTTGATATCGAGTTTGAACTCTCCAGCGCACCTGGATTCCTCTCACGCAAGGATTGAGAGACGCCCGAATGAAAAAATTGATTTGTGTTCTGAAAAGAACACAGAACAATGTCAGACGTCGTAATTGCGTCCTCTTAATTAAATACAGGGCGGCCGAAAAAGCACTTGGCTTCGCACAATCCGCAGATCTGTAACGCCTGAGCGTCTTGATTCGCGGGAATTTGAATTATATCCAACGATGTCCTTTGCTGGGTCCAGTTGATAAAGGGTAAAAACCCACCTTGTGAATCAGGAAGGATTGTCAGAGAATAAAATGAGATCCGTTCGCTTTCGGTATTAAAATTGTTCTGCTTTATTCTTTGACGATTTTTTGAGTCTAGTCTAGAAGAACCACACAACGGCTCTCCTACCCAACGCTCTCGCAGCCAATCACGCACGAGTTCAATAAGAACAAGGAAGCATTTTCTATTCCGTGCATTTTCTCACGGACGCGATAAGAGAAGGGCCAGCAGTCACCACTCCACTTATCGAAGGCTAGACTTAGGGATAAACATTTATATAAACTCGAAACTCTGAAATAAACATACATGCGCCCGACGTCTTTTCAATATCAAAGATAATAACTAAATATACATACGCCGACACAATCATGTCTTTGTATTCATTCTTTGCCTTCAAGAAATATCTAATATTATTGCAACATATTATTATAAGTCACCACTTATTAATTTCAAATCTCTCGGGGTATAATTATTCTATTTAATTTAGCCGATTTATACCAATAGCTTTATTCTGCAATACGAATCTTTGAATAAACCGCGTTAAGATAATGGTAAAGTGACGCATGCGTCACAGATCGCCCGCTCATACCATCTGTAATGATGTGATGTTGGCAACACTACTTTAAATGGTCGCGTGCCGATTAAGTTTTGAAGTTTGTAAGCCTGATACGGGCGTTCGAATTAGGGATGTGCACGAGCTTGCCCGAACTCGCTCGAGGCATGCCCGCGAAGCTCGATAATTGTTCGAGCCATGGAGACTAGAGTAAAGGAGGCCGAACGCATATGGCGGGGAGGCTGGAATTTTGGTCAACGAAACGTTACCTCGTTTTAGTTCTAGTTGTCACTATAAGCGTCGCACCGGACGCTGAGTTCCACGGTGAAGTTAGCGCTCGGTCGATACATCATAGTGTGAAGTGAGCAAAAAGAAGGCGAAACGACGCGACGCAAATTGACCGCCATTAAGTGCAAAAGACCGCCATTACCAAACGAGTTGCGGTATTGATGTGAAAGAAGGTAAGGCAAATAAATAAGTGTAATATATAAAATAAAAGTGTTAATCCATGTGTTTATCAATGTTGTTCATCGAAGATTTGATAAAAATAACTCCAAATTTTATAAATATTTTATAATAAAATTGTTGCGAATTGCTTCGAATGTGGAAAAAAATCGTTTCAGCAATTTTACACCACTGTTTTTTAAAGCTGGTGAAGTAAAATACTATACAATAGCCAGTGAAAAACATTTACTTAGCTTGTGTGATGGTGTGTGTGTGTGTGCCACTCACCATTGGCTCGTGCAGCGACTCACACAAGATGAGAAAACGTTTTCCCACCCTCGTGTCGAAATACACTATTGTTTATTTCACTTCTTTTCTGTTTTTTACATTTGAAATAGAATGGTGAAGAAATGTGCGGTCAAGGGTTGCGAAAGTGGCACCCGCAAGGATGTGGCTCATCGCAAAGTGACAGGACTTGCTCCGATTTCACTTTTTACTATTCCGAAGGTAAGAGCACATTTTCTATAGCTCAGCAGTTATTACTTGTAATTTGAGTGAGAAATATAATAACATATGCTCAATGGAGTATGGCCATCGACAGGTGGGTGTTAACTATATTTTTCTTTATTTTCTGTAGCGGAGTAATGCCTTGCATACATGGTCAAGTGCGCTGCGACAGAAACTTTTGGCAACCGACTTCATTTGCCAACAACACTTCTCCGACAACTGCATAATCAGGAATGATGCAACTGTGTTACGCGATGGTACTCTTCATCAACTTGCTCGTGAAAAGCCAAAGCTGATGGCAAATGCCATTCCGATGTCACCAGCAGACAAGGTAATTTCATTTTATATAATTTGGCTGCATTAAATCCAGATTTGTGAGTTTTACTTACATATTTTTGAAATATTTTCAACAATATTTTGAAATATGGTTCTTGGTCTTCTGTGCGGCAATGGAAAAACTTCGTTCACCGGTTGTGAATCCTTGGGCGAATAACAACGATCAATTGTTGCTGTTTCAGGACAAGAATGTCGACGTCGTGGCGAATAACGCGGGCGACAGGGTTACCGCCACTGTCACCGCGTTTAACGACTCGGAAAAGGTTTGATTATTTCGTAACTGTCTATTGGGGAATGTTACTCCTTTGGGTCTACTGCAGCAACATTTTACTTTACGCTCGGGTCAGCATAATATGAGCTTGCTTTTTGGCGGAGCTCAATTTGAGGTTGACCGGGTGATCGTGGATCTTCGTTACTTGAGAAAAGATCTGTCAGTTTTTTAATTGAGACGGACTGGCTTTGTGATTAAGAATCAAGCATTTCCTGCATGTTATCTGGTAAATTGTAATGTCTGTTGATAATAGCCGTTTCCGATTTGTATGTTTTTGATGATTTGTAAATCTTTAACTCAATCAATTTGAAAATGATTTATTTCTTGTATTTCTCACAGTTGCCTCACAAGCCCAATTTTTTTTAGATGCTCTTGATTCAAATTTTCAACAAGTTCAGTAAGAACAGGCATGATTATGGTTAGAATCCAATTTTACAGTAAGAAAAACAAGTCAAGACTCTAAATAATTTGTACTGTAAGATGTGATTTTTAAAAAATGATTAACCACAAAGACCAGACTTCAGCCACCAGTCAGACTCTTAGCGAGACATTTGCTAATCGTCTTGTAAGTTAAATAAAAAACAAAATAATATTTTGAAATGTTGAAAAAAATAGCTTTGAAATTTTTTTTTCTTTTTTTCTTTTTTTTCCCCCAAAATATCGACTTTTAACCGATACCATCGTTCTCAATCACACATTCTACCCCTGAAAACATCGGTTTCAAATCGGTTCTCAATCGGTTCCCGCATTTCGACGATTTAATTGTTTACGTATGTTTGTAGGAAAATCATGAGTGTAGTCGACAAGCTCGAAACGATGAGATGAACGATTTTCCACTGATCCCCGAAGTGTCGACGAGTAGAACGATGCCGTTGACTGCTGCTGAGGTGTCGAATGAGTCGACGGGGTCGACTGGCTCCTTGATTTTGCGGAATCTGACCGATACCGCACCGCAACAGACGATTGTATTCGATCGACACGTGCGACCTATCCGTGCACCTGCCGATGCTGACTCACCACTGTGGATCGATGTTGAGATGGACGTACCGGGTTTTGCTGATCATTTATTGGAAACAAGCTCTGAATCTTCTGCCGATGTACAGGTAATTGCTATCGTCAAAGGGGTCGAGTCAGAAAAAAAAATGTTTTTATAGGATCGCAGAGAAAGCTTTTTGGAACTGTAATGGTTGCTGAATCCATTACACAAAAGTATGCAAAGTAGAACCTTGCACATTGCTTCCTCATTATTTTTCGCTTTTTACAAAGTTACCTCTATGAGGAAGTATGTTAATCAATTTTGGCTCCCTCATAGAGGAAGCTTTGTAAAAAGCGAAAAATAACGAAGAAGCAATGTGCAAGGTTCTACTTTGCATCCTTGTTTTATTTTATTCGTATTTTCTGATGTTTTACGAAATGCAGAGCGAAACCAGTCAATATTTTTTTTAATTCAAATGAACGTAAAATCCGAACCGCCTTACTGATCATCACCAAATTTGGTACGTAGCAGGGCTCAATGTTTTTTTTCCTGTGTAGAAAATTTCACTCGATTATTCGAGATTTTACCTGAATTCGAGCAAAACGAAAATTTTTCGAAAAATTCAAAATCTCATAAAAACCGAACCGTTTTACCGATTTGGCCCAAATTCAATACCACAGGTCGCATCACTTTGTTGAATTTTAATACAAAGTTTCAGCCTGATAGTTAAACATTCGTTCGAGCTAGACCATTTACGTACTTTTTTCAAAATTTAAAAATTCTTATAAAAATTAAATGTGTCAATCGATTTTCCCGAAATTTATACCAATTGAAGATTAGGTAGTACTGCACATGTTTAAAAGTTATAGTTAAATGAATTTTTGGCCTTTCGTCACACACACTCACACACACACACACACACACACATCATACATCCGGACAATTATTCTAAACCACTTTTCTCGATGTTTTAGACCATTCTAAGTAATCTGACAAAAATCTCGGAAATTTTTTTTTCATGAAAACAAAGCTTCCTCTATGAGAAAGCAAAAATTACCGTTTAAACACTTTCTGTCTGAGATGTATTTAACCATTTTTTTCATCGTTCATGCCATTGGGATTTTTCGGAAAATTGACAACTGGAACTAACTTTCGTTTGCTGTTTACATTAATTCATTATTTGATTAATTTTGTACCGAAATGATTACGATTGCATTAACGTTTTTATATAGTCCGATTCCATGATCATTATGTTTTATTAAGAGTTGTTCGAAAAAAGTTGCCTGAACACTCATTTCGGTTTGCTTTTAACACTACAATGGTTCCATGGTGCAGACTGACGCAGACAGAGGACGCGGATTCACCTATGCCATTTACTGTAGACGACGTGCTCAATTATTTGAAGGGCATAACGTTGCTGCCGGAAAATTGGTGCTGGACGAGAAATCGGCGAAGCGAAAGAAGCATCGTGTTCATACGTTTCGATGCATTTACACAGTCACCGACTTTACGTGTGGTGCTCTACAACGATCTCTCCATCTCGGTAAGAGCAATAATTTCTTTATATACTTAACATCGAGAAGCTACCACGTCTCGTGATGTTAAACTTCGATCATTTTGGCGCCTCTGCCTCGGAAAACTTTCATCTCGTATTAATAGTAATGATTGTCTGCGGTTATATCTTGTTTTAAGATGATGTGCTACTGCTCTGTCGGTAACAAAAACTGTAAACCGTTGTTGTTGGTTACAATTGATATTTCAGGCAAAATACGAGAAGTACTGACTACATCTTGGCACTCTGCAGTCAGTACTTCTCGACTTGTATTCGAAAAATCAACCGTGGCGAAGAATAACACTTTGGGAACATTCAGCTATCTCACTCGCACTTATGGCGATCTGAGAGAGACAGACGATATGTAACACATTACCTTAACAGCAACAATTGTGTGCAGTTATACTTAGCGTGCCCAAGCTAATGCAATATACACATTTTTTCCGTACAGATTCATACAGCAGATCAAAAAGTCGACATGCACCCCGATGCGATAATTACATCAATCAGCACGTTGGAACAGCTTCTCAGTGACATGAGTAAAAAAGTTATCTGTGGTGGGACGGGACTGAACGAAAAAAGGTAAATCCATATTGACTTATAAATTATATTTTTACTTTTAGAACCCTTATTTTTACACCTTGGAAAGTAAAGTTTTGTACATTATTCGACAAAACATTTTTATCACAGCTCTTGCGATTGCAACAATCACACGAGTCAGACATTTTTTTCTGCTCTCCTATAGTAATATAATATTAAAGCATAGTGGTATTTATCAATGGTCTCATTTATTTAATGAAGGGTTGAAATTTCTTTTTAACAATCGTCGTCAATAACCGTCGTTCAATGATTTTCTTATAGCATGACCACCAGTAGTTGCTTTACTTTGCAATGTTTTCAGGCAACTTGCACTATAATACCAATCTCAACATTTTGATTGATTTTCCAACAGTCGCGACCAATCTTGTCTTGGATTCGTGCCTTCGGACGAATACAAAAACCACGTCATAACTCCGAGATGTAGCTTTTGCCGGAGGCTGAGAATTAAAATACAACACCGAAAGAATAACCGCAAGACAAATGTGACGACACGGTACGCGCGGATGAAACACAGATCCACCGTGAAACAACGTGCCTGCAAAAGGTTACAGCAAAAGGTATATTCGAATACATTTACACAATACTCGAACATACTACGTTAACGGCAACTGGTTTGTAAATATGAAAATGAGAATTGGCAGATTCTCTACTGTAACCGCTGGCATTTCCACTTCAGGCTGTTGCTTATACTGTCTTAAGGTAGTTCTGTCGGTACGCCGGAGTCATAAATCTCAGAGTCTATATTACATTAAAAAATAGTCATATGCATCACTTTGACTGCCTCGATAATAATATAAAAAACAATGGAGAATCCTTCGAAATTGTCGTAATGAAATAAAAACGATTATTTGTAAATAGTTGATATGTTCAGTGCGGATTTGACTTCATTTTTACGATAATTAGGTTAGGAAACGTAATTTGGCCCGGTATCGTGCACTTTGACCTTGGTTCAATTATACATTATTCCGGAGACTTCACCTTTTTTCATGATGCATCAATTCCTGAATGATTTGCGAATCCGTAGTACTTTTTATTTTTTTCTCTATCTTTGATCTAAGTATGTTAATTTTCGATTTAAAGATCAATTTTTCCACATCTCCCGTTGGCGCCGTGTAAAAAGATCGATTTTCAAGTTTTAATTGTTCATTCAAATACTTGGTAAAAGCCTTCAAGATTTTGTGCAAGTAAAATTGAATAGCTACATTACAACATGTCAAAAATTCATGCATATGAGATTGAATTGCCTTCACGACAGAACTACCTTAAGACTTTCATATCCGAAGCCTTCATTACTAATATATCCTTCACATTCAATCTGTAACTGGAATTACCTGATTTTGCATATAATACGATTTTTCTTTTCAAAACTCCGATTTTCATTTCCGCCTTATATAAGCTTCTCATTGTTGCTAAAAAAAAAAGGTTGCACACGTTTCTTTATGCCAACGTCCTGAAGCATTCATTATCGTTAGATGAGCCAAAACTTCTGTCTTCACGATCCTCTTCCCATACGCCTGTTTGTAAATCGTGAGTTAAAAAAAAATCGTAGTGTATTCACTCTCAGCTCCTTCTTAATAATTAAATAGATTAAATCTTCGCACGGAGTCCATCTGCTGCTCTGCATGCGTTCACTTCGTAATGGAATTATATACTCCGACTGTAGGCAAAACGCTTGAAACAGCAGATCGTCGAAGCTCATGAAAAATGCGCTGTTATCGGAAAACGGGCTTTAGAAGATGTTATTTCGAAATTGGAACCTCTTCAGCAAGAGGCTGTTCTGGCTTGCTTCAAGAATTCGAAGGTGGCATGCGCAACTCAGCGGCGATATAGAATAGATTGGGTGTACGAGTGCCTGTTGATGCGCATCAAGAGCAGCAAATTATACGATCACCTACGATCCCGAAACATTCTGCCCCTTCCCTGCAAAGACACCTTAAATAAATATATTCAGAAGTTAGATACCTCATACGGTTTTCAAGCAGCACTGTTCGACTGCTTGCGTTTGAGAGCTTCAAGAATGGAACCTGTCGAAAAAAGGGGTATCACTTCGAGTGGTTATTATTCTTCAGCCGCTTTGAATGTTACCTTGAATAATTTGATACACGTTCTTGTAGCTTAAGTACAAACCTATCTGCTTATTCAATCTTCGAATGAGTAGTGTACTGGACCGGAAGGTTCAGTTCATGACGCTTCGTCATGAACTGAACAACGCTTCAATTTGCGTCTATCTCCACTGTTAACTAACAGTCCCAAAAAAACCTAACGGCGTTACATTCCTGTGATAATAGCTAACACTCTCCAGCGAAGTAGCATGTTGTAAAAACGCTTTGTAGAAATTAATCCTGTTTACTAACAACCAACTGTTTTAGTATAACTTATGCATGTCACTTGCTTATAGATTTATAAATGTAGATTTATTCATTGTTGCTTGCTCAAGTTCATCAACCACAAATTGAACTAACACGTTGCGGATTATTGTATGCAGGTACGCTTCTCATTGACGAAATGTCAATAAGCGAAGCAATAAACTTCGATCGGAAAACCGTGCGATTTAACGGGTTCGTCGACTTGGGGGAGTACACTCCAGTGAAGTTGCAGGACGAACGGGCTGATCATGCACTTGTGTTCATGTTTCAACCGTTCCGAGGAATATGGATTCAAGCGCTTGGATGCTTTCTGAGCAAGAACAGTGTCACCAGTCAAGTTCTGCACAAGCTTATACTTGAATGTTTGATGAAACTGTCGAGCTCTGGATTCCACGCCGACGTTATAACTATGGATGGAGCTCAATGGAACCGAGGTGTCTGGAAATTACTTGGTATACAGGACGGTCAGTTTAGCTGCCAGCATCCTTGTGACGACAATCGACGCCTGTGGATGTTGTCAGACTTCCCGCATTTAATCAAATGCTTACGAAACGGCTTGATGGCTCCGAAACTCGAATCGTTCATGGTAAGCCAATTTGGTTAATTGCAATGGCCTATTTCTATTTTATTACTTAATGAATTAACCTTTATTGCTACAATTTTTCATCTATTTTACAGACTCCTGACGGTACGGTGAGGAACCAACACTGGAAAGCTGTCATAGATCACGAGGGTCGTGCAAAGCCGAACATGAAAGTGGCGTACACGCTAACCGACGCGCATTTGGACCCGAAGGGCTATCAGAAAATGACCGTGCCACTTGCATTCCAGGTAATCTTCCATCAGACCGAACACACGTTCTCTGAGACCATAATGTTTCATTCATGGCACCTTTTTCGGCGTGTTTGGGTACTATGTTTTGCGAGAAGAAATCAAACTTTATGAGGAAGCAATGCACCGTCGAACATTTTGTTTCTTGTTGCAAAAAATTATTTTACATGGACAGATATTAATTCCTATGCGCGGATTATATTGCAGTTATTCTCCGATCGTGTCAGTGTCGCGATGGAAATCTACAAGGATGATCCAAGGTGTCCGCGGGTGAAAGATTCGTTGCCAACGATTAAGTTGATAAAAGTAGTGGATGGTCTGATTCAGGCAATGATGTCACGAAAGCCATCGGAAGCGTTACGGGCCACCGACGCCTGTCCGCAGAAGAAAGTAAGCTTCAAAAACTTGCATAAATGCGACACTCGCATATCTAATTTTATGGAAAATTACATTTCTTAATGCCATAAAACGCTCCTGACTCATCGGATGGAAATTTAGATGCTGGAAATACGTAAGTTCAGTACTAATACATGGCCGCATGCTTATAATATTGCCTTGTATCGTGACATCGTAATGGCAATGAATTGCCATTACGATGAATTGCCATTGCCAATGTAAGTGGCAATGAATTTTATTTTATCAATATCAACCGACAATGTTTGGTAGTTATGCGAATTGTTTGGTCTTATGCACGAGAAATTAATGCTGACCTCCCGTTGTTAAGTTAATATTTCGAATTCTGATGTGGACTATTGTATGAACAGGCAATCGAACAGTTTTTGAAATACCTGCGCACATGGGAAAAGACTGCAAATTGTAGATGTAGATTTTAACCGCTGTTGATTAATTGTTGTAAGGGTTTCGGCAATGGAGCGGTCCTCAATAAAGAATTCAAAGGTATTACGTTTCGACTCACATCTGAGCCCTCTTCAGAATTTTATTTTCAACATCGATGAACATCAATCAATGGTGCCAATCGACACCGACCCATGTGTTTATTTATTTTATCTGATAAATAAGTCAGGATTGTTGATGTTTATTGATGACGAGCTTATTAAAACCAAAATTGACACCCTTAAGGGGAAAAAGAAAACAACACTCGTTGTAACAACTGAGTCCTCCAGTTGAAAATTTTTTTTTTTTTTTTTTTCCCCTCCTTTGCTGTTGGTGGAGGTGACGAGTGTTAGGTTAGGAACTAATACCACTTTACGCCTCCGTTTAATATTCTAATTATCACATTTTTCTAAAAGTTTTCAACCGGAGAAGCCGGTTGCACGTGTTCGTCGTAGCCGATCTGCCGCGAAGAAGCTTCTTCGCGGCAGATCGGCTACGACGAACACGTGATAAAATAAATAAACACATGGGTCGGTGTCGATTGGCACCATTGATTGATGTTCATCGATGTTGAAAATAAAATTCTGAAGAGGGCTCAGATGTGAGTCGAAACGTAATACCTTTGAATTCTTTATTGAGGACCGCTCCATTGCCGAAACCCTTACAACAAATAAAAGACTGCAAAGTCACAAGGTGCACCGTTTCCGATATCGGCGAGTACGTTGACTGGCCTGAGAGTCACGCTCGGGGGGACACTGGAGTTGTTGGAATTTCTCCACACGGACTGTAATATCGACTACATCATGACAGCTCGACTGAATCAAGATGCACTGGAAGTAAGACTTTTTAAGACTTCAGACTTTTTGAAGAGTACAGCAGAACCTCGTTTACAGCAGAAACGAGATTGTATTGTTCTGATGGAATTAATATTTCAGAGATTCTTCGGTATGATGCGAAACGCTTGTGGCAGCAACGATCATCCTGATCCATTGCTGTTCGCCCAAGTTTTCCGTCTTCTCTGCTCGTATTCGTTGGTGAAGCCTCCAAGGGGATCGAATATTTCTGGTACCGAACTTTTGGAGACTTTGATACAAACTAAGGAATCATTCGATGCTCGTAAACAGACGAAAGATCAGCTGCTGGCAAAAATAGATGCAGCGGTCGATGCCGGACGATTTGGTGTTCCCGCGAATCCTTGTTCAGCCGAACTAGCAGGCCAAGATCATCTATACTTGGACACGCAATCGATGTCTAGCCATAGTCACGTGTCTACACATGACTACGACGTCACGAGAACGAGCGATGAACGTAACGTACTGGCTTACGTTGCGGGATATGTTGCTAGACATATTAGCCGTGTCTCACCATGCGAACACTGCATCAAACTTCTCACAGCCGAGGAATCTAGTGATCGGGATAAAGCGACGGACCTTCTAAGCCGTTATGGCGGGTTGCTGTACCCAAGCGAAGAGCTATTCAAGCTGTTAAGCACTTTGGAAACGGTGGTTTTGGACGTCGTCGGCAAGCTGACTGTGAAGCAGAATACTCTGTACCAAATCGTGGAAAGAGTATCCGAAATTAAGAACCTAACACGCGTTGGATGTATCGAGCACGAACAGGAAGTAACTGTCATAAACAGTTATAAACTTCTATCTCATGATGAGAGGAAGTTTTCTCGCGAATTCAATCAATGAAAATTACGATGCGAAGAAAGTCAAGTCGAAGATGCATCGCAAACAAGCCAAATTGTGAACTGTAAGTAATTTATAGGAAATACTTATTATACGTTTTGTAATAGATTACGTGTCCACAAAAATCTCCCAACCATTTGATTTATGTACGGTTTTTTTTATGTAACGAAAATTATTCTTAGGTGTCCGAGATCCAAGGACATCGCGCCGATAGTAGAACTTCACTTGCGGGCTTCACTTGCCCGGGAACCTCGGAGACCCTCGAAATGACTCGTTTGGCAGCCGAGAATTGAAAATTAGAAGTAGAAAATGCGAAAAAAAGGAGCATGAAGGAAAACTGGGACGGAGCCGGTCTATCTGCGTGGCGCTTGCTGCACGTACTTCGAGAACTGGAATGACTTCATTCACATGCGAGAGATCCACAAGCTCCACATCTGTCTCTTCTGTCTGGGAATGAATTTATATACATAATTTGAATTGTTATTAGTTTCGTACAGTTTTATCTTTGTCTGGGTTACTAGTGGAAGGTAGTCAACAGATTTTAGTGTTGAATCATTTATTTTATCCGTCGAAGAGTGCATTTCGTTTGTAAAGAGCTATGTCATCACATTCATAATCTTTGTAATATTTATAACGTGATATTCTTAGTTTATGGGTTTGAGAGGTTGGCATTAATTCTTATTATAAAAGTGTATTATTATTGTTCATACTTCGAGCCATATATGACAGAGAGTTTCATTATGAGTGCTTTTCATAAAATAGAAGAACAACCGCAGACTGTTAAAGTGATGAGTAACCGATACACGAGCGAACCTGCTGGATATTGCTTTGTTCATTTTCCAACCGTTGAAATGGCTTTAGATGCAATGCATAAACTGAATAGAATGGTTATCCCAGGTTCGAACCCTCTAAGTGTAGATGTATTATTTTACACTATTGTAATATAATATTTTTTATTTTGTTTTCACTTCCTTCATGAAAAGTTAGCTTTCTGACATATTTTTCGGTGTGTAAAGTGATATGCTTTTCGCGTAGAAAAATACTCAATTTTAGTATAAAATTTTCATCGATAGAACTTTTGAACTGGAAAAAAAAAAATTTGGCTGCCAAGCTGACAGACACGGTTTCTTCTCTGCGTCTCGTCGACTCAGGACCCGGTAATTTTTTTATACATAAGGGAAAAAATCGAATTTCACGATTGCGCATTGTAATATAAAATAAGTAGCAAATGTTTATAAAAGTGCCTTTCGGAATGCAACACGTTTGTACAATTAAATGTTTGTGATTTTTCGAAAATAAAAAGATAATCACCGTATTTTCTCAATATTTATTTCTCTTGCTGCTCCTGAGGTACAATTAGCGATGAACATCGAAAATCAATTTTTGTAAATTACCTAAAAATCGACCCAACATTTACTTGATTATTTACAATAATTATGCTATACATTTTTTTTTAAAATAGATAATTTTTTTTAAAGGATCAATTCGCGAACTTTCCGAATTTGAAGCTTTTATGTTCAGTTACTCGATATCGTTTGTCTATTATAATTGTGTTACGTCAAGTTTGCAAAAATTAAATAATTTCGACAATCTTACACGTTTTGCACGTTAACGAAAGAATTTACCGTGCGCTAGTTAAGAAATATAAAATATTCCCTTGACTACAACTGACGATAGTATCGTTAACGCAAGCCTGTTTTCGGGTCTAATCTTTCGAAAAATAACCCAGGATTAGGCTAAAGATTCTACTTTTGTAGAGGTGAAAACGAGGATAATTTGTGTATTTACGATGATATATATATATTTTCCTTACTTACGTTGTTATACTTTGAACTTACGTGATATTTACCGTGTAATTGATCTTGTTATACGACGTGGAGATGGCCTCTTCTTCTGGTCAGTTGTTCGGATGACAATTCCGTAGAAGTCTTGGGTATCGGAAAATCGCGGGATGACGGAATCAAATATGAGAGATGTTTAATTTTGCAGCTTAATGGTTATTTATTCCAAAAAAATATAGCGCAAACGTAACTCAGTATTTTACCGATATCCGCCGAAAAAGTCGGGGGCGTACTTAAAATGTTAAACAGTGGTTCGATAAATTGGCGTCGAATTCTAATACAATGATGTAGGAAAAACAAAAGTTTTTGACTTCTAAATACACTTGTCGTGTTACAATCGGAATATTCACGCAAGTTTTCTCAAAAGAATTGTTCAAAGCATGAGGCTGCTTGTATGACAATGGGTCAAGGAGTGACAATACCTTTGACCGTAATAAAGATCGGATGGTGCGTGGAAGATGAGGCGGAGCAGCAGGAGCCCCCGCTGCAGGAGCACCCTTCTCGAGACCCTCTTGTCCGGTGCTTTTATACAACTGTGTACCCCTTCTCCTAACTTATTTCTAGAGTCTACTTTTAATTAGGCTACCAGATGCGTCCCCGCGCGTCATTCGGAAGTTTGGGAGGGCGACATATGATTCTTCAATATCGATACACCACGAAGGTGTTACGGCCAATCTAGCAACCGCTTCACCTATACATGTCCCCTAGCAAGATGATACTTGCTTCCCATTGTTCCTCGCGTCTTCGGGTCGGCTGAGATTAAGTCTCATATCTGATAGGCGAATTTCGTATCGGACGTTCCAGTTCTATTTTGATTGCAGAATAAATTATGCCCGCTTGTCTTTCGCGAGGGCTATTATATTGTGAACTGGAAGATCGAATAACGCAAATAATTTTAGTAACTGTTTGCTACATATTTCATTAATTGTCATGCTTGTGGTTAAAATATATTTTGTTAATTATTATAATTTCTTTAATTATTTTTATAAATTCCAAGTTTAACGATTAAAACATTATTGCTTAATTTGTCAAGATTCCATAATTATTTATTTGGAGGGAGAGTATTTGTCATAGTCGACTCTTCTTTATTCTCGATCGATTACGTTGGAAAAATTATCAATGGAGAAAACTGAACAATAATTAATTTTAATAATATGATAAATGAGATCACCGACATTTTTGTGCCAAACAATCTTTTTGGAGAGTTTCAATCTCAAGCCGAAATTCTGAGAAATAAAGTTAAATCTTTATTTGATTATCAGTTTTTCGGGGGAGATATCAGTCGTTTTATTAGTCCCGTATGAGGGTTGTTAATAATAGTTCTTAGATGGTTGGAGGATTTTCCAACAGAACTCATTTCTTTCCGACGAAAAGGTCGGGTGAACCGGGCAGAAGCCTCGGGTTAGATTTTAGGCTCTCTACCTTTGTCATCGACAACGAGAGAACTCTTCGACTATTATATCTTTTTAATCCCCGGCCACTTGGCTAGTGATTGAACGGTCCAGTGCTGGCGCAGCGATTCTCATTTGAATTCTTTCTTGAATCTTTATGATAAAGTTTCCGAAGCAAATTTTCTAAGTATTTTCGAAATATTTTGCGAAGTTACGTCGTGACGTAACACCTCCCCCCCTTAAAACGATTATTAGGGGAAGCCTAATAATCGAATATTGGTGAAATATATTTTTCGTTGGTTGTTATACAATTTTTCGTAACTTTGGAATTCATAAATGAAGCTATTGTTATGTATTTTTGTCGAAATGCATAGCAAAACAGTTGTACAATGATATATCATATTTTTTCTTTTTTTTTTTTAATTATATATATATATGTTTCTCTATTAGGTTCGTTATTTATGTGTTTTTCTTCTCCTTTTTTTTCCAAAACAAACTTCTAATTTTATAATAATAATTTTTTCTCTGTTATTCCTTTAATAATTAGGTTTTCGTCTGTTCCTTTCATTTTTACTTAATCTACGCAGTGGATATCGGTTTTACTTAAACATTAAAGCATACTTGTACAATATTTTTGATTAGACATTCTTCCTTTTCTTCTTCTTAGTAGGTTGACTTCTTTCTGTTTTTCTCGTAGTAAGATGTTTTTAATCCGGAAGTAAATAATTCCCTCTTGGATGACAGCCCTTCTAAGGTTAGGTAGCTGGTGACTCTGATCTCACGATGGACAGGTGAGGTTGTCGTCTGGTCCCCCTGATTGATCTCGTGAGTTAATGGAAAAGGATGATTGCTGCGTGTAACGATGCCTTCGTACACAATATTGATTATCTGATAACTGTTGTCATATAAAACATAATGCATTAGTAAATTCATTTTACCATTATTGTACTCATGTGTATATATATTTTCCCAAACATTATTTTGTTTTCTTTTTTTTTTTTTTTCATTATGATTGTTATGTATACATATTTTATTTATTTATTTTATTTCGTTATTTCTCAATATATATTTTTCTTCCAAAATAAAATTGTTAAATTAGATATTTTATTGTTGTAATATTCACTAGATAATGTTCGTCCATATTGGATCTATTTATTTATTTATTTATTATTATTATTATTATTATTTTTTGAAAGTATATTTTCTTAATTAATTAAAACATGATCGTAAATTTTCCCATTTCTCCACAATTGTCAGTAGTTATTTGTTTTAAACAAATGAGAATTGCTTTGATTGTTGTTGTTTTCATATTTCGTGCAAAGTTCGTTTACGATATGTATATACATTTTCTCTCTTCAAGGCTCTTTTCTTAATTCTCATTATGATTAACACGTGTACAATCTTCTTCTGTTTTTAAATCCGGATATATTTTATTGGATACATCAAAGGTCATTGCTTGTTGATTAATGGTTCGAGAAAATCTTGTCTTACGTTTTTCTTTCTTTCGTTGGTGATTCCGGTTAGAAATCTACATTAAACGGTGATAATCATGTGTTGGGTCAAACGGTTGTCTCTCTGGTGCCATTCTATAAACTAAACTATAAAGTGGTCATACATTCAAAACAAGGAACATTAACATGTACTTCAAATATTGACATTTTCCTATTTGTCTTTATATATTTATGTATATTCTTTATTGATGTTTTTTTTATTTTTTATTTTTTTTTTTTATAGAATTTAATTTTATAGAGTACCAACAAAAGATAGTTATTATAAGTAGTATAGGACAGTTATCGCAAGACAGGGCGTGGCGACACTAGGCCACGCCCATGTCTCGCGACAACTGTCCTCGGCCGCTGATTGGCTGTCACGCCCTCCCCTCCCCTTCCTAGGCCACGCCCATGTCTCGCGATAAGGCCGCTGATTGGCGGTCACGCCCTCCCCTTTCTCGCGTTAACACTCGCGACTCCGCGACCCTCCCCACCCCCTTTTTGCGTTAACTGTCTCCAGCCCGCGATTGGCTGGCACAGTCGCGCACCCCACCACCCACCACCCCCACTACCTTTTGCGTTAACTGTCCCCAGCCCGCGATTGGCTGGCACAGTCGCGCACCCCACCACCCACCACCCCCACCCCCTATTTACGATAACTGTCCCCAGCCCGCGATTGGCTGGCACAGTCGCGCACCCCACCAACCACAGGGTCCGCTGTTGAGGGGGGGCCCGTCCGCGACCTGCCGCGCACCCCACCACCACCCACTGCCACCCTCGAGGCCCGTCCGCCCGCCGCCACCCACTCACTCGCACTTACCTCACTGCGTGGGACCGCTCCCCACTCGACGACCTCTCCCACCGGCACCTGGCGCGCGACTGACGTCGCATGCGTGCGCTGCCGCACCTCTCCCACCCGACGCGTGGGTGCGTACGCCGCTGCTGCCCCCCCACCAGTCTCATGGTTGCGCGCGCAGCTACGGGCAGCCAAGAGTTAGCTCGGCACGTACCCTCTCCCCTTTCTTGCGATAACTGTCCCTAGCCTCGAGTTTGGCTGCTAGACGTACTCCCCCCCTTTTTTTCACTATAGCGGTCCGTAGCCAGGTGTTAGCGTCGTTTCCTTGCTAGGCTTATGGTTGCGCGCGCAGCTACGGGTGGCGAAGAGTCGACGGAGCGTACCCTCTCCCCTTGCTCGCTATAGCTGTCCCTGTACGTGGCTGTGTGCATTGCTACCCGCTAGACTCGTGGTGGCGTCTAGCAGCGGGTGGCTAAGCGTGGACACGTGCCACGGTGGCGCGCGCAGCCATAGGCAGCTACTGTTGGTCTCGCCGCAACTCTCCCTACACGCGTGACGGGTGGCTCCAGTTAGGACCCATTATGCCCCAAAAATTACCATTTTCTACGAATGGCCATAATAATGTTTTTCTAATAGCTAAAGATAATGAAGGTGAGTAGAGAACAGGTTTTTTGATTACATACATATTTATTGTCGATATACGTAAGCATACAATTGGATATTTATTATCGGGGCAAATAGATGTTAAACGCAAGCGGCCGATGGAGGCGAGAAAACGTATATTTATAATGCTTATTCTACGTTGCAGTTTCCTGGCGAGAAACTAGGTTGAGTCGCTACTGATGAAGCGTCTTCGAGGATCTTTTTCAACTCGTTTGTTATGTACGGTATACAAAACGCGCTCAATTCCAGGAACATTATATCGTAATATTCGAGGAATGATGAATCTATGTTGCAGCGTAGTCCATCGTGTAGAACCCTTTTATTTTGTGTTAAAAGTTCTTTAACGCGTGGTTCATCGACATTTTCTGCCTCTTCATTAGACGGAATATGCATGAGTAATGCAGCACATAGAGCGTCAGCACACTTCTGTACATGCGTAGCATAACGTTGAAGTCTCCTGAAGCGTTCATCCACACACACCGAAACGTTGCACAATCCTTCAAACGTCGGTTTTTGCATCACTACGGCAGGTGAATAATTTTGTTTCTTCTTCTTCTGCGGGGGTTCCAACGGTGTTTGCTCATCGTTACCTGGATCGGTATCGTCAGAGGCGTCAGACGTGGACTCGGTTACAGCACGGTCGAACACAATGGATTTTGACCCAAACGCCGTTGAAAAGGAAACCTCAAAGTCTTCAATCTTCATAGTTGTGTACGCAAACGAACCAGCCCTCCATGCACTATTTACGGGAGCTCCCTTGAAATAGCTGGAAATTTCCGCCAAACTAGCCAGTAATTTAGTCCAGGCTGCTGACTCGAAGACGATGCCACCTGATGAATTATTATTTTGCAACACAACGACGGGGACAATATCCCCATTCACTCGCGGTTGAAGCCCCGTGCTTATCTTCTTTGTTCCCGAATAGTTTAGACTGTATGTTGTCCCCAGAAGCAACGGGGCCTCCAGTTTTTTCTTTTCATCGTTTGACAACAGACGATACATGGTTGCTGTACTTAAATCAGCTTGACTCATGTTTGAACAAACGTAAACTGGATGAAATAGTTATATATAATGAGATGGCCGTGTCTTCTCAAGATAGATATTGCTTCTGCCTTGTCACGGGCCTGAATGCCAAATATATATTTTCGTGTTCTGTTTTATATACTGTGTTGTACCCCTCCCCCATATTACGTATGATAAGTGGGGTAAACCGGATGAAAGTGGTGATGACTCATCTTCACACTATTTTTTTAAATATGTAAATCTATTTCCGATATATATTTGTCTGGATGTCTGGCATAGTGTGATCTTCACAAATAATATTTTATGAGTGTTCAATAGAGGGTTTGTACGGTGTCAGTAGTCATTTACATAGAAGCCCAAGATAATAAGAAATTTATTATAAGAATGTATTAATAATTGATATTTAAAAATAAATGTATACAGTGTTTCATTAGACGTATTTGTAGAGGGTTTGTTTGCTTTTCAAAGAAACATCTAGTCGAATAACTATTGTTTACACAGTATGAATAGACTGAGGGCTCGTGTTTGTATTATGGTGTGCCATAAATTATTACTAGTTTTCTCCAGAAATTGTAGCATTCTTAAACTACTGTTTACATTGTAGTAAGAAAAGGTGGCCCATTGTATTCGTATATACAGACTTTTATATTAGGGTTTGCTGTTTGACAAGTGCAGCAGTGAAAACTGACCAGAATAATTTACCTTTCTCTAGGAGTATCGTTGGGTTACGTGTCGGTTTTGCATCTGAAACCATTGACCTCTCTTACTCTATTTTTTTTCGGTCACTGTTATGTTCTTTCTCTCTTAACTTCTTTTTCTTTCCATCACTCTATTTTCTTTCATGTTTTCATCTTACTCTTGTCGTATTTTCACCAAATTTTATGGCAACTGAGTCAAGGATGTAGAGTGGGGGGGTTTTGGCAAACTATAAATGCATAGTGCACGGAAATTCTTGTCTAATTCTGTCAAGAAACTTCGTAGCGTGAATAGCTTGTTCATTTACGGTTTTTGGCGTTTGAAAAAATTTGTTTTCGTTTTTCGATACGGAAAGTGAAATCAAAAGTGTTCAATCGTGTTCAGTTTTGTGTATTTTCCGTGAAAAAAGTTTTTGTGTTTTCGTTTGTGTCGTTCGTTTGCGCCGTAAAAAACTGAAAAATGGAAAACACCCGCGTTCGGTTTTTGAGTGTCGTGCGTGCAACAGCACGTGTGTTTATTCGATGTGATCGCCGCCTGGAAAGAATTTTTACCGATCGTTGGTTCGCCAACATTGGTAATTATTCTTACAGGGAATTAGTGGACGTATTCAAGGCAGTGCTTGAGAGTGGTCACTCTCTCTTCATTGCCGATGCGTACCTGCGTGGAGTGTTCCATCGGTCCGTGGAAGCACAGCGCCAGGTTATTGAGTTCCTGGGGGCCAATGGTCAGCTGTCAGGCAGAGCCCTCACAAATTTATTAATCAGGATGTCGAATCATCATGGTAAGTAAAATATCAATTATTCTAAAATAAAATGTTTTAATTGTCATAAATGACAATTTTTATATTTTGTAATAATTTTTAATATCTATATATATTTTACTATTTTATTAATTTGATAAAAACGTAACGATATTTTTCTGTTATATTTTTATCAAATTGATAACATACTAAATATATATTCATAATTTTATATTATTTAAAAATAATGTTAATCATTTTTGTATAGCCCGCCGAGCGTTGCTATTCAGCAGCGATAGTGACAATAGTCATGGGTCAGATAGTGACTCGCTGCTGATGGCATCGTCGTCGTCAAACATGATTGTTGACGACTCAGATTCTGAGTCTTCAACAATCCATGTCTCCGAGGGCGAGGAAGAGGACGCCGACGACGAAGCGGGGATGGATGTTGGCAACGAAATCGAAGACGATGATGACAACAACGAGACCGTGGTTGCTGACTCCGGTATAAATAATATTGACGAAGTGACTACATGTCAGTCGTCGAGTTTTACAATTAATTAAGAATTATTTTATAATTTTGAATTATTTTTTGCAGATGCTAACTCTGAGTTGGAGCGACTCTCCGATCATCGTAGTGTGATCGCTGAGAGTCCCGAGTCTCCTTCTCCTCATGATCAGGATACTCCCGTCTACCAGGAGGCTCCGGATGCTCCTCAGGATATTTACATTTCTGAGAGCCCAGAGTCTCCTCCCGCGGCTGATCAGGGGATCCCGGATAGTCCGGCATCGCCGCTCGCGGGCGATCAGGGTATCGCGGTTATACCGGAGTACCCGTAGCAGCAGAGGCCACCATCACTGCATCGGCTCTCGTACGAAGAGTACGTGGAGCTGATGGACATGGATCGCTGGGCGACGGAGAACTATGAAAGCTGTAAGTAGAAAAATGTATTTCATAAAATTATAAAAATATAAACTTATAATTTTTATTAATTTTCAATTAATTAATTTTTCAGATGTTCGAGAGCTGTTTCGGGCTGCGCGGGAGTATGTAGTTCCGCTTTCGCGTGAAGCTTGGATTGAAGCGAATTTTAATACTTGTAAGTATTTTAATATGTATACATATTTTTTACATAAAATTGTTAACCAATAAAATATAAAATTTTAACATGTATTAATAATTTTTCTTTTTTCAGACCAAGATTTTGTGGCGACAAATTTCGACCACGAACACAACAGTCGACAGATTCGTGAAACTTGTAAGTAGAATAAAGAATTTTCTATGTTTTTGTTATTTGCAAACAATTATATATTTTTATTTTTTAGTAAATCATCGTCCCGCGAGTCCCGAAGTTGAGTCTTTGAGCGACGAGGAAATAGAGGAGTACGAGATCGCTCGCCCCGAGTCGCCCACCCGATCTTTGTTTTGGATAGACGAATTCGGGTGGGTAAATGAACGGGTTATTATTCCTTATTTTGACGAGGACGGGCGTATCGGTAGCGACTCCGATTTCCTCGACGATGACGAGGACTTGATCGTGACACGCTACAGGGATGCGTACGATGGGGCGACTGGACACGAGGAGTAAATACCAGCATTAATGGCAGCGTTGGTTTCCAGTGAGATGTCCACCGCTGTTATCCCCCATCACCACCCCGAACTGTTCGGATGAATCGGACGATTCCAACAGCTCAGAGAATTCAACGATTTCACGGGGGCTGTCCATATTAAGCAGCTCATCCGATTCGTCATCCTGTCATACCTGTCAGTGAGCTGCACTTCGAGGATGTCAACAGCCTCCAGCATCAACAGCGATTCGAGCGTCTCCAACGATTCATCCGACAGCAAATCAGCATCGTCCACTTCGTCCGACTCATCATCATCACCGGTAATGTACAATAGTTTTTATCAAATAGGCGGTGGTGCGGTTCGCGACGATAGTTTAAGCGATAGTGATAGTTCGGTAGAAGACGTTCGCGATTTTAATAATTTCGAAGACAACGACCTCGTCGCGGACGACGTAAATTCAATTTTGCCTCTGGGAAATCGCTTCGTCATCATTGGGTCAGAAAGAGACCATTATTTAAAGCGTTTCGGGGTTTTAGCAAGGCAAATCGATCTTGCGTTAGTGCCACCTCCTCCAGATATAAATTCTGTAGCATGGATTCGAAACGCAATACGTGATATACATCACTATTTCGTTTCAGATCGAGATGCTACAGATTTAATAGGCATAGGATTTGTCACTGACGGAATGATTGACGGTTCTGCAGGGGTATCTCTACGGCCTATATCGCGTTTTAGTGATGAGCAGTTATGGAGTTTGCTTTGTGCAGTGAACCAAAGCTCACGAGTACTCGCGGCATCTGACACGCTGCGATTCACCGTCACATATGTGACGACGCCAGCTGGTCAAGGACTGCGTGTATCGATGCTCAAAAGCAAATCCATAACTGTAATCCGTAACGACGATAATTTGTGTTTTCCGCGTTCGGTTGTTGTAGGACTTGCTAATAATAAGCATAAACGCGAGCGTAGTGAAGCGTCAGCAATTGCTTGGAATCGTATACGTCAAGGGGCGTCACGAGACCAGCGTGAACAAGCTCGTACTCTCGTTGAAAGAGTTGGTGTAGAAATCCCTCAAGAAGGTTGTGGTATTCCTGAGATACAGGCTTTTCAGAGATACTTCATACCTTCTAGAGTAGCAATAGTAATTTACGACTGGGATTTGCTTGGTACGGGCGCACCTCCGGTTTTTGATGGACACTCGTCTTTTCAAAACACCGAGGCAAGTGAGGTTGTTAATATTGCGTATAGTGCTGTTTTGAAGCACTATTCGCCAATTAGCAACCTTATGGGTGCGTCAGGTGGTAGGAATTATTGCATACCGTGCAATAAAGCTTACCGCTGGGATGCTCAGCATCGGTGTACTAGCAAGTGCCCCCGCTGCTTCAGCGTGCCTCCCTGTATCGCTGATGTTGCCCCTGCGGCCGAACGAGAACTCGTCCCTGGATCTTCATTGATTGTTCAGCAGGTAGCACTTTCAACTACTGTCAACGATAGTACGGATTTGTTGTGTAAAAATTGCGATCGATTATTTTACAACGCTACGTGTTTTGCGAATCATCTCAAGCCACGTGAGAATAGACGTAATTTGGAGAATCTTGCGCGAAAATCAGTTTGTGAATGCTACTGCTTTTGTAAGACTTGTGAAAAACTCATAAACAGAGAAAGCAAATCTCATGAGTGTGGTGTCGGTTATTGTCAGTTGTGTCGTACCACTCATGGTCACAACGAACAGTGTTACATGCAGGTAATAAAGCCCCGTAAAGATAGTCAAGTAGAACACCCCGAAACGCTTTTTATATTTTACGATTTCGAGACAAGGCAGGATCAGAAGTATAGCGGTCCCAACGCGGGTGAGGATACTGGTGAACATATAGTCACCCATTGTGTTGCGCAACAACTTTGCGAAATTTGCTTAGCTGCGGGGTATGACCGTTTACCCTCGACTGCGTGTCCCTGGTGCGGAATACACGAATTTGTTTTTAACCGTGCCCCTGTTGCAGAATTTATAGACCTTGCTGTTCGACCTTCTACGAAATTCCGCAATATAGTGTGTATCGCCCACAATGCTAAAGGGTTCGACGCACAATTTATATTGCGGAATATCGTAGAACGTTGTACGGACTTGCCGACCCCAAATTTAGTTTTGACGGGAAATTCAATTATTTCAATGCGTGTGGGGCGCACGAATTTTATAGACAGTCTCAATTACTTTCATATGAAACTTTGTGCGCTCCCCAAGGCATTCGGGTTTAACGATAGTTTTGAAAAGGGTTACTTTCCACATCTTTTCAACACTAAGGATAGACAGTCTTATAACGGTGCTCTCCCTGCAGCAGAGTATTACTCGCCCGACACAATGGGTGATAGTGAACGAGAAGAATTTTATGGGTGGTACGCTGAGCAAGTTGAAAAAAATGAAATTTTCAACTTTCAAAATGAAATTATTAAATATTGCAAACTCGATGTAAATATTTTGCGGCGGGCTTGCTACGAGTTTAGAAAAATTTTTCAATCTGTCGGTAATGTATGCCCGTTTACCGAGGCTGTCACTATTGCATCAGCTTGCTCAAAGGTGTACCGGCGTAACTTTCTTCGTCCTCAAACGATTGGGCTTATACCTCCTGGTGGATATAGACGGGCGGAAAACCACTCGCAACAGGCCATCGACTGGCTTTTGTGGGTTGAGCATGAAATTGGTCAAGAGCTTGTTCATGCAGCTCGAGGTCGAGAGTACAAGCTACCTGAAGGCCCGCGTGTCGATGGCTACCTGGAGGTAGACAATCGTCGTATTGTATATCAATACCATGGTTGCTACTGGCACGGCTGTCGCAAGTGCTTTCCGACCGACCGCTACCGCAAATCTCATGCTGGCAACGATAGTCTCGACTCTCGTTATGAACGTACTGTGGCAGCAAGTTTGAAAATTTGTTCCTACGGTTACGAGCTGGTCGAGATGTGGGAGTGCAGCTTCAATGCACTGCGAAAAAATGATCCAACTATTAATGAATTTTTGAAAAATCACCCGCGTCGCGTTTCTGATTGCCTCCAACCACGTGATGGTTTTTACGGTGGACGCACAGGTAACATTGTAACGGCTTACGATGTTATGCCCGGTGAAAAAATTTCTTATATCGATATTTGTTCGCTCTATCCGTATATATGTAAGACAGGTCGGTTTCCCGTAGGTCATCCGCGAATTTACGTTGATTCCGAGTTCGAGTCGTTGTTTGAAGGGTCATACAATGCTCTAGGCGTTACGGTCAATGGGATGATAAAGTGTACTATCATCCCGCCGCGCCGACTCTTTCACCCAGTTTTACCAGTTCGAATGCATGAGAAACTGTTGTTTGCTCTGTGTCGTAAATGCACAGAGGAAATGACCCAGGGCTCATGCAATCACGAAAACCCCGAGGATCGGGCTTGCACAGGTACCTGGGTGATTGATGAGGTCCGTAAAGCGCTAGACATGGGTTACGAAATTACGAAAATTTTTATTATTTGGGCGTATGATATGACAATGTACGATGTCAATACACGAGAGGGAGGCCTCTTTGTCGATTATGTAAATACGTTTCTAAAGATGAAACAAGAGGCAAGCGGTTATCCCTCGTGGTGTATTGACGAAGCGACTCGTCAAAAGTACATTGAAGATTACGAGCGTGCTGAAGGTATCCTTCTAGATGCTTCCAAAATTGAGAAAAACCCTGGTTTGCGATCTGTCGCAAAACTGTGTTTAAATTCATTTTGGGGTAAGTTCGGTCAGAGGGATAAACTCACGCGCACCGTAATAGTCAAGAGTCGCGAAAAGTTATTGTCATACTTATACGACAATGACATAGAAGTGAAACGTCTTCTACCGGTCAACGAAGATTTATTATACTTGACTTGGGTGTCTCGCGAAGAGTCTGTGGTACCGAGCCCCTTGACAAGTGTAGTGATTGCGGCGTTTACAACAGCTTTGGCCCGTCTAAAATTGTATAGTTACCTGGAGCGCTTAGACAGACGGGTCTTATATTACGATACCGACTCTGTTATTTATGTGAGTACGGGTGAAGACGGTGAGTGGATGCCCTCGGTAGGAAGTTTTCTGGGGGATATGACCAACGAATTGTCTTCGGCAGGACCAAACGCGTATATAAATTCATTTGTCTCCGGGGGTCCGAAATTTTATGGTTATACCGTGACTACTACCGAGGAGCCTGACAAAGTGATCGAAACCGTCTGCAAAGTGAAGGGGCTTAGTTTGAATTACGTAAATTCACAAAAAATTAATTTTAACAGTATAAGTGAGCTAATAAAGACTGAGTTAGCTCACGAAAATACAGAATCTGTTAAACTTAAATTTTCAAGTATTCAAAAAACGCCTCTTCACAATGTTATCACCCGTACCATGTTTAAAACTTGTCGTGTTGTATGTCGTAAACGCCGCCACGTTAGTCATACACTATCATTACCGTTTGGCTATAAAAATGACGAGGGTTAGTGATAAATTAGTAATAAGTGTATTTTTAAGTTTTTGTAAAAATTGTAAAAATTGTAGAAATTGTAAATATTGTAAATATTGTAAAAATTGTAAAAATTGTAGAAAATGTAAATATTGTAAAAATTGTAGAAATTGTAAATATTGTTTTATTGTGTGTGTGTGTGTGTATGTGTGGGTTATGAATGTATGATGTTTAGTCAAGTAAGAAAATTTGTAAATTTAAATGAAATATTTTTTATAAAAATATGTTTTAATAATTTATTAAAATGTCCAATAAATAAAAAATATATTTTTGTATTTACGTTTTTAAATATTTTCTATCCTCCACAACTCCTAATGGTTTTTTAGTAAAAAGAAAATTTACCTATAATTATTTGTCTACCTTTACTTTCCTTCCTTTGCGACAAGTAGGCTAAGTTCGTATTAAAGGCTGAGTTGTGCGCGTGTCCGCGAATCAGCGTATAAAACACACTCGTTAATAAGCTCATCAACGAGTGTGTGCGCGTCTGTATAAGCTGATCCGCGATTGCGCGCAGACGTCGAAAAAGCTTGTTACGACGTCCGGGTAGGCCGCCGCCGCCGCCGCCGCCACCCGCGTGTAAGCTTGTCGGGATAATTTTGAGAAATCATGGATGCACGGTGGAAGCATCCATGGACATCATTAATATGCGGCCCCACTGGATGTGGGAAAACGGTTTTTGTGCGTAAGTTTTTAAAATTTCTCCACTCGATGAGCGATGTAAAATTTGATCGGATTATTTTTTACTACGGTGATACGCTCGATCCTAGTATACGCGCACTCCAAATCGACCCAGTGAACAATCAAGAAACACCGAAAATAGAGTTTAACGAGGGTTTGCCGCAGCCGTCGGATTATTCCAGCGATAATAAATTGAAAAAATTAATAATTATCGATGATTTGATGCGTGAATCATCTACTGCTACGATTGTCGATCTTTTTACAAAAGGCAGTCATCATAAGAATATAAGCGTAATTTTCATAACGCAGAATATTTTTCATCAAGGCCACGGACAACGAGATATTTCTCTTAATGCCAATTATATAGTAATTTTTAAAAATCCACGCGATAGAGCACAAATACGTCATCTCGCACGTCAGGTTTATCCTGAAAATCCAACATTTTTAACGGAGGCGTATTACGATGCCACGGCTAAACCACACGGATACTTTCTACTCGATTTGAAACAGTCGACACCGGATAATTGCAGATGCCGAACAACTATATTTCCCGATGACAAACGCATCCAAGTTTATGTGCCGAAAAATACTCGTCAACGTATATAAAGGTAAAACATTAGTAAAGAATCACCAGTGAATATCGTGCGTGTTTTGTGTACACATCGCTTGACACAAAATAACAATTTCACCATACGGATACAATGAAGCGAAATAAAGAAACTAAACGTTCGAAAAAAATTCCATTCAATAAAAACTGTGCTGCTATGCTAAATGCACTATATCATGGAAATAAAGAACAGCGCAAATCTCTACTGCGGAGTGCTAATAAAACTCTGGTTAAATGTATCTGCGAATGTGTTCTTAATATTCTGCATGGAACTGTTACATTAAAAAACAGTGTAAAAAAACGTTTAAAAAAATATAAAAATGTGCTTCGACGAATCGCCGCATCGTGCGTCACAAAACAGCATGGCGGTGGTCGTAAACGTTCTCGCCGTCAATTCAATTGGAAAGCTAAAAAAACGTCTTATCATTCAACAAGGAGGTGGTATATTTATTCCGCTTTTATTAGCTCCAATAATCTCGACACTGGTTAGTCGATTGTTTGCCGGTGGAGAAGCAAGTAGCTGAAAACTATGGAGTACGCAAAGAAAATGGCTCTAGTACCGATTGCCGACCATGACGACAGTAATACCGACTGTCGAGAACCGATGATCGGTTGTGGCGATGTCGGTAATATTGTAGATACATCGATAAAAAAGAAAACAGTGCAGACACCTGGTGACAGACTGTCGCGACTTGACACCGAGCTTTACAAGATTTTAAAATCAAGAAAATATGACGGAGACGATTCACGTAAATGGAAAGACTATATGCAGGTGTTGCAACAATATTTATTTCTCAATGGAACGCAGTATGTACCTGAAGAACCATCAGCGATCGAACCATCAACGATCGAGTCATCAGCGATGGAAACGACGTCAGCGCCCCCATCAACAGCAGTGTCGGATGACGCAATTATTAGTAGCGTCCCAGTAACGTATAAACGTATTGCATCATCACTCTTGAGATATCTACATACTTCCAAAGAGGCAAAGAAAAATGTGTACTGGGATGAAAAAGGATGTGTGACAATAAACGGAACTTTTCTGAAAGATTCTAATATCGTGGATCTTATCAATAATGCTGTACGATCTAGAAAAGGAGTAACACCATATGGACGTCTGCAGTTTATCACAAGCCTTCGAACTAGCGGCATACCTCGTGAATTTGTCGGAAACGATACTTTGTGGCAACTCGGGAAATTTCGTACCTCTAAAAAACGACCACATGTGCCAGATACTGAAAATACATTAGACGACGACGACGAAGACAACCCTCGTTTTGGAAAAAGGATCCGTAAAATGACCAAGAAGTCACGCACCGCTGGATTCTCCAAATGGCTTTCGGTTTAAAAACGCACATAATGTCATACGAGAAAGTGTATTACGATCCCTCGAACCCTGCTGGTTATGCGGGTGCGAGACGATTAATTAAAGGGAAAAATAAAGCAGATTCTGTGTTCGACTGGCTCACTCAACAGGATACCTATACCATTCATAGACCCGAGCGACGCCTTTTTCCTCGATTACATTACAATGTTAGCAATATAGATGATGTTTGGGAGGCTGATCTCGTAGACCTTCGTTCATTGAAAAGTTACAATGATGGCGTTTCCTACCTTCTTACGGTTATTGATGTTCTCAGTAAGTATGCTTGGGTCGAGCCCTTGCGAGACAAGACCGTGCGCGAAGTAACAAAGGCCTTTAAACGAATTTTCGAGCGAAGCGCCGGTCGCCAACCTGTCTACCTGCAAACCGATCGGGGCAAAGAATTTCTCGGCACTGAACTCCAGAAATTTCTTGAAGAAAACGATATTCGCTTCCGTGTAGCACGCAACCCTGACATAAAAGCATCAATTGTTGAACGTTTCAACCGTACGCTCAAGGAACGCATGTGGCGCTACTTTACACATAAAAATACTCATCGCTACATTGATATACTACAACAATTTGTTTACGCTTACAATCATTCCACTCATTCAACGATTAAAATGCAACCCGCTGCCGTAACATTATACAATGCAGACATAGCTATGCAGAATATGACTCATACGGCTTTAAAACGACGGAATAAGAGACGTTTTACTACATATAAATATAAATGTGGTGATTACGTTAGAATTAGTCGAACAAAAGGTACCTTCGAGAAGGGTTATGAGAAAAATTGGAGTGAAGAAATATTTTGTGTGACAAAAGTAATAAACCGTCAAGGTTTGTACATTTATGCTTTGAGTGATCTAGAAAATGAACCTATTGAAGGCTTCTTCTATCCCGAAGAATTGACACACGTTCATGAAACACGTGTCAAAGAGGATCAAGAATTTAAAATTGACGAAGTGCTGCAAACCAAAGGTAGAGGTGAGAAAAAACAAGTTTTCGTGAGCTGGGTAGGGTACCCTGCGAAATTTAATTCTTGGATACCTGCATCGAACCTACATAGTCTCACGTAACCACATCAAAATGAACGACCAAGATAATTTTTATCTCGTACTACCAAGCAACAGTAGCATGATATATTTTCCGGAAAATGCAACGACACGTTTTACCACTCAACTTCAACGTGAAATATCTCTCAAAGGACAATGGGCCGTAGGTTTGGCTGAAATTCATATACCCTGCACAATCACGCATTTGCAAGCGTCTGATACAGAATTTGAGTGGACACCTTGTGACAGTAAATCATCTGTGATTGAAAAAATACCACATGGATTATATAAAAATCATATGGAGCTAGTGGATGAAATAAATCGTTTACCTGGTATGCACCAGGCTGGCATTCAATTCGTTGAATCAAAAAATGCAAAAGGTTACGTATCAATTTTCGCAGAAAATAAAGATAATTGCCCGTCAAATGCGCTACCGAAAAATGTAATACGGATGAGTAGTAAAGTGCAAAAGGTACTAGGACTTGAAAAACGCTTACTACCAAAACCCGACTGGCAATCCTCTCAAGGTGTTTACCTGCGTTTCATTCGAGGTGTCGGAAGAATGGGCGCTGTACCAGCCTGTATAAACAGGGCACTACCCGAACAGCTCTTTATCTACACAGACATCTGTGTACCCCATACTGTAGGCGACACACAAACAACACTACTCCGTATAGTTAATTTGAATACAGCAAACTATAGATATGGTGAGACACAGGTAAAATCTTTTTCTCCGCCATACTATATACCACTCATCAACAACTGTTTCCGCTCCATTGAGATAGATATAAGAAACCATCTGGGAGCAAGGATTCCATTCGAGTACGGGACATTAACACTGACGCTTCATTTCAAAAAAGTGTAAAAGTGAAATAGTGTGAAAATAGTAAACACGTTTGGACGAATGCTTTTTGAAGATACTACGGATGACTCGACGATGGATCAAAGTGAAATTACTAAAAAAGTCGAAAATTGTGAAGAAGAAGAAAAAATAACTGACTTTATCATCGTAACTTTTAGTGAGTATCTTGAAAAGTGGCAAACAGTAATTCAGAAAAAATGTCTAATACCACAATGTTATGGGAACACCGTCAGCAAAATAAAAAAATTGATAACGCGATGCTGTGGCGACAACTTTGAAGTTTCCCACTTTGAACCTATAAAACTATTAACACCACGCGATCATGAGCTGGTTAATATAATTGGAGATATTGATTTGAGAGTCAAAGTAGCGGATGATATTCCCTACAACAATGTAATTACTGATATTATTACAAATACTCTGCTCAAGTCAAGCCATCCAGCCTAGATCAGCTTGAGAGAAATGGTAAAGGATGATCCACCGAAAAGCCTTTCATTCTTTGAACCTCTCGATTTATATATGATAACTGAACTAGAAGGTCAAAACCTTTTTGAAGACATTGCAAGCTCCATCTACAGATTGTTGGAAGAATATTAACATTAAAAAATATACGTTGCTAAAAAATTGATATAAAAAGTGGTACGATGCACGCATCTTGCATTCGTATATAAATCGTTGACATTGACACTTGATTATGAGGAGAGTGCTACGGTATGGCCTATTATACTAGTTATTACGAGAATCAAATTGGTGGTGGAAGGATACACAACGTCTTTGTTGGTGCCCCTCATCAACGTGGGCACGGGATCGGTAGCTTTCTCGGCGGTCTCTTCAGAAGTATACTACCATTGTTGAAATCGGGCGCTAAGGCCGTAGGGAAAGAGGCTTTACGTACAGGACTGCACGTCCTCGAAGATGTAAGCGGTCACCAGAAACCCTTCAAAGAGTCACTACGACGGCGAATGACTGAATCGGGTGAAAATTTACAACGGAAAGCGAATGAAAAAAATTGCTCTTCTCATGAACGGATCAGGATATAATGCGAGGAACACAACCAGATTGATGCAGTCACTCACCGGCCGTGCACGTACCTACACGCAAAAAAGGAAGCGACGCGCTGCTGTTTCGAAAAAATCTCACGGTGTTACTAAGCGAAGAAAAAAGAGAACCGTAACCAAGAAAAAGAAAACTGTAAAAAGAAGGAAAAAGCAAACAAGTAGAAAACCAGTGAAAAAACGTAAAAAATCCGACATTTTCGGAAGTGATTAACAATGTCTTTCTTACATACACACTCTTGTGAGTGTATGAAGTCTGAACTCGACTTGTTTACAATTCCACCAACTCAAACATCTATAGAGAGCTCACAATGGGTTCACTACAAACCCGTCTCATCCCTTTCGGACAACGGACCTCTTGAATTTGTCATACCTTGCCATGGTGAAGAATATTTAGATCTCACTCACACAATGCTTGCTGTGAGTGTAAAAATTAAAGGCGACCCTGTTTCTAACGTTGCACCTGTTAATAACTTTCTACACAGCATGTTTAATCAGGTGGATGTATATTTCAACCAGAAACTTGTAGCGCCACCAAACAATGCCTATCCTTACAGAGCGTATATTGAGACTCTACTCAATTATGGACCTGCAGCGAAAAAGTCTCATCTATCGACTGGTCTTTGGTATGCCGATACACCTGGTACATTTGAAGTGCTCCCAAACGGAAAAAAAGGTACGAATGCTGGTCAAGATATTCGCGAAGGAATTGTAATGAATAGACAGACAGTGGATATGATTGGACATTTACATTGTGATGTTTTTAATCAAGACAAACTTCTATTAAACGGTGTAGAAGTACGTCTACGACTCGTACGCTCAAAAGATGATTTTTGTCTAATGGGGCTTGTTGTAAGTGGAGTTTCACACACCGTTCAAATAAAAGAAGCAACTTTACTTGTACGCCGAGCAAAAATTTCTCCAGGTGTATTGATTGCTCATGCTAAAATGCTTGCAAAGACAACAGCAAAATATCCAATAACCCGTGTGGAAGTTAAAGCATTTACAATGCATAGTGGAATAGTTGGTGATACGTTAGACAATGTTATTCTTGGACAATTACCGAAACGTATTATTCTCGGTTTTGTAAATAACGGAGCATTCAACGGCAATAAAACGCTAAACCCATTCTACTTTCATAATCAACACCTCAATTTCCTATCTCTATACATAGACGGTCAACAAATTCCCAGCAAACCTCTTCAGCCAAATTTTGATAGTACCACATGGGTTCAGAGTTATCATACTCTTTTTAGTGGCACCGGCATACACTTTCAAAACGAGGGTTTAGATCTTGACCGATATGAATACCCCAAGGGCTACTGTCTGTTTGCATTTGATCTGACTCCTGACTTGTCTGCAAGCTGTTTCAGTCACTGGAATTTAGTGAGACACGGAAGTGTGAGAGTGGAAGTACGCTTTGCTCAACCACTAACGACAACATTAAATTGTATTATTTACGCCGAGTATGACAACGTGATTGAGATAGATTCTACGCGACAAGTTATCGCCGATTTCAGTGCGTGAGAGGGAGCCACGATAGAACACGGCTAGAACGGGTATTTAAACGCAACAGCAGTCGCATATGCTACAGCAGTCCGCCTCAAACTCTCATAATGGACGTTGTAGTAGATATTCAAGCGCTCTATGGAATATCCGGACAATTTTTACCGAAAGAAATTGCTGTGACTACTCTTGATGGAGGACATTATGGTCACTGGCTTGTCGGGCCACCCTACGATTTTGGTGAACTACCTAAATCAATTCGCACAAGTAATAATACTCTGACTTGTTTTCATCACGGACTTGAGTGGACAGACGGTGATACGCCTCTACAAAAAGTGTACGCAAATCTACGAATAATGTGTCGTTACACTTTAAATATTTATACGCGTGGTGCACAAAAAGCTGAACTTTTGCGTGGAGTATTGGGACGTGAAATTATCAATCTGGAAGAGTACGAGGGCCCAACGTTCAAGAACATGCCAATTAATAACGTTTACTGCATTCATCACGGAGTTTTGAGAGAAGATACCGCAAAGTGTGCATTAAACAATGTGGGAAAAATACGTACTTGGCTCAACATGCAAGATCTCAAATCCGTGAGTCCTATTTATTCACAACCTCTGGCTACATCAACACCAGTCGATAAAAAACCATCTAGCAACGAGGGTGTGAATAAAAAGAAAAAAAGAAAAAATTCTCTGAAAAATTCTTATCAATCCAACAAAGAGAATATATATAGAGAACATACACCATGGTGTAGCATTGAAGAACTAAACGCCGATACGGGGACTGAATCGGCTAACGAAGAAATTGTTGGACTTTTTCGAAATAAAGAGTTAGAGCTACCCACACCACCGCCACCCCCTCCACGAAAAGACTCGCAACAGCCAGCACCACCACGTGTTAATCGTCAACAGCAGAAACACAACCATACACAGAAACAGCTCCCACTACAAAATGAACAGTCTCGAGTTACTAGAAGCTCTACAACGAATCTCTGCTCAGACGATAGGAGTCTACCCCGCCGATCGCATACCGAGACGCTGGTCTAGACCAGCAGCGCTGATACTAAACACGGACGACCATAATAGACCTGGAAAACATTGGGTTGCCATCTACGTCGACAAAAATGGACATGGCATCTTTTTCGATAGTTATGGATTGCCCCCGCTCATCAGCCAACACCATAACCGTTTACGGAGAAACACACTCACCTATGAGTGGAACACACGACAACTACAATCAGTCAAGTCTACAGTGTGTGGCGAATACTGTCTTATGTTTCTTGATTGTCTGTCTCGTGGTTGTAGTCTGCGCGCTTTTATACGAAATTTTTCATCCAATAGAATAAAAAATGATCGTATTGCAGCACGATACTACAGACAAATGAAATATAAAATTCGAAAAAATAAACATCGAAAAAACCAGTGTATCGAGGGTAGAGGATATAATAACAATGTCAACACATGTGTTCAAACTTGTAGTCCACGATTCGGCTGCTATTTATGAATAAACGAAAAATATTTGTACTTTCTTTGTTGTCATTTCAAAAACCTTTTCTAAGCACATCCTATAAAACACCTGTAGACTGTATATCATTAAGAAAATACCATCGAGGGTAGAGGATATAATAACAATGTCAACACATGTGTTCAAACTTGTAGTCCACGATTCGGCTGCTATTTATGAATAAACAAAAAATATTTGTACTTTCTTTGTTGTCATTTCAAAAACCTTTTCTAAGCACATCCTATAAAACACCTGTAGACTGTATATCATTAAGAAAATACCATTCATTTGAATACACACATTCCCCCCCTCTACTCATAAGTATCCTATACACACTCGTAGACTATATATATTACGAAAACACCATTGAGACAGACCAGTTGACAGTAAACCTTGGTTGTGATAAGATCTGATCAGTAGCAGTAGTAACAACAGTATTAACAACAGTATTAACAGTAGTAGTAAGAGTAACAACAGTCGTCTCTCTCATTTTCTCCCTCACAATGGAGATTGTCAGTGGTGTATTAATTATTCATTCTGACAAGAGCGCATGGGAGCTCACCAAGAAAGATCTCGAGTATATTCCAAAGCCTCTAATTATCAAATATTGGGGTGATTCCATGGATATTCTATGGGAAAAACTACCCGACTACCTGAAGCGTGACGCAGACATCAACTCGTACCTGAGCTGCTATTTACACTACAATACAAAGACCATGAGGGACCACATTGACGGGCCACCACCAAAACATCGATCATGCCCAGGATGTATCACTGAAGCAAAACGAAAATTGAAAAGACAAGAAGAAACTGTTACAAAAATGTCAACTGATACTACAGACTAATTATTTGACTTAACTAATATGTTTATAATAAATTAATAATCAAAAATAAAAAAACCTGTTCTTTACTCACCTTCATTATCTTTAGCTATTAGAAAAACATTATTATGGCCATTCGTAGAAAATGGTAATTTTTGGGGCATAATGAGTCCTAACTGGAGCCACCCGTCACGCGGGTAGGGAGAGTTGCGGCGAGACCAACAGTAGCCGCCTATGGCTGCGCGCGCCACCGTGGCACGTGTCCACGCTTAGCCACCCGCTGCTAGACGCGACCACGAGTCTAGCGGGTAGCGATGCACACAGCCACGTACAGGGACAGCTATAACGAGCAAGGGGAGAGGGTACGCTCCGTCGACTCTTCGCCACCCGTAGCTGCGCGCGCAACCATAAGCCTAGCAAGGAAACGACGTTAACACCTGGCTACGGACCGCTATAGTGAAAAAAAGGGGGGGAGTACGTCTAGCAGCCAAACTCGAGGCTAGGGTCAGTTATCGCAAGAAAGGGGAGGGTACGTGCCGAGCTAACTCTTGGCTGCCCGTAGCTGCGCGCGCAACCATGAGACTGGTGGGGGGGCAGCAGCGGCGTACGCACTCACGCGTCGGGTGGGAGAGGTGCGGCAGCGCACGCATGCGACGTCAGTCGCGCGCCAGGTGCCGGTGGGAGAGGTCGTCGAGTGGGGAGCGGTCCCACGCAGTGAGGTAAGTGCGAGTGAGTGGGTGGCGGCGGGCGGACGGGCCCCGAGGGTGGCAGTGGGTGGTGGTGGGGTGCGCGGCAGGTCGCGGACGGGCCCCCCCTCAACAGCGGACCCTGTGGGTGGTGGGGTGCGCGACTGTGCCAGCCAATCGCGGGCTGGGGACAGTTATCGTAAATAGGGGTCGGGGGTGGTGGGTGGTGGGGTGCGCGACTGTGCCAGCCAATCGCGGGCTGGGGACAGTTAACGCAAAATGTAGTGGGGGTGGTGGGTGGTGGGGTGCGCGACTGTGCCAGCCAATCGCGGGCTGGAGACAGTTAACGCAAAAAGGGGGTGGGGAGGGTCACGGAGTCGCGAGTGTTAACGCGAGAAAGGGGAGGGCGTGACCGCCAATCAGCGGCCTTATCGCGAGACATGGGCGTGGCCTAGGGAGGGAGGGGAGGGCGTGACAGCCAATCAGCGGCCGAGGACAGTTATCGCGAGACATGGGCGTGGCCTAGTGTCGCCACGCCCTGTCTTACGATAACTGTCCTATACTACTATTATAAGTTGTTTCATAAAAATTACTTTCGATTTTTTTTTTCTTAGTTAACGTTATTGTTTTTCTAATGTGATCGGAATTCTTGATTTCTTCAAACGATTCGGATGTACTATTATTTCCCTTCTGGGGAGCTTAATCCGTATATTTCCCTTTGGCAATATAGCAGTAATCTGGTGAGGCCCGGTGTAGTGGTCGCCGAGTTTTCCAGGTTTCGGACCTTTAAGCAAAAATACTGGTTCACCAATTTTGAACGTTACAGGATTACTTCTTTTATCCTGGTACTCCTTGGAGCGTTGCTTAGCTTGAATCAAATTTCGCCGTCCCATCCCCTGAATTTCATTAATTTGCGTTACCAGTCGAGTCAAATAGTCATCATACGTACTTAATTTTTCTTGCTCGTTTGGCGAAATCGCGGATGGAGTACGAGCAATTTTTCCGAATACTAATTCGTATGGTGTATGTTTTGTGCCTTCATGGACATTAGTGTTGTAGTTATAAATTGCCATTTCAACCCATTCATCCCAATCACTTTGTTTTGTAGTGAATTGTTTTAAATATTCCCCGAGAGCGTGATGTGATCTTTCTAACGAACCATTAGACTGAGGATGAAAAGCTGTGGTCCTTACTTTTCGGATTTTAAATAATTTAGCTATCTGTTTTATAAAGTTGCTCAGGAAATTGCTTCCTTGGTCTGTAAGCACAGCTTTTGGAGACCCAAAGTAACAAATAAAACGTTTGACAAATGCTTCGGCTATTGTTACGGCTCTAGCATTCGGCAATCGGGTAGCTACTGAGTATTTTGTTAGTTGATCTTGAATAGTTAAAATATACTCATTTTCTTTTCTGGTTTTTGGCAGAGGGCCAACTATGTCCATAGCGATTTTATCGAAGGCGATTGCCGGAGTGTCAGTTATTATCATCGGTTGTTTGGTTTTTTACACGTACCAATTTTTTTAACTGACATTGTAGACATCTTTGTATGTAATTTTGTACGTCTAATTTCAAGTTTTTCCAATAATAATCATGACGTATTCGATTGTACGTCTTACTTACACCTTTGTGACCCCCTATTGCAGAGCCGTGCTTTTCTTCGATGATTTTCTCTCGCTCTTCCTCTAATGGTTGTTTAACGATTCCGAGACAAATAATCATTTTAACTTCAGCCTGAGCAAATATCAAATGAATATGTTTCGCAATGTTTTCCCACGGTACGTTTAATATAAACTCAGACTTAGCAATACTTACTGTCGAAAGTCCCAATTTTTCTATCAAATATCGCGCGTCTTTTAATACTTTAACGATATTTTCTAGTATCAAAGTAGGACCTTCACCAGAGTTGTCTGTGATTGGCAATGCTAAATAGAATTTATTATTTCTTTTTGAGACCGATTGAGCTTTACATAATTTCAAATTTTTCAGGTGTGACAAGTCATCGTTATCTTGTAATGACAGCGCTCCAGAGTCTATTGGTTCATTTTTTGTAGACACAAAATAGATTAAATTATCTTTGCGAGTAAAAAATAAATCGCGAGACTGTACAATGTTCGTTGTTAACAATCGTCCCCTCGTAGGTTTGGAAGAAGTATCAGGGGGCAAGGAAACGCTAGGTGTATCGTTTTCTGGTTCGTCGTCGCTCGAAGACGCGGAAGAATCGGTTTCTAGACGGCGTGGAGCCCGTTTTCTCCTTATCTGTGTGTGGGTGTTTGTAATATGTTCGTTAATTCGTGATTCAATTTCGTCCGCAGAGTCTACAGTTCTAATACTTTCGGTATGATCGAACATGTGTGGCAGCGTCACTTCGTCTACGAAAGAAGACTCGCGTTGCCGTAGTTCGTCGTTAATCCCTACCGTTCCAGCTGTGTCGACCAGACCTCGCGTCGCGTCTCCTTCTACGGCCCCCAAGTCGCGTGGATCCCTCTCGTCGTGTATATCGCGTTTCTCCGGCGCAAGTGTCAATGATGTTAATTCGCGTGATTCTAAATTTTGATCGCTCACTTCGAGTTCTTCTGTAGGTTCAAGATCCCAATCACATTCATCCATATCATAATCGTGATATTGTCTCTCAGGAATATATTCTTCAATATTTTCGTCATTTTCCGAATCTGCATCTAACAATTGTTCAATTTCTTGTTCAGTTAAATTATTCTTGAATTTACTTCTACTTCCGGTTACGGGATTTATTTGGATTATGTAAATACCGTCCGATCCTATTGGATTTTGCACGGGATTTCGCGATAAAGCATCAGCATTAACGTTGGTCTTTCCCGCTTTATAGACTACGTCGTATTCATATTCAGCAAGTTTTAATCTCCAACGTAAAATTTTTGGATTCCCGTCCGTTGCCCGCCGAAACAACGTCAATGGTTTATGGTCGGTTACTACAGTAAATTTACGGCCATATAAATAAGGTCTGAAATGTAATATTGAATATACTATTGCCAAAGCTTCTTTTTCGTAAGTATCGTATCTCTCTTCAATTTGGCTGAGGGCTCTAGAGGCGTAAGCGCAAGGATGATCATTATTTATTTGCCCTTGGGACAAAATGCTACCTATTGCATAGCCCGATGCATCAGTTGTCAAAATAAAAGGTTTAGAAAAATCCGGGTATTGTAAAACAGGAGCAGTACAAAGTTTTTCCTTTAAAATTTCAAATGATTTCTGTTGTTCTGGTCCCCAAATGAAAGAATTTTCTTTACGTAAAAGTGCAGTAAGAGGTTTCGTTATTTTTGCATATCCCTCGATAAAACGGCTATAGTAACCCGTTAATCCCAAGAATTGACGAATATTTTAAATATTTTTGAGTGACGGATAATTTCGTACTGTTTCGATTTTCTTTCGATCCGGTCGAACTCCATTATCTCCAATTACATGACCCAAATACGCGACCTTTTTTTTCAAGAATTCACACTTGTCAGGTTGCAGTTTCAAATTCGCGGCCTCTAAACGTTTCATCAATTCTCGATAAATTTCATGGTGTTCTTCAAGATTTTTCGCGTAAATAACGATATCATCCAAATACACAAATACCCCCTTGCCGAGGAGTCCACTCAAAGTAAGATCCATGGCTCGTTGAAAGGTGGGCGGAGCGTTCCGTAACCCGAAAGGCATTCTGACGAACTCGAAGTGACCGCGCGGTGTAGTGAACGCGGTTTTATGACGATCTTCCGATGCTACTTCTATTTGATGGAAACCCGAAGCCAAATCAAAAACAGAAAAATATTTCGCCCCTCCCAATTGATCAAGGATATCATTGATATTAGGTATCGGATATGCATCAGCAATTGCCTTTTCATTCAACGCTCGATAATCAAATACTACTCTCCATTTTTTGTTACCTTGTGAATCATCTTTTTTAGGCACGACCCACACAGGACAGTTGTTTGGTGAAGTAGAAGGAATTATTATGCCCTTTTCCAGCATATCCTCCACCTGCTTAACAATCTCTCCTTTTGTACACTCTGGCCAACGATACCCACGGGTGTTGATCGGAAAATCGTCTGTTGTCGGTATTCGATGTTGTAATACGGTCGTGCAAGTTAACGCGTCGCCTGGAATCTGATACAGGTGTGCGCTCTCCTTTAAAAGTGTCCTAATACTTGCGCCCTTCTTTTCATCGAGATCTGAAAGTCTTAATAAATTTTGTATTTGATTATAACGGTCAATCATATTTGTTTCCGATATTACATAACACGAACTCTCGCGAGCGAATGGCGGTATTTTATTAGTGATTGACACAATATTTAGTCTACTCACGAGTGCCTCATCTAAAATTTTATATGATTTTGCAGTTTGAATTGAAGTTACCGGCTTTGTTGCTGTCTTTGGCATTAACAAGTTGATTAATTTGTGATTCTAAGAAAGATTCTTTGCAATGAGGATAAACATTATTTTCCGTAAATTCTTCCCAACCTTGTTGGCTATTTAATTCAATTAATTCTTCGCAGATTTCAATGTCGTCTTTAATTAATTCATTAGTATTAACTTCATCATTATTTATTCTCGTCGCTTTGCTCAAATCAAAATCAATACTTTTTTCATCATTTCTATCGTCAAAAATTTTTGTCGCGTTTTCCTCAGGTTTTTCTGAGTCCAAATTACTAGAATATCCAATTACTTTTGGTGACTTGACTTTCCTCGAAAAATTAGAATTATTTTTCTCATGACAAAAGGAAACCTGTTCACTCACTGTAGATGCATTCTCAAAACTCGAAGTACTCGTATATACCTCGTGGTTAATTTCATTATTTTTCTTACCATAATCCGCCTCTTTTCTGGGTTCGGATATCTGTAAAAATTTTAATTTCGGTTCCGACGTTTTTACGTCCGGACACCCTCTTTTGTTATCTTCACAATTCTTCAATTTACCCACACGAGTATTACTTTTATTTGACTTCACTGAAATTTCTTCTACATCATTTAGTAAAACAGTTTCTCTATTATTTATTTGATTCTCACTCTTTACTTCTTCATTTTTGGCACAATAGTCTTTCTTGCCAATGATCCCAAACAATATTAACAACAATATTAACAATTTCTCTATTAGTGACGCGACGTTCTTTACTTGATTTTCAACTTTCTCAATATATTCAAATATGGCTTTAGTAGGCTGCACTTTATTTTCACAAATCTCTACTTTATCCAAAATTTCATTTTCCTCTTTGCAAACAGAATCCTTCAAAACATCTTCTTGTAAATAATTTTTTTCAACCAAGGTGCCTTGTCCAACGGTGGACCCAAATTCTCTTTGAGAAATGACAAAGTCAGATCTCAAAGGTTCTTCCACCGCGGCGCTACCTATTACCTGTTCCTGCTCTCCTATTCCCATCTCCTCGTCGTCTCTCCTTACCTCGGTGTTGTTAGTTAATCCCTCCGATGATATTCACTTTATTACCGGTACCTGTATAGCAACCGTATAGCTGTTGGTATTCGTAATATAGACATATGCTTTGCCGTTATTATTTTCAGCAAATCCATTACTTATATCGATTCCTTTTCCTCCGTCGAGAGGGGGTAGATATGCCGCCCTCGCATCTAGATTTTTAATTCGCCCGAAACATAATTTCGTTGTTTCTGCAGGAAGAATAATAAGTTCTTGAGTGGCAAATGGAATTACCGTATTCTGCATGTCTAATTGTCTATTTTCGTAATCAATTTTCACGCGATTTCCGTCAAGATATTCCGCTCCCAAAATTCCGCCGTCATTAATGGGAAAATCGTTGTCAACAATATGAAAAGTAGCAAACCGACCGAACGCCTGTATGTTTACGAAGCCCAAAGTAATAATTGAATCTCTAGTAATGCCATTAAGTTGTAAAATTTCATCACGTTTTATCAAACTTGTTTCTTTTATGAATTTCTTTTTCAAAATATTTGGCCCGGCACCAGTATCGATCATCAAAGTAATAGGAGTAGAAGAGGCCCAAGATCGCGAGACAGAAGGGGCGTGGCCTAGTGGCGCCAGGCGCCAGGGGGCGTGGTATAGTGGCGCCATAAAGGGGGCGTGGTGGGGGTACCCCCTCCCCTCCCTAAAATGTCTTCCTCCCCTCCCTTGAGTGCCCTCCCTAACAGACAAGCCCTCTAATTGTCCCTCCCTCTTCCCACCCGGTCCCTCCCTTAAGTGCCCACCCTCCTATACAAGTCCTCTAATTGTCCCTCCCCCTTCCCACCACTTAACGAGAGAACGACTGTGATTCGTCTCTATACTTGTCCACCACCCCCCTCCCTGTATGTGTGTCGTGTTAACTTACCCCTCTTCTCCTCCCTCTTGTTTCCGCCCACGCTGTGGACCAAGATCGCGAAAGCACCACGTGCTTCGTGCATTCTGCTGGGGTCCGAAAAATTGACAGTGGCGCTGCCGGTGAGCGTCGCCGTAAGTCCCGAGCGGTGGCCCGGGATCGCGAGAGACGACGTGCCCTCGGCGCTCCGCCGTGTGTCTGACTGAGAGGCGTCGTGCTCTCATCGCTCCGCCGTGGGTCCGACTGAGAGTCGACGGTGGCGTCGCCGGTGAGTCTCACCTGAAGTCCAAGCCGGTGGCCCAAGATCGCAAGAGACGGCGTGCTCTCGGCGCTCCGCCGTGGGTCCGACTGAGAGTCGATGGTGGCGCTGCCGGTGAGCGTCGCCGGAAGTCCCAAGCGGTGGCCCAAGATCGCGAGAAGCGGTGTGTGCTCAGCGCTCCGTCGCGTGTCCGACTGAGAGTCGACGGTGGCGCCACCGGTGGCCGTTGTTGTAAGTCACGGCTGGTGGTCAAGGATCGCGAGACCCGTGTGCTCCGTGGTATCCGACTGACCGTCTACAGTGGCGACGCACGTGAGAGTGATATCAAATAGCGCACGCGACCCAAGACCGCGAGAACCCCCACCCGCCGCGACCCCCTCCCGCAGCGCCCCCACCTTCACCCACCAGCGCGAGATGATCGGCGCGTCCGTATACTCGTTCTTCTCGCGCTTTTTCATGCTTATTCTACTGTCTATGAGAAATGGATTTTTTAAAATAAATTAACACTTACATATTTATAAATTTGTTTATTTAATTATTGTTTATATGTTTACAATATTTTTTTGAAGACGCCTCCTGAGTTCGTTGCTTGGCATCCATTGCATTTTCTGCGTTGTGGTGGTGGCGGGCCATCGATGTAGTCCCTCAAAGTTGCTGTCTTGTAGTGTAAATAACATGGCAGGTATGAAGAGACTTCGCGATCGGCTTTGAGATGTTCAGGTAGTTTTTCCCACAAAAAAGATATATGTCGCCCCCAGTGTTTCAATAGCAGCGGTTTTGGGATATACTCCAGCTCGGATTTGCTGAGTTCCCAAGGATCCTTGGAGCAGTCGATTATCAGTATGCCGTCGATGGTCTCCATTGTCATAGGTGTTGGAGAGAGAGAGAGAGAGAGAGAGATAGAGACCCTGAGATGATGGCACCAGGAGTGTTTCTTCACGACTGACCTATCTCAACGGTGATCGTCTGGTTATATGTAGATGATTCACATGTCTTGGGGAAATGGGTGGGGTAAAAGGTTTCGAATGATAACAGTCACACAAGAAATACTTTTTCCAGTTTTTATGGCCTATCTCAACGGTGGTCGTCTGGTTATGTGTAGATGATTCACGCGTCTTCGGAAATGAGGGGCGGTGAGAGGTTTCGAATGATAACAATTACACAGGAAATACGTTTTTCAGCTTTATTCATTATTATTTACAAGTAGCAGCCAAATCTTGTAGTACAAGTTTGTATACATGAGATTTTTTTTCTTCTTCTGTTACATATACCGCCGCCGCTTATATTACGTTTTGTATTTTTTACAAATTTCTTCTGTTTATTTGTCCTCGCTCGAGAAGAATATTTCAGTTGTTTGTAGTAACGTGCGACGATGCGATCATTCTTCAACTTGTTTGCAGAAAAATTGTTGCAAAAAGCTTCCAGAGTATAACCCCGACACATATAATCAAGAAACATAAGGCAGTATTCACCACACACTCGTGACTTGATGGCTTGCAGCGGGGTTGTATTCCATTCGTAGGTTCTTGTGTTTCTGCGTAGACGGTTATGGTGCTGGTTGACGAGTGGGGGTAATCCATAACTATCGAAAAAGATGCCGTGTCCATTTTCGTCAACGTACACTGCAACCCAATGTCTACCAGACTGACTGTGCTCGTCGGTGTTTAACACCAATGCTGTAGGTCTAGACCAGCGACTCGGGATGCGATCTGCCGGGAAGACACCTTTCGTCTGAGCAGATATTAGTTGTAGAGCCTCGGATATTTTTAGACTGTTCATTATTCTTCTTTTGCTGTTTAGCTTGCGATTGGCGTCGTCGGTGCTGTTGATTATAACTGCGCGGCGGAGGTGTCAGTCGGTTCGGTGTGTTGGGCCTTGGTGGTGGTGAGAATCGCGTATCTTTTGTTCGGAAAAGAGCCACTATCTCGTCGTTAACAGGCTCTGTTCCCGCGTACGTGTTTGCCTCATGACTGCCGCTCGAGAGTGTGACATCCTTGAATATATACTCTCTACTACAGAGTATATTTTTATTCTCCATTACCATCTCGTTGCTCGTATCCGACATTGTTTTTTTCTCAATGTTTGTTGGCGTGGATGTAGCGATAGGCTCTGAATAAATCGGGCTGATGGCGTCGAGTTCTGTAAAGTTTAGCCAGGAGCGTATTTTTGCTACGTTGTTTAGAGCACACGTTGCAGCATTTTCTTTCAAAACACCATGATGAATGCAATATGTTTTATTGACGGGCATGGTTTTGAATGAAGGTCCACCAAACTCCTCGAGATTAATAATTTCGCGTCCCAACACATCACGTAGCAGTTCAGCTTTTTGTGCACCACGAGTGTAAATACGTAAAGCATATCGACACATGCCTCGTAGTTTAGCGTATACTTTTTTCAGTGGTGTGTCACCGTCGACCCATTCCAATCCATGATGGTAACACGTGAGATTATTATTGCTTGATCGAATGTGTTTAGGTAGCTCCCCAAAGTCGTAGGGTTGTTCGATAAGCCAGTGTCCATAATGTTCGTCGTGGATTGAAGTAACTGCTACCTCCTTAGGTAGAAATTCACCAACCATACCATAGAAAGCTTGAATATCTATTATGATTGCCATGATGAGAGTTTTTTCGAAGACTGATGCTGAGTGTCTCAGCGAGTTGTTTAAATACCCCTTCAGCTACCACCACCACCACTACCGACGGCGCAGCGTCAGATGCCAGGGTGGATGCTGTATAGCTGAGCTGACTCATGCACTAAAATCGGTAATAACTTGTCGTGTTGAGTCTATTTCAATTACATTGTCATACTCTGCGTACATAAGACAATTCAACGTTGATGTCAGTGGTTGTTCAAAGCGTACTTCGATTCGTACACTACCGTGTCTTATGAGATTCCAATGACTGAAGCATCCAGCAGACAAATCAGGTGTTAAATCAAAGGCGTGCAGACAGTTACCGTTAGGGTAGTCATCTCGGTCTATGTCCAATCCCTCGTTTTGAAAATGTATGCCAGTACCGCTGTATAGGGTCTGGTAGCTGTGAACCCACGTTTCGCTACCTGAAAACGTCGGTTGAAGAGACTTACTAGGTACCTGCTGACCGTCAACGTAGAGAGAGAGAAAATTTATTGAATTATGGTTAAAGTTAAACGGATTTAGCGATTTGCTACCGTTGAATGCCCGATTTTTCACAAAACCAACGATAATCCGTTTAGGCAATTGACCAAGAATAACATTGTCCAGAGTATCACCGATAATGCCGCTATGCATAGTAAAAGCTTTAACCTCCACTCTCGTTATAGGATACTTTGCCGTAGTTTTTGCCAATTTTTGCTCGTCGCACTAGTAGAGTAGCCTCGTTTATTTGTACACTATGCGTCACTCCTGGTACAGACGACTCCATGAGACAAAAATCGTCTTTTGAGCGTACGAGTCGTAGACGTACTTCTACGCCATTTATCAGAAATTTATCCTGGTTAAAAACATCGCAGTGCAAGTGTCCAATCATGTCGATATTTTTTCCATTTTTTACATGCTTCTCGCGTATACCCAGGCCGTAATTTCGACTACCTGAAGTACCAGGTAGATCTTCAAACGAGCCAGCGCTGTCGGCGTACCACAGAGATGACGTTAGATGAGAATTTTTCGCCGCGGGTCCATAATTGAGCAGAGTTTCAATGTATGCTCTGTAGGGGTACGCGTTGTTGGGTGGTGCGACAAGTTTCTGATTGAAATATATATCCACTTGATTGAAAAGACTATGCAGAAAATTATTAACAGGTGCCACTTTGAATTCCGATTTTCCAGTAGGGTTAACTTTTACATTTACTGCAATCATCGTATGCGCCAGATCCAGATATTCCTCCCCGTGGCCCGGTATAACAAATTCGATTGGTCCATCGTCCGAGAGGGACGAATCGGGTTTGTAGTGAACCCATTGTGATCCTTCTATAGCTGTTTGTGTTGGTGGTATAGTAAATAAGTCGAGCTCTGACTTCATACACTCGCAAGAGTGTGAGTGTAAAAAAGACATTGTTAAACACCAAAAATATCGTTCGTTTTACTCTTCTTCCTACGTTTCGTCACTCGTTTGACTGTTTTACTGACCCTCTTCCTGCTTTTCCCTTTTTTTCTCTTGACAGTGGTTTTTCTTCTCTTCTTTATAACTCGTGATTTCTTGGAGATAGATCCGGCGCTTTTCCTCTTTTTCGTGTGCGTGCGTGCGCTTCCCGTTAACGACTGCATCATTCTCCTTGTGCCTACTGTATTATATCCCGATCCGTTCATGAGAAGAGACATTTTTTCATTGGCTTTTCGCTGTAAATTGTCACTGGATTCAACAACGCGCCGACGCAACGACTCTTTAAACGGCTTTTTGTGGCCACTCACGTCCTCAAGTACGTGTAAGCCGGTGCGTAGTGCCTCTTTTCCTATAGCTTTAGCACCATTCTTCAGCAGCGGTAATACACTCCTGAAGAGTCCTCCGAGAAAGCTGCCGATTCCGTGTCCGCGCTGATGAGGTGATCCAACATATATATTGTGTATACGTCCGTCAGCACCGCCACCGATCTGATTCTCGTAGTAAGCCGTATAATGAGCCACCATAGCTTCACTCTATCTGGGCAATCTGTCTTTCCAGAGAACTGTCGGGTTTAACGCTCCACACGTGAATGCCAGCTGTTTGCAATGAATCAGCTTTTATATTAGCGTCAAACATCGTTTTATGTAGCCGTAAAGTTTAGATTAATTTCAGTATATTCGTTAAATGTTACAATGTAAAATTACGTTGGACTTCAGCCTGTGAATGTTTATGTATCATGTCTTCTGAATCTTGAACATTCATCGCGATGTCTTTTCATGTGTCAGACTCTCTTAAAGTGAAGCGTGATCGTCAGTGTCCCGTACTCGAATGCGATAGGCTTGCCCAAATCATCTCTTATATCTATCTCGATAGAGTGTAAACCGTTGTTTATAAGAGGTATGTAATTCGGTGGTGAAAAATATTTCACTTGAGTTGTTCCGTATGTGTATTTTGCTGTATCCAAATTAACTATGCGTAGTAGCGTTGTTTGCGTATCTCCCACTGTATAGGGTACACAAATATCTGTGTATACAAAGAGTTGATCGGGTAGCCCACGGTTTATACAAGCGGGTACGCTAGCCCGACGCGGTACACCTTGTTCCAAGCGTAGATTAATGCCTTGAGGAGTTTCCAAGTCGGCCTGCGGTAGCAAACGCTTTTCGAACCCCAATATTCGTTGTACTTTACGACTCATTTGTAGTATTATCGGTGCACGTATTTTTCTTCATTATGTCAATAGCCACATAACCGTTTGCATTTTTTTCTTTTACAATTTGTATGCCAGCTTCACGTAGACCTTTTAAATGATTTATGTGAGACACAAGTTCCTCATGATCTTTGTATAATCCATATGGTACATGCCCCGCAACAGGTATTTCGGCATCGCAACGAGCCCATTTGATTTTCGTCTCCGACTCCTGGAGATGAGTCATCGTACAGGGCACATGAATTTCTGCCAAGCCTACGCTCCATCGACCTTTCAGCGATATTTCCCGCTTGAGTTGAGTGGTAAAGTGTGTTGTTGTATTGTCCGGAAAATATTGCATACTGCTGTTACTCGGTAGCACGAGAAAAAAATCATCTATGTCTTGCATTTTGATGTTTTTACGTGATGTTCTGAACGTTTGACGCGGGTATCCAAGAGTTGAATTTTGCTGGGTAACCCACCCAACTCACGAGAATTTGTTTTTTAGCACCGCGTCCTTTTGTCTGGAGCACTTGGTTGATTTTAAATGCTCGATCTTTGCTAGCACGATTTTCATGAACACGTGTCAATTCTTCGGGATAAAAGAAGCCTTCGATAGTTTCGCCTTCGAGATCGTTCAGTTCGTAAACATGCAGTCCTTGACGTTCAATAACTCTTAACACGAAAAATTTCTTCACTCCAATTTTTCTCGTAACCCTTCTCGAACGTACCTTTTGTTCTACTAATACGAACATGATCATCGACTTTGTATTTATACGTCGTGAAGCGTCTCTTTTCGCGTCTTTTCACAGCCGCATGCATCATATTATGCGATGCTGCGTCGGCATTGTGCAATGTTACGGCTGCCGGTTGCATTTTAATTGTCGAATGTATCGCATGATTGTAAGCGTAAACAAATTGCTGCAGCACGTCAATGTAGCGATGTGTGTTTTTATGCGTGAAATAACGCCACATGCGTTCCTTCAGTGTTCGGTTAAAACGCTCGACAATAGACGCTTTTATGTCGGGATTGCGAGCAACCCGAAATCGAATGTCATATTCTTTGAGAAATTTTTGGAGTTCACTACCGACGAATTCTTTGCCGCGATCTGTCTGTAGATATACAGGTTGACGACCATCACTTCGTTCGAAAATCCGTTTAAACGCTTTTGTCACTTCACGAACCGTTTTGTCCTGCAAGGGTTCGACCCATGCGTACTTGCTGAGTACGTCAATGACCATTAGCAGGTACGACACATTATCGTTGTAACTCTTTAATGAACGTAGATCCACGAGGTCGGCTTCCCAAACATCGTCGATATTATTAACATTGTAGTAGAGTCGTGGAAAGAGACGCCGCACGGGTCTGTGCATAGTATAAGCGTCTTGCTGCGTAAGCCATTCATATACAGCGTCTGCTTTATTTTTGCCTTTAATCAGTCGTCTACCTCCGGTATAACCCGAAGGATTTGAAGCATCATAATATACTTTTTCGAATGACATGTTTGTTGGATTTTGCTTTAAAGTTTAATCCAGCGAGCAAATCCTCAACCAGAGAGTCTGCTTTTTCGTCGTCGTTTTGAAGGAGGCTCTTGATTTCTCATAACAGTATTGTCACTATCGTGCACATATTCAATATTGACATTACCGGTATTGTTGTCCTCGCTGCGCGTAGTGCCGATCTCGGAATTTCTATGATTATTCCGCGTGCGCTTAGTTGCTGTAGTTTGTGCTATGTGCCATAAAGTTTCGTTCCCGACAGATTCTCGCGGCACACCACCAGCTCGAAGACTCGAGATGAACTGTACGCGTCCGTGCGGTTTTATACCTTTTCTAGATCTTACAGCATCATTCACAAGGTCCACAATATTGGAATGACAACGCCTTTGCTATCCCAACTCACGTTATTAGACTGAGTCACGGTGGTACGAAGATATTCCACAAGCGACGTTGCTTTACGCTTATACGCTTTTGGTACGCTATTTATTATTATATCATCCGCTAGAGTTGGTTTTTGGGTTTCTTCGTGTTGCGGCGCTTCAGTTTTTACACCACTGTGAAATAGGAAGCGCTGTAACACCTGCATGTAATCTTTCCATTTACGTGAGTCATCGCCGCCGTACTTTGTCGATTTTAAAATCTTAAAAAGTTCAGCGTCTTGTCGCGAAAGTGCGTCACCAGGTGTCTGTACGGTTTTCTTCGGAGTTAGCAGATCCTCGATTTTACCGGCATGGCCAAAACCTGTCATAGGTTCTCGGTCGTCGGTATTGCTGCAGCACTGCTTGTTGTCGTCGTCGTCGGTAATCGGCACTAGAGCCATTTCATACAAAGAAATACAATCATTTATTTATTTATTATTAAAATTTACAAAATACACGTTATAATAATAATAATAATAATAATAAAATGTTAAAAGCTATTGCTGTTTCGGACTTAACCTAATTTGAACCCAAACGGCAGCGAAATATCGTGTTTTATGTGTCGCCGTTTGCGACACACAACACGGCAGGTTTTGGAAACCGTGCGAGTGATTACGTTGTGCATCGCGGTTCTTTGTATCGACGGGAAACGAAGGGAAATAGACTGATGATTTTCGCATGGCAGATCGCTTAAAATAAGCTCCCTGATTGACTCGAAATTGATGAGACGCGAGTTCGCATAGTTCAGGCTGAGCCCCTTCACCTTGCATACCGTTTTTACCACATTCTCCGGCTCCTCGCTTGTGACCACTGTATAGCCATAAAATTTTGGCCCTCCCGAAACGAACGAGTTTATATAGGCGTTCTTCTCGTCGCACGACAGTTCGTCGGTCATATCGCCAAGAAGATCGCCTAACGGTGGTACCCATTCGTCGGACAAGCCAGAGCTCTTGTAGATAACCGAGTCAGTATCGTAATATAAGACTCGGCGATCTAAACGCTCAAGATAACTATACAATTTCAGGCGAGCCAGAGCTGTAGTGAATGCAGCTATAACAACATTGATGAGGGGATTAGCTACAACTCGGCCCGCGATTGCCAATTAACATATATAACGTCGTCGTTTACCAGAAGCAGTCTATTTACCTCCTTTTCGTTGTCGTAAAGCAGTGCCAGTAATTTCTCCCGGTCTGTCACGATTTCTGTGCGCGTGAGGTTACCCCGTTGACCAAACTTTCCCCAAAACGAGTTGAGGCAAAGTTTAGCCACCGAACGTAGACCGGGATTTTTCTGGAGCTTCTCGATGTCTAAAGCGATACCTTCGGCTTGCGCGTAATCGTTAATATATTTTTCGCAAGACGTCTTATCCACACAATGTTGCGGCGGTCCGCTTGCCTCCTGCTTGATTTTTAAAAACGTATCAACATAGGCCGCGAAAAGTCCACCTTCGCGTGTCTCGGGATTATATTGAGTCGTTTTATACGCCCAGATGTTTTCGATTTTAATTATCACGTAGCCGACTTCTATTGCCTTACACACCTCGTCTGTTACCCACGTACCCGTCAAGCAACGTTCGTTCGCGTCGTCGTGCGGACAATCTTCTTGTACCTCGAGTTCCGTACATTTGCGGCAAAGAGCAAAAAGCAATTTTCCGCGAGCTCGTACAGGCAGTACGGGATGGAACAGGTCACGCGGCGGAAGTATCGTATATTTAATCATGCCATTGATCGTTCTACCTATCGACTCGTACGAGCCGTTAAATAGAGCGTCGCACTCTGATCCCTCGTATATAGTTGGGTGGCCTACGGGGAATCTCCCCGTTTTTTAAATATACGGGTAGAGTGAGCAGATGTCGATGTACGATATTTTCTCACCGGGTGAAACGTCGTAGGCTGTCACCGTATTACCTGTGCGACCGCCATAAAAACCGTCGCGAGGATTTAGACACGCGGTCAAGCGTTGCGGGTGGTTATTTAAAAACGCTCCGATGCTTGGATCACTCTTATGCATCTCCGCGAATTTACACTCCCACATCTCTACCAACTCGTAGCTGTGAGAGCGTATCTTCGCACTTGTTGCCAATGTACGTGTGAACCGTGCATCGAAGCTGCTGTTTTCCGTTGCTACACCACGTGCTCGATTGTTCGGGAAACAGGTGACACAGCCGTGCCAATAGCAGCCGTGATATTGGTACACTATGCGTCGATTATCGTACTCCAGATAACCGTCGACGCGTGGTCCTTCGGGTAAACGGTACTCGCGGGCGCGTGCCGGCTGGATTATATCACGACCTACCTCTCGTTCAACCCAAAGGAGCCAGTCGACGGCTTGCTGCGAATGCGCTCCCGAGCGTCTATACCCACCGGCAGGTATAACACCTATTGTTTTAGAACTAAGAAAGTTGCGGCGGTACACGAGTGAGCAGGCGGAGGCTATAGTCACAGCCTCGGTGAAGGGGCAAACGTTACCCGTCTCGAGAAATATTTTACGAAATTCGCGGTAAGCTCGACGGAGAATTTCCACATCCATTTTACAGTATTTCACGATTTCCTCGTGAAAAATGAACGTTTTGTTTTCTCGAACTTGCTCGGCGTACCATCCGTAAAATTTTTCGCGTTCACCCGTACTCATCGTGTCGGGTGAATAGTATTCAGCGGCGGGTAGAGGGCCGTTGGCGTGAGCATCCACGTTTTTCGTATTGAAAAGATGGGGAAAGTAACCTTTCCCGATTTTTTCGTCGAACCCGAAAGCTTTCGGTAGATCAGCCAGGCGCATATGAAAATAATTTAAACTGTCGATAAAAACAGTGCGTCCAATGCGCAATGAAATTATCGAATTTCCAGTTAAAATTATGCTCGGCTTAGGCATGTCTGTGAGACGATTAACTATATTTCTCAATATAAACTGTACATCGAACGACTTAGCGTTATGAGCGATACACACTATATTGCGAAATTTCGTGTCTCGTCGCACGGAAAGATCCACCAACTCTGATACGGGGTCTTTTACGAACACGTGTTCACACACCCCGCACCAACGGCAAACTCCCTCAGGCTTTGCATGGCCCAATTCTAAACAAATTGTGCAAAGCTGTTGCGCCACACCAAGCGTCACAACATGCTCGCGCGCTTTGTCGACGTTTAGGTCACCCTCGCTAAAACTATCATCCTGCCGTGTTTCAAAATCGTAAAAAATAAAGAGCGTATCCGGATGCACTTGTCCCCGTTTTTTGATTTTACCGCGACTCGCGGTTTCGCCACCTGTATATAACAATGCTCATTAAAGCCGTGTAGATTTTTGCATGTTTGGCAATAAACTACACCGCACTTGTGAGCATTATTAAGCCCGCGGATCATTTGTCCGCAGATCGCACACACGCGTAAAGTCTCGCACACCGATGTTCGTGTACGCGTATCGCCCTCTTGACGGTTAGATCGCGGCTTCAAATGATTCTCGAAACAAGCCGTGTTATAAAATACCCTACCACACTCGTCACACGCTCGTTGCTCATCCTCGCTATCGTTGCTAATGACTTTATTGTCCTGTTCCGCAGGCACAGGGCCTCCAGCTAGAGGCTCAACCGCCGCAGAGCGGTCAGTGTCTGCGACACAGGGTGGCACGCTTAAGCATCGGGGGCAGCTACTCGAACATTGATGCTGACCCTCGCGGCGGAAGGATTTATTACAGGGTATGCAATAATTCCGTCCACCTGCGGCACCAAGTAAATTCGTAATAGGCGAGTAGTGTTTCAACACACTACAATACGCTATATTAACAATCTCTATATTTGCCGCATCGTCGAAACACGAGCGCCCATCAAAAATCGGTGCTGCACCCCGACCTAGCGTTTCCCAGTCGTAAACAACGATAGCAACGCGCGACGAGATATAATAATCTTGAAAGGCTCGTATTTGTGGTATACCACAGCATTCTTCGGGTACTATAACACGGGCCTTTTTCACAAGCTTACGTGCTTCTTGCCGTTGAGCGGGCGAAGACACGTGACGATAGCGGGTCCACGCAGCTAATTGCTCTTTACTCCGGTTGTCCTTTAATTTATTATTTTCGCGTGCAACTACTACGGATCGCGGAAAACATAATTATGTCTTGACCAACACGAACGAGCGATTTACTTTTTAACATGGGAACGCGAATCCCACCACCATTTGCTTCCACGTATGTGACGGTGAAGCGGAGGGTATCCGTAGCCGAGAGCACTCGCGAACTCTGATTTACGCTACACATCAAATTCCATAGCTGATCAGGTTCGAAGAGTGAAATCGGTCTGATCGATATACCGGCTGTACCGTCAGCCATATCAGCCGTTTGAAAGCCGATTCCTATCAAATCTGCTTGATGGCGGTCTTTCACAAAATGATGGTAGATGTCGCGAACTGCGTTATGCACCCATGTGACGGGGTTTACGGACTCGGATGGTGGTATTAACATCAGATCCGTCTGACGTGACAAAACTTTAAAACGACGTGAATATACATCGCGAGCACTGCCTATAACGGTGAATCTTTCGCCCGCGGGTTTTATCGTCGCACCATCGTCGGATAAGACGTTTTCTGAATTTCTACCCGACTCTACGTTTGTATCAACGACACTATTTTTTTCACTATTACCCGAGCCGAAGGTATCGCTATTACCGAGCCGCGCACTACCACAACCTATCTGAACCGCTGATGCACAACTAACCTGAGACTCCGATGATGATGATACTGGTGATGATGATACTGCTGATGATGGTGGTGGTGATGATACTGGTGATGATGATGCTGGTGATGATGATGAAGCTGTTGGTGATGATGAGCATGTCGGTGGTATAGGCGACAACGGTGGAGGCACCAGCAGCGGCAATACGCAGATTCTACAGAACCCAACTCTACACATCACCAACTCACAACACCAACTCTACACATCACCAACTTTGCACATCACCAACTCTACACAACACCAACTATACATATGCACCAATTCTACACAACACCAACTCCACACAAGTACCGATTCACAAAACTCTCACCGGCGAAACTCTCACCGGCGAAACTCACATCGGCAAAACTGTCACCGGCAAAACTCACACCGGCAAAACTGTTACTGGCGCAACTCTACACAGACAAAACTGTCACCGGCAAAACTCTCACCGGCGAAACTCTCCACAGGCAAAACTCTCATCGGTAAAACTCACATCGGCAAAACTCACATCGGCAAAACTCTCACCGGCAAAACTCACACCGGCAAAACTCTCACCGGCAAAACTCTCACCAACAAAACTCTCAACGTTTAAATCATAACATTGGATACTTTGTGCATATAACCAATGTACCCTTGTTATGACTCAGTCGGTCATTATGATATTCGTTTCTACATTACCTGCAAATGGTATTGGGTGTGAGTTGGTGAATGTGTAGAGTTGAGCTTCTGTAGAGTTGGGATTTTGGTGAATTGGGTACCGTGTAGAATCGGTGAAAATCGCGATTAATGGCGTTAAGGCTGTGTACAGTTTTTGCGTCAAAAGACGATTGTGTGCACAGTTCTGTCATGGCGAATTGAGCACGCGTTGAATATATCTCGGGACAATATTGACGTGCCGAATTTTACTGGGGTGAATTTAAACGTTGAGAGTTTTGTTGGTGAGAGTTTTGCCGGTGAGAGTTTTGCCGGTGTGAGTTTTGCCGGTGAGAGTTTTGCCGATGTGAGTTTTTCCGGTGAGAGTTTTGCCTGTGGAGAGTTTCGCCGGTGACAGTTTTGCCTGTGTAGAGTTGCGTCACTGACAGGTTTGCCCGTGTGAGTTTTGTCGGTGAGAGTTTTGCCGATGGGAATTTTGCCGGTAAGAGTTTTGCCGGTGAGAATTTCGCCGGTGAGAGTTTCGTCGCTGAGAGTTTTGTGAATCGGTACTTGTGTAGAGTTGGTGCATGTGTAGAGTTGGTGTTGTGTAGAGTTGGTGATGTGTAGAGTTGGTGATGTGTAGAGTTGGTGTTGTGAGTTGGTGATGTGTAGAGTTGGGTTCTGTAGAGTCTGCGTATTGCCCCAGCAGCACTGAAATCAATGGAGTGATTACTCCTCGTCCGCTGTTCCGTCATAAGCTTCGAGGAACCTTAAAAAAATGAGGTCCTCGTCGTCGTCGTAATCATCCGATTCCTCCCCGAGTACCCCATTGGCGTCAAAGTACGACACGATATAATGCGGTGCCATTTCCGCTAGAGTAGCGACTCTTTCCCTCAGAGCCTCCATACGGTCTTGCACATCGTCAAGAGGTGGTGGTGGAGACTCTGGGTTTTCGCGTCTGACGAGGAACAGTTCATTAAAAACGTCCTCGTCATACTCGCCACCCAGCGGAATGATTTCTTCACCTTCCTCATGAGCCTGCTCATGAGGAGGGGGTAGAGATACAGGACTGTACGAAATATCGTGCCGCCCTTCAAGCCGATTATCATTTTCGATCTCGGCGAGGAACCCTGAATTTTCAAAATTATTATTAGTATTATTATTATTTTAATAATAATAATAAATTGATAATTTAAAAACCTTATAAAACATATACTTACAATCATCACGATTATCCAGTTCCGCTAGCAAAACGGTGGAGGCCTCGTCGATGTTAAGAGGCCGCTGTCGGTAAACAGCCTCTTCCATCTGCTGCTGCTGCTGGTCCTCCTCCTCCTCCTCGTCGTCGACCTCGTCCTCATCGTCCTCATTGTCCTCGTCCGAGTCGTCCTCGTTCTCCTCCTCCTCTTCTTCCACGTCACGCTCGAGCGACTCTAAATCTTCGAGGCGCTTGAGGGTGGATGCATCGGAGTCATCGTCATCCGACGAATCCGATGAATAGTCAACATCCATTCCCTCAAACGGCCTCTCGTCGTCGCTCTGCATGTCGTGAATTTCATCGACGACCTCGGTACTCGCGACCGACTCCGAACCGGAACTCGACGACGTCGACGCACTGGAGCCCGACGCCATCTCATCGTTGTCGCGTTCATTACTTGCGAGGAGTCCTAGCGGGAAAATAAAAATACAAAATTAAGAAAATTTTATAAGAGTATAATTTTTAATAACAAATGTAAATATTAATTTTATTACTTACCATTAACAATGTCTATTCCACGAACGAGGCGTCGCAACGGTCTGTGAAAAAGGCCACCGCACGACGATAGATGGTCCCAGACACAGCGTTGCGACAGGTACGACCCGTTGAAAGCGCCGCTCTCATATGCCTCGGTTATGAGGTGGCAATTACCCCTTCGAAGCACAATCGCGAACTCGGCTTTCAATTGCGAGACGGTGAAATTCGCGATATTCGCGAACCACCGCTCGTTCAAGTATCGCGACATCCGCGAGTCGCGACTAATAAAAACTCTCGCGGTTAGCCTCAGAGCCTCCACAAGCTTCCTTTGAGGGGTGTTCAAAGGCATTTTCGACGCTAAACGCAAAACGAAAACACAAAAATAAACTGTTTGACACACGGTAGAGCACGAGTAAACACAAGAAACTTGTAAGTCGACACGCACAGTAACACGTCTCAGCACAGAATTAGACGAAAATGTCTTTTTCTGATAGTTTTATTCTTTAAACCAAAATAGGCCCCCACCTACAGACCTTGTTACTCTTACTGCGAAAAGCGTGTAAAAAAAAGGGAAAAAGGTCAGCAGTCGGAAGCCGGTGCATTGATATACCATCGTCGTCTCAAGGGTCACCGCAACCATTGACACTCGCCGTCAGTATCTATTCTTTTACACGATGCTGCACTCAAGCCTTTTTTTTTGTAAGGTCGTTAATGAGTCCACTGGAGCTGCGTCGCTCTAACATACGGTATTGTCGAAATATGCTCCGTTTTTTTTTTTGCTGTTTTTCCTCGTAGAATACTACGAGCATAGAATGTTTCAGAACATCACTATAGCCTCGTAAATATAATATTTTGAAGGCTATCAACCATACAGAGTAAAATTTGGTAAATTGGTCAAGCATTTACGGTGTTGTATTGTTTTTCGTCTTTAACCAGACCTCCTTGACCATCTGCATCCTACAGTGTGTGCTTTGTACAAACACACACACACTAATGCATATACGCTGACAATCACGAGCATACTCATACTTACCCCTCCGCCGAGCAGGATGCATATTTCCGCTTTTAGTCAAAAAAGATAAGAGTTACGACTTCTTCTAAAATCATGCGTCATACAGTTGAGTGGTCCAAATCAAGCTTTTAGGCAGGAAAAGATAAAATTTTCCTTTTGAGTGAATTTTAAGAGCATACTCATACTTACACCCACCCCTCCGCCGAGCAGGATACATATTTCCGCTTTTAGTCGAAAAAGATAAGATTTACGACTTCTTCTAAGATCATGCGTCATACAGTTGAGTGGTCCAAATCAAGCTTTTTGGTAGGCAAAGATAAAATTTTCCTTTTGAGAGAATTTTAAGAGCATACTCATACTTACCCCTCCGCCGAGCAGGATATATATTTCCGCTTTTAGTCTAAAAAGATAAGATTTACGACTTCTTCTAAAATCGTGCGTCATACAGATGAGTGGTTCAAATCAAGCTTTTTGGTAGGCAAAGATAAAATTTTCCTTTTGAGAGAATTTTAAGAGCCACCCTCACCCCACCGTACATACCTTTAGACTATCGTGACACAATTTATAGGTCATAAAAATACATTAGCGGTGGGTGGAAGAGTGCACTCAACTTTTCTGGGAACCTAGCAAGATAACCGTTTGCTGTAGATTAAGCATGTCTGAAAATATAATACCACAACAACAATGCATCGATGACGCATATGTAAACCGTTTCCCCCACCATAAACTATTTTCTATTATATGGTGGAGAGGGTTCGTACGTGGCATATATAAAAAAGACTGGTGACGGGGTGACCACCAGAAAGACCAGTGAGCGGTTCCATACTACATCAAACATAAATATAGTTAAACTACGCATCGATAAGTCGTGCTGCAGTGTTCTCTCCCATACGTGTACACGCTCCATTGTGGTTGAAGTACATTTTCGACATGAGTACTTCAGATTTAAGTCAGAACACTATGTACCGTATTCTGTCAACTGAAGAGAAGAAAAAATTAGAATCACCACTACTTCTGGGGTCGACATATAATCTCAACGCTTCGGAGACCAAAAAAATAAGTGTTGGTCTTCAACCACGTGCAAATGGAGAAATTGTACCTATTGTGAAATTACAAAATAATAACTCGTCAGGAGGGATAGTGTTTGAATCTTCGGCGTGGAGTAAACTACAAGACTGCTATGAAGATATAAGTTCTCATTTCACGAGTTGCAAAAGTTATGGTTGGAAGAGCGATCGTACCAACTCGCCGCCACTCAAAATCGAGGACTTCGAGGTTTGCTTTACAACAGCGTTTGGGTCAAAGGCTGTTGTGTTCGATCGGCGACCTGAAGAGTCAACCACCGAGGAAGCTGATGACAATAACGAGGAATCTCAGCTAGACCCTCCACCACCGAAGAAAAAGAAGAGTCATTATTCACCAGCAGTTGTTATGCAAAAAACATCATTTGACGGTCTATGCAGCGTGACGGTCTGCGTCGAGGAGCGCTTCAGACGACTTCAACGATTTGCCTCTAGTGTCAAAACGTGTATTGATACTCTGTGTGCAGAATTGCTTCTTCACATTCCAGCTAATGAATCATAAAAAAGTAATGGGTAATGAATGTGAGTTCCATTAATCATTAAAAAAGTAATGGGTGATGGATGTGAGTTCCATTACTCATTAAAAAAGTAATGGGTAATGAATGTGAGTTCCATTACTCATTAAAAAAGTAATGGGTGATGGATGTGAGTTCCATTACTCATTAAAAAACTAATGGGTGATGGATGTGAGTTCCATTACTCATTAAAAAAGTAATGGGCGATGGATGTGAGTTCCATTACTCATTAAAAAAGTAATGGGTAATGAATGTGAGTTCCATTACTCATTAAAAAAGTAATGGGCAACGGATATGAGTTCCATTACTCATTAAAAAAGTAATGGGTAACGGATATGAGTTACATTACTCATAAAAAAATAATGGGTAACGGATATGAGTTCCATTATTCATTAATAAAGTAATGGGTAATGGTTCTGAATTCCATTATGCATTGTTAAAGTAATGGGTAAAAAAAACGATAATGCATTAAAAAAATAATGCATTATTTCCAACTCTGATCTGAATCATGCGCAGAATGGAAAACATAAGAACTTTGCTTAAGATAATATTGAAAAGCATATGCAAGTCAGACGACAGTAAAAAATCCTTTCATCGAGTACCAACAATATAGTGCATTGGGCATTTTCATATCATCAAGTACCAACAATACAGTGCGTTGGGCATTTTCATAAAAAAATATTACGTGTTATTAACATTTGCTCCATTTAGCCGGTGTACCTTTTCATAAAGAAGAAAATTATGTCAACCATTCCAATCTGCATAGTAGCTTGATCTGAATCATGCGCAGAATGGAAAACCTAAGAACTTTGCTTAAGATAATATTGAAAAGCATATGCAAGTCAGACGACAGTAAAAAATCCTTTCATCGAGTACCAACAAAACAGTGCGTTGGGCATTTTCATATATAATAGGATTTGGATGATATTGAATTTCCAAAATCTTTTTTTTTATCTGTCTCCCTCCCCTTAATAGTTCAATAATTCTAATTGTTTTTAATTTTTAATACTTTTTTTCTATGTCGACATCTACGAAGCCAAATTGCTCTTGTCAGTGTAGGATCTGTCGAAACCCTACTGACAGCTGCAAAGCCAAACAGCTCTTGTCGCTTGTTAATATTTCAATAATATTTCAATCAACTACAAATCCGAACAACTTTTGTTAATGAACGACCGAAAATTTATGCAGACACTGATTAAGAGAAGGTTAATCACGACAGATACTTACTGAAATGAGGTTAGTCACGGCAGACACTGATGAAAACGAAAAAGATCACACTTTACGATGAAAAATAATCCCATAAACGATATTGTTGTCAACGCTCATTTATCACACACTCATTTATAAAAAAATTAATTAATTTCAGCACTGATTTAAAGTATTAAGCACTGATTTAAAATATTGCGCACTGATTTAAATTTAAATTATTAAACACTGATTAAAGTATAAAAATACGCGAATTATAAATTATAAATGTACACTTCGCGTCGAGTCGCTACCGCGACTCTTGATGATGTCGGCTGTGCAACACGCGCCGACTGACTGAACAGCAGGCGACTGTGTGACGTCACACACTGGTTCTTTCTTTCTCTTCTTTGTGGTTGGCTCTGGTTTGCACTGATGTGTATTACCATACGGCCATTTGCTGCAACTTGATCTGGAGAAAATTAAACAGAGAGGGGGGGCGAGGCGATCGCCGAAGCGGCCGGGTCGCCCCCTATGAAAATTGGATTTAAAGCCGGAGCGCGTACGCTACCAGATTATGAGTAACAGCGTGAATAAGGAGGATCTTAGAAAGACAATTTGCAATTGTTAAGAAAGGTCATAATTGGTGTGATGGTACGAGAAGATGGTTTAGCAAGGAGGGATTCAATGTTATGAGGAGGGAAAATTTTTACTTTGTGGAGAGCGTTAAGAAGTGCGGACCGCTGACCATCGAAACGAGGACAGGCCCAGAAAACATGATTTAAATCCTCAGATTCAAAACCACAGGAACAAGCTGGAGAGACGACCATGTTTTTCCTAAACAAGCTTGCAGCCAAATTGTAGTGGTTTGATCGCATTCTGGAGAACATAACAATAGACTTTCTGTCAAGCCGTTTTTGGTCAAGAAACCATGGTTTGTCTGATGAGCTGTGATACAACTTGAAGTAAATAACGCCTTTATAAGATCCGTCACGTAAGAGAGATCTGTTGCAAGAACTAGAGCATTTTTCACGTAGAATTGAGAAAAATTCCGATGCCGGTAGTCGTTGAGGAAAACGGGTTCCGGAATCGATAGCAGGTTTTGCTAAAGCATCAACCGCCTCATTGCCCGCAATCCCAGCGTGGCCGGGAATCCAGGATAGGCGGATCGAAATATTTTGTCCAGATAGAGAGGACAAAGTTCCACGAATCGCTATAATAATGGGTGCTAAAGAAGAACAAATAGATGGAGCCAGGAGAGCCTGTAGTGAGCTGAGGGAGTCTGAGAAAATAATTGAGTTCTCAATCTTGTTCTCAATTATATATACTAAGCAAAGGTAAATAGCTAGAGCCTCTGCCATGAAAACCGACGCATGAGAGGAAATTTTATATTGGTTCTCATAACTTAAAGACGGGGAAAGGATTGCTAAACCTACTGCGTTCCCATTTTTGGTTTTTGATGCATCCGTATAAAATGCAATCGCGCTGTCTGGTACATTATCTAGGCGTTCAAGAAATGCAGCGTTGGGATTGGTCGCGTTTTGGAGCAGTCTTCCGGAGGAAATATCTATACTATCTTCTGGAATGGAAAGATAAGGTGGAATGTTATAGATAGGTGGATAAGAGAAGGAGGCAATGTGATCTTCATATACGTTCACGTTTTGATAAGCTTTGACCAATGGAAGATCTATCAAATTTTGATATCGATTTATAATAATCAAGGATGATATGAAAGAAAGAAGTATATTCGGAAGTGGGTGCCAAGACATAGAAAAAGTTTTTAGAACAAATCTATTAGCTAAAAGTTGGATACGGAAACGGAGTAGCGGTTCTTTTGCCTCAGCCATAACCACGTTGTTAGGGGTCGAGTTCCGAAAGCCTAACGCGAGGCGGAGTGCACGTCTCTGGATGACCTCGATTGGCTTGAACAAAGAAAATTCACTAATGGGTAGAGCCATTGCTCCATATGCTATAATGCTTCGAATTAAAGCTCTATAAATATTAATAAGAGATGATGGACCCGCGCCCCACCACGTGGAACGAAGGCACTTAATAATGTTGAGTCGCGCTTTGCATCTGGCCACCAGGTCATTTACATGGGGTTTCCATGAAAGCTGGTAGTCTAAAATAAGTCCTAGGAACCTAGTGGTGTGAGAAGCCTGAACTCTAGAAGAATCAATAAGAATGGAATATTGCAGAGGGTCGAAGCGAAGACGCGAGAAGATGATTAAATTTGATTTAGTAGGTTCTACGGAGAGTCCAATATCCCCTAGAAACGCCGTAAGGTTAATTATACTCCTTTCCACAGATTCCAGTGAATTTTGAATATTTCCAGATCTAGAATATATGACGATATCGTCCGCATATTGTAAACAATAACTATCAGGATCGAGATAAGAGTCCAATTTATTGGTGTACAGAATGTAAAGGAGAGGACTGAGGATGCAACCTTGAGGAACACCTTTATGAGATACGTAGGGCCCATGCGTATGACCATCGATTTTAAAATAAATGTTTCTCGAGCTGGTCAGATTGTAAATAAATTTACAATATGTCCAGGGAAGCCCTAGGTCACGCAGGCCACGTACGAGAATGCCGGGATCGACATTATCAAACGCACCCGATATATCCAAGAAAGCGCATGAAGTAAATAGTTTATTAGCAAACCCAACGTAGATTTCCGTGGTCAAGATGGATAGATTATCCGCGCAAGATCTCGACTTGCGGAATCCAAATTGGGTAGAAGAAAGGAGAAGTTCAGATTCGAGCCACTGAACAAGCCGGGTGTGAATAAGACGCTCCTTAAGCTTCAGAAAACACGTTGCTAAAGAAATCGGACGAAATTTCCCTCGAGTGGATTTGGGTATGAATAGGATGGCAAAGTTTCGCCAGGATTCTGGGAATAAACCACCTGTAAACAGATCGTTAAAAGTGTTTAGAATAATTTTTCGAATGGATATAGGAAGGTGATGAATAATATTATTATCGATGAGGTCCGGGCCAGGCGCCGCCTTTAATTTACAGACTGAGATAGCTTCATTGAGTTCTGAAAGTGTAAAAGGATGACTAAGATGCTCGTTACCAACAAAGATGTCAGGAAAGTTAGGATAGAAGCAAGAGTCTGGGCAAAAGTTAGGAATAAGTTTGATCTTTTCCTCTGTGGAGTCAATGTCGCCGGGAAAGTCTATCTCGTTCGCAAGGTTTTTGTGACGAAAACGTTTTATTTTCGACCATACCGAGTTAATAGGGGTGCGAAAGTCGATCGACTTCGTGAAATCAACCCAAGAATCTTGTTTAGCCTTACGAAAGGTTTTCAAAGCTATAGCATCGAGCTTGTTAGCATGTGCTAAAGTAATGGTATTGGTATTTTTTTTTAAGTCAGACCATGCGTCCTTTCTAGCAGTGTTTGCCTTCCGGCAGTTTTCATCCCACCACACAGTTGGATTTTTTGTTGCTTTAGGAGATTTACGACACGATTGCGGAGGAGGACAAGCATCTTTTAACGTTGTATAGATAGCCTCAAGAATATTGTTATATTGAGTCAGAGGATCCGGATCGAGTAGTGAGGAAGCTACTGTATCTAGTTGAGATTTAAAAAGGTTCCAATCAATCTTTTGGAGAGAGTATCCCCGAGGAGAGAACGGTATCGTCTTTGGAGTGATGCTTATAGAGATTGAAATTGGAAAGTGGTCACTACAAAGACGATCCGATTCAACCTTCCAAGATGAAAGGGGAAATAAATTCGGGGATATGAAAGTGAGGTCAATAGCCGAGATATTTTGGTTTACCCGCGTGAACAAGGTCGGGGAGCCATCATTAAGAAGACTTAAATCAAAGTCTGAGTATGTGTCAAAAAGACAATTTCCTGAGATGCAACTCGATGAGCAACCCCATGAGGGGTGATGGCTGTTTGCATCCCCCGCGACTAGGACTTTGTCGAAGGCTGTGATGGAGTCAAAGAAATTAACCCAGTCACGATTACGAGCGGCAAAGTTTGGACACTTATAAAATGCCACAATTAGAAGAGGGCCAAGAGATGTTTGGATCGATAAAGCAAGCGTTTCTATTTGACCAGGTTGATCGTATATATTTTGGACTTTTGAGAAGGTGATAGATTTCTTAACGCAAATTGCGAGTCCTCCGCCTTTGTTGTAATGTCTGTTTTTGGTAAAGATGTTAAATCCCTTAAGAGCTGGAGCGTGAAGAGATTTAAGCCAAGTTTCACATAGAATAACGGTTCCGTCTCAGCTCTCGTACCGAGCAGACGTGTCGTCCCGCGCTCCGCGTGGCTCGCACCCAAACAATCAGTTTATTTTGAAGTATTCCTGCCCATTTTGCAAAGTTTGATAGACTCGGTTTATCACGCTGCAGACGTGCAGATAGTTCGGAAGATTCTTTGTTTTATTATTTTTACGAAAGTACCAACGTCTTTAAAATGTTGTCTCCAGAATCCCCTAACGATCTGGCGGGAATATTCGCGATCCTGAAAGACATTAAGAGTGACACATCAAGCATGAAGTGTTCTATAGACACGCTGAAGGCCGACAACAGTGAGTTTCGGGAACAATTTGTCAAATTGGAGACGCGGCAGGACTCACTTGAGTCCGAGTTGAAAGTGCTAAAAAGTAATCTGGACAATCAAAACGCAAATGCGAGACTCAACAACGTCATTTTCTTCGGGGTCCCGGACGCCGAACCGAACGATAGGAACATTTTTCAGACTATTTATGACATTTTAAAACAAATCGAAGCAGACATACCAGTGGCCTGTCTCACGAAAGTACGCCGCTTGGGTAAGGCTAGAGGAAAGCGCCCAGTGTTTGTGTCCTTCTCGGCTTCGGAATGGAAACATCAAGTCTTCGTTAATGTAAACAAACTCCGGCAGCTATCCATCAGTGTAGCCGACGATCTGTCACCCGAGGAACGACAAGACAGACGTCAGCTGGTCGGTATTTACAAACGTTTGAAAAGCGCGGGGCGTGCAGTGAAACTCGTGCGAAATAAATTAGTACTAGACAACAAGTTTTATACATATGCACAAGCCGCGCAACTGCAAGACTCACGGGGGCATCAACTAGTCTCTCCCAACGTATCTGACACGGAAACTGCGGAAAACACGCGTGCACTGGACCGTGGAACAAAAAGAAGTGCGGTGCTGGAAGAAATTCGCACCGAAGACAGTCACATCTCTGCTCACGAAACGTCCGAGAACAGTCGAAAAGTAAAGAAACAGAAAGCAACAACCAAAGTCAAACAGCCGCCAGCAGCTACGGCCTCGATAGCCACCTTTCTGAGTCAGCCGTCTCGAGGAATCGTCAACACACCGAGCGAAGCAGCGACGGCGGGATCATAGCAATATCTACGCGGCCAGAACGAGCATAAACGCGCCGAAGCTGTGACCACAGCACGACGCAGCACTGAACAGCAAATCTCAAGTTCAACGCTCCCCACCAGTACCCGCTCGCGAAGGTCGCCACGCATCTTTTTTTGGAATATCCACGGGCTCGGGAATATTACAGACATTGCCGACGTTACCGAAGAAACAGATATTGTCTGCCTGTGTGAAACGTGGGACGAAGCTACACCGACTCGACTAATGAACCAACGAAATAATCATCTGACCCTATTTTCTCCTGCCACTCGAATCTACAACTACGGCAGAGCGATAGGAGGCTTGGCAATTTCCCTGCCTTTATCTTTGTACAGTAGTGATACATTGGCAATTGAGGAAAATTTCATGCTGTTAAAAATCATAGGAAAGAATACACAGTTTATCTTGGGTCTCGTATATTTTCCCCCAAACTCAAATTTCGCGGTATACGAGGCTTTCAGCGATCGCTTGGTAATTACGTTGTCAACTCTCCCTGGTACCCCAGTCATACTGGGGGGGGGGGGGGATTTTAACTGTAGAGTTGCAAATCTGAACCAATTACCAGCAGAATGTATTCCGTTGTTCTCCAACTTCGAGGCCTGCAGAGAGTCACTTGACTTAGTCGCAAGCTCTCACGCGCAAAAGATTGTCGAGCTCTTCGAAGATCTAGATCTAGTTTTATTAAACGGGCGGTCAAGCGATGATAAGCCTGCGCAGTTCACTCACATGGGCTACGCAGGGAACAGTGTAATCGATCTACTGTGGTGTTCAATGACCTATCTAGAGTCTGTACAGAATTTCGAGGTCAAGCATATTCCTACTCTGTCGGATCATCACCCAATAGTCGTGACCAATATGACCCTCTACTTCGAAAATAAGGTCCCACCGTCAACAGCGACTTGTGTACAGATCAAACTCAAATGGAACGACCAAAAAACCGACGATTTTATAGCGATAATGCAATATAACCAGCAAGTAGCAAACATTTACGGTGACGTAAAAAGCATTTCAAACAGTTTTTACAAAGCAATAACAACAACCGCAAATACCCTCCAACTATTTTGCAGACAAAGGAATATTAGTTCGTTTAATAAACCATGGTTCGATGATGAGTGTAAGCTAGCTAAGGAATCTGTCGCCGCTCGATTAGCGGAGTGTAGAGCCGATCAGTTCAAGTCCGACACCGTCAAAAAATTCCAAGACGCCAAAAAGAGCTACAAAATTACGCGGACGAATAAAAAAAAGGCCCATCAGCAGTCTGTTATTGACGACATCGCAGCCGCAGACTCACCAACAAATTTCTGGAGGGCAATTAAAAGCTTCAGATGTAAACAAACCGTCATAAACAATATTGACACGTTGACTTGGACTGATTATCTGCGAAGCATTTATCCCCCGCGCGACGTGTATGAGAAATTCACTCTCATACACGTCATAGAGTCAGAACGACCAATACCTGGACGGAGAGATAACAATGGGAGAAATCATACGTAGTTTGTCCAAATTAAAAAATAAAAAAGCACCTGGCACTGACGGTATTCAAAATGAATTTCTCAAGCATCTCCCGGACAATTGGCTACTATTTTTACAAGTATTTTTCAATAAAGTTCTGGAATCTGAGGTTTTACCTGAAAAATGGTGCGAGTCACTGTTTTTCATGCTACATAAAAAAGGGGACACGACTGATCCAAAAAATTTCCGGCCTACAGCGCTCATAAATTGTATCGCAAAATTATTTACCAGTATAATCAACCACCGGCTTACAAACTGGGCAGAGGGGCATTCTCTAATCCCCGAATTTCAATCAGGCTTCAGAAAAAATCGCGGTTGTATAGACAACGTATTTACACTGAACGCATTAGTACAAATCCAGCTGGCGCGCAAAAAGGGCATTGTTTTTCTTCTCTTCGTCGACTTCTCGCGAGCGTTCGACTCGATCAACCACCAAAACCTCTGGAAAAAACTACACGCATTAGGCATAAGTTCAAAAATAATAAATACTCTCAGGAATTTGTACATTCGAGCCAAGGTAGGTGTTGCCACTGGGCGTGGCAACTCAGACTTTGTGGAAATCACGCAGGGGGTGTTGCAGGGAGAGATTCTTAGCCCGCTGCTCTTTTCGCTGTATATTAGTGATCTGGAAGATTTTCTCAGAGCCGAGGGCTGCCGCGGCCTTTCAATCAACCCTCGAAATGAGACACTGCTATTAGCTTACGCGGACGACCTCACTCTCCTTGCCGACACCCCCTCGGAATTGTCCCGGAAACTGGAGGCCCTGAGAAAATACTGCGAATTAAACTTTTTAACTGTAAACGTGGCCAAAACAAAAATTGTTATCATGAAGAAGGGTTCGACTAAGAAAATAAAAAGTAGTTTCCCGAGATTTCGTTTTGGAAACACTTTTATCGATGTAGTCGACGAATACGTATATCTCGGTGTCATATTTTCGAGAAATGGGTGTTTCGGCTCGGAACTGAATAAAGTTCTGGGCTCAGCAAAAGTTGCGGTAGGAGCGACCTTGAATGTTCTACGCGCCGCGAAAATTGATTCCTGGCAGGCCGTGGAGATGCTTTTCCAAAGCCTAGTGACGAGTGTCTTGGCGTACGGTGTCCAAGTCTGGGGACTGCGTTTTGTTGACGTCATTGAAAAAATCCAACTTTCGTATTTAAAAAAAATTCTGCAACTTCCCGCGTGCACTCCAAATTATGCAGTGAGACTAGAATGTGGTCGACTGCCCCTAGCCTATATGGTGCTAAAAACAACGCTGTCATGGCTTGTGACACTCCTCGACATGCCAGAGTCCAGATACCCGCGATTATGTTTCGAAAGATTAAAAAGCCTCAAACCCACCCGTGACAAATATAACTGGTGCACCCAACTTAGTTCACTGCTAGCATCTGCAGATCCTGCTCATCATTGGCCGGATATAACCCTCAGCTCCCTCAAAACTAACAAAGAAGCTATCCTGAGAAATTTTGAAAAATCACTCCGTGGAGCCGACCTAGAAAGATGGCAGCAGTCACAATATCTGTCTATTTACCCGTATCTCACGTTAACGGAAGGACTGCAGACGTACTTAAAACAAAGACTACCTATGTCAATGAGGAGGGTTATAGCGCAAATGCGACTGTCAGGTGCGAATTTCAGTAGAATACTTCACGCGGGCGCAAAACACGAATTTGTGTCGGAATATTGTAAAGGTTGTAATGATAGCCAATGCGAAGATTTACACCACTTTCTAGTAATGTGTCCTTCCTACAACAATCTGAAAAGCGAAATTTTCCCTCACATGAATTTGTACGAAAACACCGGTGCCTGGTTACAATTTTTATCGACTGACGATTGTGTAATCATGAAAAATATATATGTATACATTACGCGTGCGCTTGACCAACGGAAAAAATAAGTGTAAAAGCCGCCGTCAAATTCTTGCGATCGTATTATTTAGATGTAATATTCTTATTTACCGTTACATGTCATATAGTTTTTTTTTAATCTGCTTGCCGTAAACAATCTGATGGAACTCCCTGTACGAATTGTATGGATTCATTGAATTCAAAACAAATAAACCTACTACTACTACACATAGAATAATAATATCGTAAGATTTAGCAAAGTCTAAGAGGAGTCCAATTTTGTTCCGAAGACTGTGGCAGTTCCATTGAAGGATGTTTAGAGATTTATCCGGAGCCATTTTGGTTGCGTTGTACTTGAGGTTGGCTTTGAGAGAGAGTTTGAGAGATTAGAGAAGGGATCGAATGTAGTATATCGATAACGGGGTTAAGTGTGTTAGAAAGCCCTAATGCCGAAAGTGCAGGAACAAGTTGATCTAAGATAAGACGAATAATATTAGGGATAACGTAAGCGACATGAGACTCCGGACGAGGTGTAAGTGAGGTGGATTGTGCAATGGGATGCGAAAACGAAGATAAGTTTTGATACCCTAGAGCGAAGCCATTAGAGGGGTGGCCCAGCCCCGGAAGGCGACCATTCGGAGCGATAAGCGTGTCAGAGTGAGCCGCGCGTGTTGTCAGAAGAGACGCGGACGGTTGCGAGTACTTATTATTCCTCCTGCGTGCTGTTACGCTTACGGCTTCAACACTATTGTTGTTCACCTCCGGACTCTCAGGATCAGAAGGTTTTCTAAGCAAAGCGAGTGCATGAGCGGGTGTAGGAGCATAAGCCGCAATTTTACTATAAGCAAATGTACGAGGGACAGGTATCGGTTCATGAACTGGGATCTGCGTACGGGAATGGGGTTGAGGTTGAGGAGTACTTTGAGAGCGAGAGTTCGATTTGCTTGGAAGAGCGGGATATGCTGTGTCTGAGCAAGTTGGAGGGGGGAGGGAAGAACGAGACAAAACATGTCTAGCTTCGTTGAAGGACAGAGTATTGTCAGCTGCCAAAACATGAATAGCTTTCTCGTGGAGGAAAGCAGGACACGACTTATGCATCGGTACATGCTCTCCCTTGCAGTTGGCACAGCATGGAGGGCCATTTGCGTTAGGACACACTTCCTCCTCCAAGTGCTTCAATTTACCGCATCGTATACATTTAGGACGGCTTTTGCACTGTCCTATTAGGTGTCCAGGAATGAAGCAGCCAAAGCACAGCTTTACCGGTGCATACCACGGTTCGACGGAGTGGCGAACCATGTAGAAAGTTACATGATCGGGACGAACTCTTCCTTCAAAGGTCAAGCGGATGGTCTGAGTTGGAATAAGCTCTGACTTTGCTTCTGTCGTAACCTTACGGTTCTGCCGAAGAGCTGCCACAACAGGCACTGTGGATTCTATGCTTTTTAGAATTTCATCCTCCGGGATGTCAATTGGAATGCCCCTTATCAGACCTACACAGGAGATACTGGTATTGGGAATGAATGCGACAAGATTTTTTGCTGGAATATCTGGAAGAGATAACAGTTTATTTGCTTGTTCAACAGAGTTAAGAATTGCAGTGCACTGAAATTTTCCTGAACTATAGACCTTAATGCTTTGGTCATTTCTGAAAACTGCGACAAGCAATTTACCCAGGTTTGTTGCATTGAGGCGAGGTGTGGTAGCTGTCAGTTTATTAACCTGAATAAGCACCTTGTAAGGCCCTACCGCAGATGTAGGGTAACGAGTGAGAAGAGACTTCATTTTAGAAACCCCTTCGGTGCCTGTATTGATGTCAGAAAAATTTTGGGTAGGTCTTACTTTAGCACTTCGTTGGTGTGTCTCAGCAGATGACTGGTCTTGGGAGTCATCATCAAGTGGCCTTTTCTTTGTATTCGCGTTTGTGTTAATGTTTGGAAAAGCTTCATTGATTAAACCTGTAACCTGTTTGTTAATTGCTGTAGAATCATCATCGTCCTTTCCATAATCACAATCCTCCATGTGTTCCTCAGACTTTTCCATTTCGTCTAACGAGGCTATGCCCCGCCCGCTTGGCAAAACACCAAGCCCGAAAAAAGCGGGAAGACAGGAGAGAGGTTAGGATGGAACAAGTGATAAAAGAACAGACAAAAAAGAATAAAATAGCGAAATATATAGAGCGATAAGTAAAGATAAACGTAGAGAATATGCCACGAGGAACAAAATGACGTTAAACTGATAATGCACGAGAAACTACGCAAGTAAATACAAGCAACTTCAACTTGATGTTGCTCGAAACGACGCGTCCACACACTGGTTGCTCGCGAGCCGCTACTCGCGCCTGCGCGCGGCACTTCTATATAATGTATGTACGTGAATACGTGAACCAAGATTGTGTGAGTGCGTTAAACACGAAAAACTTTGAAAACACCAGATATCAGCGGTAAATGAACCGATTTTCTTGTGACAGGTCTCATTCGAAAGAAAAAAAAAATAGAAAATATTGATCATGATACATTTTTCGTTCGCGACATGTGGTCAGAGATAATACGTCGGCAAATATAGTTTGGGACATTTAAAGTTGTGTGAGTGCGGCCGTACGGGAGGAACATAAAGTCGCTCGGCGAGAATTACTAAGATACCAGATATCAGCATTAAAGAAACAGATTTCCTTGCCGCAGGTCTCATTTGAAAGAGAAAAAAAAAAAAAAAAAAAATATTGAACCTGACACATCTTTCGTTCTCGACGTGTGGTCAAATATAATTCGAGTTATAATTTGAACGGCCGGTGAGTGGCCGCCTTCGGACTAAATAGAGTAGCAGCAGCGACCGACAAATCGTAGTGTGAAGGCAACATTAATTTCTTTTTTAACTTGGCGTCGAGTCGCTACCGCGACTCTTGATGTATACGTTGTACTATCTGGCTCCAAGAAAATATTGTGAACACATATGAATGAACTCTAATTACTATTTAACACTTTGTGTGTTGAGTATGCTTTTCGTATATAATAATTTTCATAGTAAGTTCGAATAATGTTGATTGTCCGTTCGCATACTAATCTAAAACGCTTTGTTTTCATAACATTTTTTCCCTCAGTACAGTTTTAGTAATCTTTTATTTCAAGACATTTTTTAAAATGTCTAAAAATAGCATGCTGGTACTAGAATGCGGCATGTATGGTGCTAGAATAGTCTTAGTTCAGAAAGTGTGACATTCCTAAAAATCTGAATTTTTTTTTTTAAATCCGAGTTTACATAAATAATCGTTTGACCAATCGCTTGTAGTAAATTAATAATTAAAAAAAAAAAAAAAATTTTAAATTTTTCATTCTTTCCATGGTATGGCTTCAATCGCGTTTTACCGCCCTTCCCACCCTTACTCCTATCACTCCCTACCCGCACTTCACTAAGCTAACCTAACTTTCCAATGCGTCCGCAGCCGACTTTTAGCTACACTGTACCGTATTCGCCATAGGCACGGGGACACTGCGGAAAACCCGTACCGGTACAGACGGCCGTATATTCTTCTGATTTCCCGGTGTATTCACGAAAGTAACTTACTTAAGTGTAAACACCGAGATCTCAGAAAAACTGACCTCCCGCTCACTGATTGATGTGCCAGCCGGTGCACGGTTAAACGGTCACCCATCCAAGTTATGACCGCAAACAATGCTGCTTAACTCAGGGGACCGCCAGAGCCGTGCACCGACCGCACAACCACCAGTGTTGGTTAGTAAATTAATATTTTTTTCTATTTTTTCATAATTTTTTTAAATCAACAAAGCTTAAAAACTATAAGAAGAAAAATTTTGCCCACTTTGGCTATAAGCTAGAAAATTTTGATATTGAACAAAGTATTTTTCAAAAAAAATTCAGTTTTTTAAATCAGGGCATTCGATATGTCACTTTAAAAAAATATAAAAAAATAGCATACAAACAATAAAAAAAATACAATCTGGTGCATTTGAGGGTCTAACCAATCCTACAAAAAAATTCGAGTCAAATCGGGGAGGTCGAGGGTCAGACCCAGGTCGAATCGGGATGGAATGGCCCATATACAATCACTGCTTTACCACTTTTCACATCAAAGATTTACTGGCATACAAATGTCGAGACTGCGAAAGTCCAAAAGAACCACTGCAACTGAATGAACATAACCACAGAATTTATTTAAAAAATATGTAACACTTTATTTCAGTTTCTAATTAAATATTTCAAAATCATCAAAAATCCCGACTGACATTTTAATTGCTTCTGCTCATTAAATACTCCGCTCGTCACATCATAGCTGATTGGCTTTTATTGCATCATGAAAACGGGACCTTATATATACGGTCACTTTTATAAGTGGCGGTAAAGTAACCGAAAAATGACGGTCGCTAGGGTCTGCTAGGTAGATAAATCAAGGGTCTAAAGTGTCAAGTGCATAATAAGTGAAAACTAATTTTTTAAGACTATTGTTAAAGAAAGCGTACATCTGGGCAGTTGAATTCTTATTATTGTTCTAAAAGACTACACTCGTATTACTAAAAATTATATTGTTAGTGCGGTTGAGTGAAATACATACGACAAATTGGTTCTTGACAGCCAAACATGTAGAAATGAAAACATGAACCGTAGTTAATACATTAACGAGTGCCAGTGAAACCTAACAAAGAAACACTGTTAATTTCAGAATATACATATTGAACATTAAGTTTTAAAAATAAGTTATATGTTACGAATGGTTATGCTTTATGATTTTTATTTATTTATTTTTTTGGTAAACGGGGCAAGCCCCTTGACAACTACGGCGCCATGGATATTCAGGACCTACAGTGTTAGGTGGGTTCCGAACCACCGGGGATTACAGAAAAAGCACATAGAAAAATTCCATTGGTGCCCGGCCGGGAACCGAATCCGGGCCCCCTGCTTGAGAGGCCGCGTCTCTATCCACTGCGCCCCTGTCTTCCCTTCCGTATGTATAGGTTATGTTCAGTCATATTCCATTCATTGTATATTGATT
>OZ019982.1:26947728-27159397 GCA_963970395.1 Ephialtes manifestator | reverse complement strand
TCTGCAGCTCGTTGATGATAATTAAGACGATGGCGATACTGGTACGATAATATGTATATATCGGTGGTTTATGACCCAAAGGACTCTAAGCGCGCATCTAACGACAATTAGAATTAGTCGCGCGGGTAATTACGTCGTCGTTACGAACGACTATGCCCAATTATTTATGCAATTATTGCTCTATGTTAGAAACACTGTAATTTGTATCTTTCTCTATACCTTCTACAATTCATGCGATATTTCCATGCCGCATTAATAAACGTGAGGTCGACTCTTCTCACCTCCCTACTTTGCCTCGTACATCGTCCTTTGTAAATAACCTATCGTAATTATCTCGACTCACGATCATCAATTTTTTTTCTTCACATTCCATTGTGTTCGAAATTACGTTGTTCGTTTATTTATGCCATGACATTTTTTTCTATTAATATTTTATTACAAAATATTGTACCATGGGTTCCGTAACTGATAATTAATTTGATAGTGCAACAAGAATCTAATGGGCTATCATTTTTTTCCATTAACGGTTATTTTAATTACTTTTATAAATTAATTAATAAGAAAAATATAGATATTTTATTACAAACATTGTTTTATTACTAATTCATTTAAAAATCTCATTAAAAAAAAGGTAACGGAAAAATAATTGCCCATTAGTTTGACTTTCACATTTTTTAAATGTATTTATATGGAAACAGATTTTAAATATTTCTACTATTTCTTATCAATATTCTAAAAAAGAAATTAGTATAATAAAGTTTGTGAAATAAATTGACGAAAAGCCTAAATAAATTTCAGCGGCCGTGAATAGTCATTTCAATTCTTTTTTAGGGACTGACAACTTTGTTCTTAATAGAATATGCGTGTGACAACTTTCTCTTAATGAATATGTGTTAGGTGTAAAGGGGGAGAAAAATGAAAAACAGGATGGAAGGTAATTGCAAACATAGTGAGCAGCACCAAATGAAATAGAGAGATTCTAATGGCGAGATGAGAACGAGAGACATAAGTCGAGTTCATAAATTACAAAATACAATATAAATGCAAATTTAATGCCTCTCTCACTATTTGTATTTGGTCCTGACAGGGCGCGGCTGTCTTACTGAGATAGTTCGCGCGTTACTCTCTACAGCTCACATCACTCTAGTATGACTCTCACTGCCTACCTCAGTTCATTTTCTTCTTACACTCTTTTACCCTGCTATTCGTCTTGCCATTACCGGTACTCTTTTTCTTATTTGCCTCGCTACGTCTGTGTCTCGATTAAAGATGTGAGAAGTAAACGTGACCGTTAATGTTACCATTATTTCACCGTATTAAAAAAAAAAAAAATTGTTTCGTAATTATTTGCGACTATTTTTCCTCATAAAGAGAGCATCGTTTTCAAGGAATTTTCGTTTTTCGAGATTTCCATTAGAATTTCCAGTAGAAGCGTCAAATTTTTCCCACAAATGGTAAAGTTTTCCAAAATATCATAAACACTACACCGAGAGAAAAAGTTTCATTGATTCACGGAAATCTTTGCCAATGAAATGAAATACTTGAATTTCAATACTATCTTTTCTTTGAATGATCTCAAACCCAATGAAAAATAGTGACATTGTTTCGAAGAAACATTTCTTTGAACCAATGAACCTTTTTCATTGATTTCAAAGATGTCGTCTCTGATTCAATGAAACCTTCTTCTTACCACCTCAAAATTTCGAAACCTATTTTTTCCTGAAGTACGCGGAAGATAAAGCTCAAATTTTGTGAGTATGTAAGAAAGTATGGCAGAAATAGGCTACGCTTCTGACTCCTCGAAACTCAAAGCCGTTCGTTCGGGAGAACCGGAAAACAAAAAAGTGAGGTTAGGTGCGAGAGAGAGATCAGTGAAAACGTTTCTTTGAACCAATGAAAACTTCTCTTTAAAACAATGAAATTGTTTCTTTATTATATGCTCACTAAGTAAATCTTTATTTACAGGCAATGAAGTATTCTCTTTGAAATTCAAATGCACTATTTCATTGAAATCAAAGAAAAAAAATCAATCCACCCATTTCTTTGGCGTCAATGAAACCTTTTCTCTCGGCGCACCGAGATTCAGATTTCATTGACGCCAAAGAAATGGGTGGATTGATTTTTTTTTTTCATTGATTTCAACGAAATATTTCTTTGATTTCAATGAAATAGTGCATTTGAATTTCAAAGAGAACATTTCATTGCCTGTAAATAAAGATTTACTTAGCGAGCATATAATAAAGAAACTGTTTCATTGTTTTAAAGAGACGTTTTCATTGATCTCTCGCTCGCACCTAACCTCACTTTTTTGTTTTCCGGTTCTCCCGAACGAACGGCTTTGAGTTTCGAGGAGCCAGAAGCGTAGCCTGTTTCTGCCATACTTTCTTACATACTCACAAAATTTGAGCTTTATCTTCCGTGTACTTCAGGAAAAAATAAGTTTCGAAATTTTGAGGTGGTAAGAAGAAGGTTTCATTGAATCAGAGACGACATCTTTGAAATCAATGAAAAATGTTCATTGGTTTAAAGAAATGTTTCTTCGAATCAATGTCACTACTTTTCATTGAGTTTGAGATCATTCAAAGAAAAGATAGTATTGAAATTCAAGTATTTCATTTCATTGGCAAAGATTTCCGGGAATCAATGAAACTTTTTCTCTCGGTGCATACACCGAAAGAAAAGATTTCATTGACGCCAAAGAAATGGGTGGACTGATTTTTTTTTTCATTGATTTCAACGAAATATTTCTTTGATTTCAATGAAATAGTGCATTTGAATTTCAAAGAGAACATTTCAGTGCCTGTAAATAAAGATTTACTTAGTGAGCATATAATAAAGAAACAGTTTCATTGTTTTAAAGAGACGTTTTCATTGGTTCAAAGAAACGTTTTCATTGAGCTCTCGCTCGCACCTAACCTCACTTTTTTGTCTTCCGGTTCTCCCGAACGAACGGCTTTGAGTTTCGAGGAGTCAGAAGCTTAGCCTATTTTTGCCGTACTTCCTTACATACTCACAAAATTTGAGCTCTATCTGCCGTGTACTTCAGGAAAAAATAAGTTTCGAAATTTTGAGGTGGTAAGAAGAAGGTTTCATTAAATCAGAGACGACATCTTTGAAATCAATGAAAAAGGTTCATTGGTTTAAAGAAATGTTTCTTCGAATCAATGTCACTACGTTTCATTGAGTTTGAGATCATTAAAAAAAAAGATATTATTGAAATTCAAGTATTTCATTTCATTGGCAAAGATTTCCGTGAATCAATGAAACTTTTTTTCTCGGCGTGTAGCAATTCCTCCACAATGAAGTTTACGTTGACAGTTAAAGTATTGAACCATCCATCTATTTATGGCAACCAACAATTCTACTCGAACGAAGCAGCAATAAAATCAGCTGTAACGACCAAAAGTGTGTGTAACTTCAGTATCTAGGAGAATAGGCACTTAACTCTGTAACAATCGAATAAGTGGCGAGATTCCACAAGCTGAAGAGCAAGTGTCAAGCAAATTACGTGCGCGTCCTTTTTTTTTTGTAATTCTCGCAATAGCCGTGGAAAAGTCGTTGACTTAAGAAAGAGGCTTTAAAGTTTCTCTCGTAATTTTCCGAGCTCCCACCGATGACACCACCACCAACAACAACAACGACAACAACAACACACTGCATCGAGCATTGTGTCAGTGGTTGGATGAAGATTGACGCTCCAGAGACGGGAAAGGAAACCGCGAGGATGGCCATAAGATGGAACCGCGCAAAAGCACGTCACGCGAGGAAAACCGCAACATCTCGTTCGTTGGTGCGTTCCATAGGTTAAACCTACCGTTGGAAATGTTGGAGAACTGCGCGTGAGGCTATAACATGGACAATGCCAAGTCGTAAAAGCACCTGAGTTTCTCCCATGGTGCGTTACAGCTCTTCACGTTCACCTCATCGCTACATACGCATTGTTCATCAGTCGTCTTTCCGTGACTTCTGTCTGTCCGTCTATCTGTCTTTCTGTCTGTCGGTCAGATGAAGAGAAGATGATTTTTCGTGGAAGCGTATATGTCTCAAACGCGCTCCACTTTAAGAGTGTGGCTCGTTTAGGAGCTACTGTAGTTGTCAAAGCTATTATACATTGTGGTGGTGACTTCCATCCGTCACGGCCACATCACTGTTTTTATTTTCATCTTCTCCCTTCCTGCGTGATTCCCTTACCGACCTGGATCTCACGCTATCCTTTGTGGTATTCTATTCTATTTTAAAAATTTTAATACCTGTCATCGTGACTCCTGTGGATGAAAAAAAAACCACGCAAACAGGAAGGTTTATATCTTTATACAGATATTTATAAATATGTGTCAGCTAAAAGTAGATTGATCGAAGAAACTATTGGTCACAGTTGTAGACACTTTGATGGACTTTTAAAATCATTTTGTTGGCTTATTTAATCAATAAATATTTCTATGTTATAGAAATATAAATATTTATATTTCTTATATTATATTATAAGAAATATATTATATAAATATAATATATAATATAATATTTATATTTTTTATATTATATTTATATTTATATTTATAAATATTTTATATTATAGACAATAAATATTTCTATGTTATAGAAATATTTTTCTATAATTTAGAATTTTTTTTCCTTATTATTTGTAATATTTATCTTAGAAAATTATCTTTTTCTATAATTATTTCTTATATTTCTATATTATAGAAATATTTTTTTTAGTCCTTCATGGGCCCCCATGTCCGGATTTTTTTCCAAAATTCATCATTAGCCTCCAAGCTCAGATTTAAAAAAAAGTTCCTCATGGACTCCCAAGCCCGGAAATTCCAGCCTATTTATAAGGAAATCGTCAAGTATATTAATAACAATGAAACGGAAGATTTTTGTAAATAAAATCAATGGAACGAGAAAGCAATAGTCCGTTTTTTTCCCTCATATTTTCATTTCCATTTCTATTTTTTTTTTCTTTAGACCACTATACGAATAATGATTGAAATGACCTTCGTTGCCACAAGTCCATCTCCTTTGAAATATTCTTCGCCATTTCGGTTGGCTGTAAGATATATCTCGCTGATATAATAAAGCCCACATCAATTCCGAGCGAATAAAGGTGAGAGATACGCACGTAATATTCTCCTTAGTACGAAGAGTGGAAGAGCCTTAATGACGTCTTTCAGGCTTGGCAGAAACGAGCGCGTGCCGTACCGGCTCTCAAAAAATTTACGCTTTTCTGCTTTCCGGGTTCATCATCATTAGGGCCAAATAGCAAAAGAGAATCAAGGCTGATCTTGATTTAGTGCCTGCCACCGGAAATCGAGCGATTCTACGACAAAAAAAAAATGCTGTTTTAAAAAAAATACATTTCGCTCCGCGAGCACATATCAGATTATCGTCAAAATTCACTTGACGGCTAGTAATTCGCAAGATATCTGTACGGCGCGATTTCTCCGAGGAAAAGTTTTATTACACTGGTTCTTGGGCATGGTCGTCCCTTTGGTGAGTGACTTACATCGTCGCCCAGAAATGGATTTTTATGGTCCAACAGTGTTGAAACGAGGCACACGTTTTCTCGCTCGCGGGCATCGCAAACTCTAGCGTTCGCTAGTACGTCACGTGGACACGTAAAGGTGAAGGCATTCAGCGACGCCCGGCGACTCGTAAAAAGGATGGAACGTCAAATCGTAAATCAAAAATCTGCTCGGAATACGCGCAGATGTACTGGATAGGCGTATACTTCGAAATGGTCTGCACGTGCAAATATGCACTTGCACAAGTTCACTGGATTTTTAACAATCACTCAAAAATTGCATGATCATCATACTTGAAAAAGAAAATAAAACAGTTTCAGTAAAATCGCTATAAAAATAAATTAAAAAAAATGAAACTCATTGTATTTATCTCAAAAATATTTTTTTACCAAAAGACTTATTTATGAGGAAACAAAGTAATAAATACTAATTTTTGTGGGCGATTCGTAAATAAATTAGAAATATCACTGAAAAATTGCATGATCATCATACTTGAAAGAAATATTAAAAAGTTTCAGTAAAATCGCTAAAAAAATGAAATTTATTGTATTTATCTCAAAAATATTTTTTTTTCACCAAAATACTTTTATCTATGAGGAAACAAAGTAATAATTATTAATTTTTGTGGGCGATTCGTAAATAAATTAGAAATATCACTGAAAAATTGCATGATCATCATACTTGGAAAAGATAATAAAAAAGTTACGGTAGAATCGCTATAAAAATAAATCTCGCTATAAAAAGACTTTTATCAATGAGGAAACCAAGTAATAAATACTCATTTTTGTGGGCGATTCGTAAATAAATTATTTATTGATAAATATTAGAATGACTACTACGGTTTGCATCCTTTTTTTTTTGTTTTTTGTTCTGAGAGGTAATAAGCTGAATATCTCATTAATCATATATAACACAGTGTTAATGGGCACACACCAGCAAATCGTGATGTTGCTATAGTGGTTAGGTGATAGGGTCGCGAGAGAGCGAGTTGTCAAAGCGTGACAAGCTCAGCGATTCAGCGAGAGAATGGTTCAAGAGTTCATCGCGAGGATGCGAGCTCAACGCGTGCTAGAAAATCTCTACTTCAGGGATCGCCGACTCCTCAAGACCCTGCAGTGCTCACGAAGAGAAATATACGAGTCAGTGTGTACATAATCCGCTTAAGGATGCTTCATACACTCTAAAAACCAAACGTGTTGCTATCTTTTACACTATAACGACTTTTTACACATACTCTAAACATGTTGCGTATTTTACATGGTAATGATATGTAAAATGCAACATTTGCATATTATATTTTTATTTAATTAAAAGATAACGCAATTAACTGTAAGAAACATTGAAAAATTAGATTTTCAAAAGTGTTCTTTAAAAAATGCTTTATAAAAAAGGAACTTTACGGTTAAAGAATTTTAGTGACGCGCAGATTTTCAAACTTCCATTTATATTTTTCTGAACTACAAAATCAAGTTAATTGAAATTTATAACAATCAATTAAGCTTCGTAAGATTGTAGAAAAACATTAAAGTAATTATAAAAAACAAGGATGCAAAGCAGAACCTTGCACATTGCTTCCTCATTATATTTCGCTTTTTACAAAGCAACCTCTGAGAGGAAGTATGGGAATTGATTTTGGCTTCCTCATAGAGGAAGCTTTTTGTAAAAAGCGAAATATAATGAGGAAGCAATGTGCAAGGTTCTGCTTTGCATCCTTGTTTTAAATAAATATAAATAAGCGCACACTCTCGCTTTGTGAAAATATAATAAGGACAAACGGTCCAGAAACTCCCTCGAATACTCTATCTTCTCTGTTTTTTTTTTTGTAGAACACGATAGAAATCGGTGGTTTCCAAAATTACATTGGGAAGCAAGGATATAGCTAGTTTATACGACATAAATCGCTACTTTTCTCAACATAGACTGTACAACATCGCTATGAAAATATGTTATCGTTCAACATTTTTAGGCTATATCTGACGTATTTTTCTGTTAATCATGAATTTGGCACTCATTTGACTCCCAGCTCGATATTTAATACCAAAATTCGCATCGCAGAAAAAAAATCAAAAATTCAAAAAATCAAAATCTCATAAAATTTTAACGTTTCAACCGATCTTAACCAAATTTAATAGGGACCACCGGTGTATGAAAGCTCACGTACATACCAATTTTGAGCTTAATATCTCGAAAATTAAAAGAGTTATCGCGTTAACAGACATTTTTGAAAAAATTCAAAACCGCGTAAAAATTTAATGATCATGGGGATTTTTACAAAAATTGGTATGAACGATGAGGATTGACCCCTCTGTCTATGGTGTAAATTTCAACTCTATATCTCGAGGCGTTCCCGAGTTATAAAGCTTTACATTTTTAAGCGTGTAACATACACACACACACACACACACAGACATTTTTTCTAAATCACTTTTCTCGGCGTTTTGGACCATTCTGAGTGTACTGACATGAAAATCTCGGAAAAATTTTTTTTCACGAAAACAAAGATTGAAAAAAAGGAACTTGACGGTTAAAGAATTTTAGTGACTCGCCAATTTTTATATTTCCATTTATATTTTTCTGAACTGCAAAATCAAGTTAATTGAAATTTATAACAATTAATTAAGTTTCGTAAGATTGTAGAAAAGCTTTAAAGGAATTATAAAAAAAAAATGACAAAATGTTAAAATATCGTCGTGTTCCAAACTGTCAGTTCTACATCTTCTGCTTGTTGGACTTTAAAAAAAATTGACTGGTTAAGATCTTGATACGAGAATCTTGGATTGCCTTGTTCTTTTTCCAAAGAGTCGCGGATTCGACTTCCCTCGTGAAGTAAACATATAACACGCGTAAATCGTGATTCTCGTCGAGGTGAATTGAAATTAGCAAAGATCTTGAGAAACGATCGATAGATTCCGCATCGATCCAAGAAATACGTGTGTATACACGGTAAAGACTGAATAATTTTGCAATTAGAATTTTTTGCCTGCGATCACGGTACATCGATAATTCCTTCTCCTCGACTTATCGATATATATAGTCTTGTCAGATGCAATTGGCAATCCCTGAATAAAACTACGTTGGCGCTCTACTGATCGAGAGTTATTCCACAGATAATCGCGGACAAGTGTCGTCATCGCACATACATTTATTACGTGTGCGAATAAACAGTTAGTTATTCTATACGCAATTATTATTTACGTCTTACGAAAGCTCCGAGTGCACTACAATAAACGAGGCAAAAAATAAAGTAAAATAGAGGGATTTTTTTAAAATTTTAGTGCATAAAAATATTTGAAAAAATATCAAAGAAAAAAAGTGACATTTTTGTGTATGAAAAATATTCGAATAACGAAAAAGAAATTCTTCTATTTGTGGACATCAAAGGCCGCAGTAAATTGTGGCTTTAAGTTGATTCCCTCGATTGTTTATTTTCCAACGAGGATTATGCATCTATGTTTCTCGTTTCACTCACATTCTATAACGAGAGTCTAGATTGCCAATTGGAGATTTCTCATCGCATACTCTCGTGTGTATCGGAATCTCGGCGACGAGATATGTGGAGAATATGTCTCTGTCTCGTGTAAACATAAAACATGTAATGACGAGAGAGGCAAGGTCTGAAAAATCGCCTTTCTCTCTACAGTCAACGTTTGTGTTTATATATCATATAATATAATATATACTAGGGTTTCTTATAGCTCGGACACTAAGTACCCTCGCAATTCAGTAACTCCAACTCAAGAGATACTCCATTTTTAACCAACTCCGGACTTGGGGGACCGTTAAGGGACTCAGAAAAATCTAGACTTGAGGGGCCCGAAAAAATCACTTCTTATAAAATCACCGTAAAAAGGCTTGTAACCGGTATTTGTGAAGGACAAAATTTGATATCCTGACAAAAGAAATTTAGGTTGGGTCTTCCGACTGGAAGTCGGATCTGCGAATTCTGGAATCAAAAACGGAAAAAAATCATTTTTTTTTAAATCGTGGTAAAAAGGCATGTACGAGTATTTTCTGGGTAGAATATGCGACTTGAGAACGATAGTGAAGGACAAAATTCGATATCTTGACAAAAAAAAAAAAAATTAGGATGGATTTTCCGACTGGAAGTCGAATCTGTGAATTCTGGAATCAGAAACAGACAAAAGTCACAATTTTTTAAATCATGGTAAAAAGGCATGTAACCGGTATTTTCTGGGTAGAATATGCGACTTGAGAACGATAGTGAATGAGAAAATTCGATATCTTGGAGAAAAAAAAAAAATTTAGGATGGATTTTCCGACTGGAAGTCGAATCTGTGAATTCTGGAATCAGAAACGGAAAAAAATCACTTTTTTTAAAATCGTGGTAAAAAGGCATGTAACCGGTATTTTCTGGGGTAGAATATGCGACTTAACGATAGGGAAGACCAAAACTTGATATCTTTAAAAAAAAAAAAATTAGTTTCGATTTTCCGACCGGAAGTCGGATAAGGGAATTCTGGAATCAGAAACAGACAAAAGTCACATTTTTTAAAATCATGATAAAAAGGCATGTAACCGGTATTTTCTGGGTAGAATATGCGACTTGAGAACGATAGTGAATGAGAAAATTCGATGTCTTGGAGAAAAAAAAAAATTTAGGATGGATTTTCCGACTGGAAGTCGAAACTGTGAATTCTGGAATCAGAAACGGAAAAAAATCACTTTTTTTAAAATCGTGGTAAAAAGGCATGTAACCGGTATTTTCTGGGGTAGAATATGCGACTTAACGATAGGGAAGACCAAAACTTGACATCTTTAAAAAAAAAAAAAATTAGTTTCGATTTTCCGACCGGAAGTCGGATAAGGGAATTCTGGAATCAGAAACAGACAAAAGTCACATTTTTTAAAATCATGATAAAAAGGCATGTAACCGGTATTTTCTGGGTAGAATATGCGACTTGAGAACGATAGTAAAGACCAAAACTTAATATCTTGAAGAAAAAAAAATTATGTTGGATTTTCCGACTGGAAGTTTTAACTGTGAATTCTTTATAATGTACCTCTATTTTATTTTTATAATAAATAGAGGCACCTAAATCTTTATGTGATACACATAAAATTATTTAAATATAGCAAGATATTATACAGCGCTTATTACACGTTTTACATATATGTAGTATAAAGCCCACGTGACACAAACGTGAGTCACTAGGTCAATACTATATGTAGTCGTCGTGGTCACGTAAAGAAGTCGATGGGTTTGTTGGCATCGCGGACTTTCGTCATCTCTCATGTGCAACAGCAGACGTTAACGAAACAGTGATTGGTCACGTAAACAGTGAATAAGCCTACATTTATTGGCATAATTATGTTTCTATGTATTGTCAAAGAGAAGATTCACATGTCGCGTTATTTCTGAATAATAATTCCTTTCTCTATCACAGTATTTATCGCATTATGTATACAGTAAAAATAATCTTTATGTTATAAATAAAAAATGTAAGTTGTTTACTAAAAACATATTTATCTCCGGCTAATAACTGTACTATTTAACTGTGACAACCGCGATCCTTGGAATAGTTCCAATTTCCTCTGAGGCATTCAACGTTTTTTTCTCCCCGACAAAAGATCGTCAATGTTTATTAGCGACATAACACGTCTAAAGCCACTCTGACGAGATTCTCTGTCATAATTTCTGTTTTTTCTACATATTCTATTCTTTTCTTTTGCATGCAACTTGCTTATTAACGTTCGATTATTGCCACCTGCTGGATTGGTCTTCTCTAGAAGCGGAGAAGGGCAGTTAAAGTCAAAGTGACGGCTGTGAAGTTGCGTATTATGCTCGTTCCATTTTTACTAGTAAATAGGAGATTTTTACGGGCGCGAAGAAAAAAATTCTGAATGAACGGTATGCAGTGACTGTTGCAATTCAGTCACACGAAGTATTACCGGGAATGCATAATGAATGGTCAGCTACATTAAAAAAAAACGACTGCTAGAAAAAATTGACTAATGGAGGATTTTTTTAAATATACACTTAAATTTTCGAAACTTTGTACAATTTTTTTTTTTCATTTTGCTAACAAGACCTTAGGTTAGTTTTTACCATTTCCAGCCATATTTTAATAATTCTTTACAGCTTCAAATTTGGTCCATGTATGAAGCATTCTCTGTCAATTCAGCTACTTTTTTTTCGACCCTCTCCGATTTGCCCTGTAATTGATTATATGAATGTACCACTAAAAGACACTCTATGTGAATTTTTTCAGATTTTTAAAAATAATTTTTCAGAAAATGGCTTTTTTTATTCAAGTGCCAATATCTCAGAATTTTGAAGTTACTGAAAAAAAATGTCTGCACATAAAAGTTGTCGTTTATTGTTAGCTTTCGAGCGAAATATTCCAAATAATTGTCACGTTCCTGTGAGAATGATTTTTTTCCGAAAAATGGAGGAATTATTGTTTAATTAAAAAAAGGATATTTTTTTTTACTGAAAAAATTACAGAGTATTGCTGCATGACTGTTGATATCACAAAAAAATCGCCAGAGTTCCACCCATCGATCTTCTGGTATTAAAAAATGCATTTGTGTAAAAGTTCCGAAAAACGGAGGCATTATTATTTTTCTGATAAAAAAAGGTTACTTTTTTTGGCTAATAAAATTACAGAGTATTCTTGCATGACTGTAGATATTGCAAAAAAATCATCAGAGTGGTACGGATCGAGCTTCCGGTATAAAAAAAATAATTCCCCCGTTTTTCGAAACTTCCACACGAATAATTTTTTTTAATACCGTAAGCTCGATCCGTACCACTCTGATATTTTTTTTGCGATATCTACAGTCATGCAAGAATACTCTGTAATTTTATCAGCCAAAAAAAATGTAACCTTTTTTTTATCAAAAAATAATAATGCCCCTGTTTTTCGGAACTTTCACACAAATGCATTTTTTAATACCAGAAGATCGATCGATGCCACTCTGGCGATTTTTTTGTGATATCAACAGTCATGTATCAATACTCTGTAATTTTTCAGCAAAAAAAAAATATCCTTTTTTTTAATTAAACAATAATTCCTCCATTTTTCGGAAAAAAATCATACTCACAGGAACGTGACAATTATATGGAATATTCCGCTCGAAAGCTAACAATAAACGACAACTTTTATGTGCTGACATTTTTTTTCAGTAACTTCAAAATTCTGAGATATTTGCACTTGAATAAAAAAAGTCATTTTCTGAAAAATTATTTTTTAAAATCTGAAAAAATTCACATAGAGTGTCTTTTAGTGGTACATTCATATATTCAATTACAGGGCAAATCGGAGAGGGTCGAAAAAAGAATGGCTGAATTGACAGAGAATGCTTCGTATTCAATTCTTATATTGTAATAATGGCTCTAATAGAATTGACCCACTAGATCCTGTTTTTAGTATCGAATATTTGTGCTTTATTTTAACAACTATGACAACATTTATGATTGACAAGTGAATATACGTCGCGTTAATATCGTCCTACTGTTCATAACTGTTCTCTATAATAAGCATATATTATCTTTCGCATATTCGGCACTATAATTTTAACAATAATACAGTATTTGAGACAAAATATTTACTAGATAGAAAGTGAACATAAAACGGACTCGATTGCAAAATTCTTCACTTACACTCGGTAAAATTGTGGAATTTCTGTTCACTACAAAGTGTCAGCTGTTCATTTTTAATCGATGCACCTTTCTTTTTTGTTGTAATTACGGTAACGAAAAAATTATATGTTTGTGGTCATATGTTTGTAATTATATGTTTATAGTTACGACGACTATTTTATGGTTATCGTCACTGCAAGAAAAAAAAAGAAAAAGAAATATTCCCATAGACTTAAAATGATTTGCTGTCACTTTATAATTACTGACGACAGAATTTTCTCCGAGTGCACCTACAACAAGAAAATAGCTATAATAGGATAGCATTTAAGACAAAATTGTTACTAGAGAGAAAACATTAAACGCACTCGATTGCTAAATTCTTCGGCTTGCATTCTGACGTTTAGTTTCCACTCGCTTTGATCTTGGTGCATAAATAACTTACCATGATTGCCAGAAACCACGTGGACGAGGTGCGTAGCGGTGCTTGGGACGTTTGAGAGAGAAGGCAGTGCAGACCTTACCTTATGAGGTCTGGCGCCGTTCGCCATTCAAGCACATAAGAAGTCGCGCATATGCTTTATGCTATGCACTCAGCTGTAATATATGCTATAATCCTGAACGCGTGTGGGAATTTACTGAAATCCTAGAATGGTTATTCGGGTTGAAAATCCAACAAATTAATATTGACGGACAACACATGAGCCAATTTACACGTTGAATCACCAGACTGCAATTTTTATTGGTTAGTACCAATTATAGAAATTTCATCAGCTTCCAATAATTACATGATTAAATTTACCGTGTGTTTATGGATGTGTGTGATGAAAGCTAATGTCAACTTAATGTCATGCAGAGTAATGTTCAATCTTTATTTGGTATAAATTTCATCAAAATTCCTCGACGTATTCCGTTTTTATGAACTTTTCAAGATTTTGAAAACTGTCAGTTCAATGATCTAACTTGAAAAAAAAAATTAAAAATAAAGAAACAATTCATACGTATTCGGAAAAATTAATAAATCATTTTCATTCGAACGAAACGTTAGGTTGTCGGGTGATTTGTTCAACAATTTATTTATTTATCCATTTGTTAATAACATTTTGGAATTATTGTTCCAAATGTAAATGTTGTAAAATGGAAACGTTGCACATTTTGGAATTATTATTCCGAATGTTAAATGGAAACGTTATTCCCAGTATTCCCAGGAGCAAAGGAACGAGCAAAAGTGACAGACCGAGAACAGAGAATTAATTGAGATTTCACGTATGGTGACATAACAATGCGAGGCCTCGAGACTGCAACGCGTTCACGATTATCAAGAATCTCTCGTCCAGACGCAACATTCGTTCCGTTCGTTAGGCGACGTTACTCCGGGGGCGGGTGCATACCACACCGAGAGAAAAGATTTTATTCACGCCAAAGAAATGGGTGGATTGATTTTTTTTCCATTGATTTCAACGAAATATTTCTTTGATTTCAATGAAATGGTGCATTTGAATGTCAAAGAGAACATTTCATTGCCTGTAAATAAAGGTTTACTTAGTGAGCATATAATAAAGAAACAGTTTCATTGTTTTAAAGAGACGTTTTCATTGGTTCGAAGGAACGTTTTCATTGATCTCTCTCTCGCACCTAACCTCACTTTTTTGTTTTTCTGTTCTCCCGAACGAACGGCTTCGAATTTCGAGGAGCCAGAAGCGTAGCCTATTTCTGCCGCACTTTCTTACATACTCACAAAATTTGAGCTTTATCTGCCGCGTACTTCAGGAAAAAATAAGTTTCGAAATTTTGAGGTGGTAAGAAGAAGGTTTCATTGAATCAGAGACGACATCTTTGACATCAATGAAAAAGGTTCATCGGTTTAAAGAAATGTTTCTTCTAATCAATGTCACTACTTTTCATTGAGTTTGAGATCATTCAAAGAAAAGATAGTATTGAAATTCAAGTATTTCATTTCATTGGCAAAGATTTCCGTGAATCAATGAAACTTTTTCTCTCGGTGTATGCACCGAGAGAAAAGATTTCATTGACGCCAAAGAAATGGGTGGATTGATTTTTTTTTCATTGATTTCAACGAAATATTTCTTTGATTTCAATGAAATAGTGCATTTGAATTTCAAAGAGAACATTTCATTGCCTGTAAATAAAGACTTACTTAGCGAGCATATAATAAAGAAATAGTTTCATTGTTTTAAAGAGACGTTTTCATTGGTTCGAAGGAACGTTTTCATTGATCTCTCTCTCGCACCTAACCTCACTTTTTTGTTTTCCGGTTCTCCCGAACGAACGGCTTCGAGTTTCGAGGAGCCAGAAGCGTAGCCTATTTCTGCCATACTTTCTTACATACTCACAAAATTTGAGCTTTATCTGCCGCGTACTTCAGGAAAAAATAAGTTTCGAAATTTTGAGGTGGTAAGAAGAAGGTTCCATTGAATCAGAGACGACATCTTTGACATCAATGAAAAAGGTTCATTGGTTTAAAGAAATGTTTCTTCGAATCAATGTCACTACTTTTCATTGAGTTTGAGATCATTCAAAGAAAAGATAGTATTGAAATTCAAGTATTTCATTTCATTGGCAAAGATTTCCGTGAATCAATGAAACTTTTTCTCTCGGTGCACTAAACAGGCTGAACAAGCCCTAAGGGCTTGGTCAGCAATTTTACTCGGTATCGATTTACCGGAGGCGCTTTTATCAAAAATTGAAAGCCGAGCTCTGAAAACTCATATGCTCTGATAATTAAAAAAAAGTAATTACAAATATAGGACAAACTCTTGGACGTAATAAATGGAGGTCTATTTATAAAATTGGTCATGCGGAAATTCAATAAAATTGGAATATATATTTTTTTATTAAATTCTTATAAAAATAGTTCTTAAATTAAGCGTAATATAATGCAGTTTAATGATTTAGCAATTTTTTTATTGGATTTTTATTCTGAAAAAAGAACTTTCTTTTTATTGATTTTAAGGAATTGCCCGGAGATATAAAAATATGACGAAATTTGTTATTAAAATAAATAAGTGAATTATAAAATTTATTTGAATAAGATAAATTGTATTACGCCGTGAATTATTTAAATTTGCTTATATCTAAGTAGAGTCTTAACAATTTTTTATAATTCGATATTAGCCCGAGGTTTACATTCTAGATTAAATATGGAATATCAATGGACGTATCGAGGCTAACATAAATTCTATTCACTTGAGAATATCTTAATTCGAGATTGCACATTGGCTTCTGGCTATTAACCCAATTTGATCTGAAGAACTTGCACATCCGCCGTCTTTTTAGTAATCTTGTTTATCGGGTTTTGGAGTTTCAGCTCTACTCGTCATTAATTCTAACACTTTTTCTTCATTTTTCTTCGATGCTCTCGCTGTGCTCTCGCTGTGCCATCAGTGCCGAGTGCGCGAGAGCTCACGCGCGCGCATTGCACGTTGCATTCCGAAGCTCGAGTGGAAGGACCCCGTCAAGGTGAGCCGGTCATTGTGCCGCGTGAATGCTGCTTCGCGGAGAGTATGCGCGCGGGCGAGCGAGCGATTCTCGCGCGCCTGCCTCAGCTTCGTCACGCAGAACCACTCTTCTGTTATTTCCCGTTCAAACTCTTCGACAGACGTAAGATTTGGCAATGATTTTCCTCTCAAAGTGATATTAGGATTATCCCATTAAAAAATTATAAGGAAATTGAGATAAAAATTTAAGATAATAATTTTTTAAAAATTTTCCGTTCAAACTGTTTGACAGACAAGATTTGGCAATGATTTTCCTCTCAAAGGGATATTAGGATTACTCCATAAAAAAATTATAAGGAAATTGAGAAATAAATTTATGAAAATAATTTTTTTAAAATTTTCCAGTTTAAACTGTTCGACAGACAAGATTTGGCAATGATTTTGCTGTCAAAATCATATTAGAATTATCCCATAAAAAAAATTATAAGGAAATTGAGATAAAAATTTAAGAAAATAATTTTTTTTAATTTTTCCGTTCAAACTGTTTGACAGACAAGATTTGGCAATGATTTTCCTCTCAAAGTGATATTAGGATTACCCCATTAAAAATTATAAGGAAATTGAGATATAAATTTAAGAAAATATTTTTTAAAAATTTTTCCGTTCACACTCTTCGACAGACATAAGATTTGACAATGATTTTCCTCTCAAAGTGATATTAGGATTATCCCATTAAAAAATTATAAGGAAATTGAGATATAAATTTATGAAAATAATTTTTTTTTAAATTTTCCAGTTTAAACTGTTCGACAGATAAGATTTGGCAATGATTTTCCTCTCAAAGTGATATTAGTATTATTACATTGAAAAATTATAAGGAAATTGAGATATAAATTTAAGAAATATTTTTTAAATGTCGGTTATTGATAAAAAAAATTTCACTAAAAAAAGCTGCTTCTATGAGAAAGCAATGATTGAGAAAATGTCGAGTTGAGTCCAGTATGGAGTGAAAGTCAGAGAAAAGTCGAGGAATTTTTACCACACGCATTTTAAATCGTAAAAAAAATGTCACGACATTTTTACCATTTTATTTCCTCACTTCAGTAACCAATTAGTTGAAGAAAAGAAAATCAGTAAAATTATTGGCAAAGGAAAGTGATTTCTCCGTGTCTTTAGATTCTTTACATTCTTTACATTCTTTAGGCTCTTTTTGCGCCGGATATTATTTTATCGGATTTTCTGTCCTCGGAATGATTAATCCACGGATGAATTGTCCAGATTTTTCGTCGTCGGATAATCAGTTACAGAATCTTATGGAACGTACAAAAAAAAAAAATATATATATATATAGATGAATAATGCTATTTCCAATATATATCTACATATACGAAATAGCGGATGTTGTTGAATCTCGCTCAAGTCGATATTACTACAACTGAAAGAGGAAACGAAGACGAGCGAAGAAAGCACACGCGGTGGTCTTCTATTCGGGCTCGTGTGGAACGCGCAGGTGTCTCGTTAACGCATCGCCAGTCTCTCCGGCAATGTTTCTCACTCGTGTACGTCCTCCACAGCCGCTAGTCAGTTGCTTGGCGCTAATCGTGCGTCCCGAGCGCACAGCACAGAGCTAGGAACTCGAGCCGCTGAGCGTTAAGTGGTGGAGAACCATGCAAAGCTCTCTCTTCGCTGTGAGCAACGCGGCGAGATCGCGAATACGGCTACACTTAAATAGCATAGCTCCATCTCGCTTCAATAGTCTTTCGGACTGCGTGTGGCCCCGCGGCCGTTAAAAGAAAAACACGAAACTTTGCTAATTCTCAGATGAGAAGGTGCTAAAGCATTTCTCGCATCTAAGAGGTGCTAAAATATTTTTTTTCCCTAAGAAAATAAAAAAAAACATTTGTACCTTAGAATCTATGTCTATGACTGACAAATTTTTCCATCAACAAAATAAAAATTCTGAGCGAAAACGTGAAGAGTCCGAAAGAAATTTTTTTTTTAATGTCAGAATTACCGAAATTCGAAATTGTTAATTAGTCATAACATTTTTTTTTTTTTTGATCGTTCGATTATCAATTTTGTTTTTTAGTTCGAAATGACTGGTAAAAATGAAGAGAATGACGCTAATGTCATTACGCAGGCTTCAATAGACAAGCAATTGAGTATCTTGCCTCAATAGACACTCGGACTGCGTATGGCCGCTGCCGTTAAAGGAAAAATATAAAATTTTGCTAATTCTGAAATGAGAAAGTACGAAAATATTTCCTTCGTCCAAGAGGTGCTAAAACATTTTTTTTTTTTGTAATGTATCATTTTGTGTACATCTGTGTTCTTAGGGAATTTATTCCAAAGCGTTTAATAAATTTCCATTTCATTTCAAAACTGACAAATTTTTCCATTGAATAAATTTCATCTCAAATATATTTTTTAAATATGTTTTTAAAGTGACATAGAAAACCCCATAATTTAAAAATCTGAAAAAATTCTGAAAAATACTTTATTCAATAACAAAATTATCTAGCTTATAGTCAAAGTGGGGAAGATTTTTCTTCTTATAGTTTTTGAACTATAAGAAAAAAAATCTTACCCACTTGTCTTCTTATAGTCTTTAAACTATAAGAAGAAAAATCTTCCCCACTTTGACTATAAGCTAGATAATTTTGTTATTGCATAAAGTATTTTTCAGAATTTTATCAGATTTTTAAATTATGGGGTTTTTTTGTCACTTTAAAAAAATGTTAAAAAAAATTTGCATGGTTCGGAAAAATCTGAAGAATTTCCTAAAAATCTGAGAAAATTCTGAAAAATTTGGTTTTACATAAATAAACATTTGACCAATCGCCTGTAGTAGATTAATTATTTTTTCTATTTTTTAATAATTTTTTTAAACAAAAAAAGCTTAAAAACTGTAAGAAGGAAAATCTTCCCCCTTTGACTGTAAGCTAGATAATTTTGTTATTGAACAAAATATTTTTCACAATTTTATCAGATTTTTAAATTATGGGGTTTTCTATGTCACTTTAAAAATATATTTAAAAAAAATGGACTTGAAAAAAAAAAAAAATAATAATTGTGCAGTTGAGGGTCCAACTAAGCCTGTAAAAAATAATGAGCCAAATCGGAAAGGTCGAGGTCAAATCCAGGTCGAAACGGGGTGGAATGCGCCATATATTATATTAAACATATTTCATCTTCATATATTTTTTATATAATTAGATATAATTTTTTTTTTTTAAAGCTTACTATTCGATTTGCTTCTAATGAATGAGATGAATAATAATAGTAAACTAATAAAAAATGAAAGTTCCGTACGCTAGAGGCTAAAACGGTCAAGCCTATTATTCGCTATAATGGAAGATGTGCCACGCCCGACATTGTTGCTCGTGTTGCGGTAGATCGAGCGACATCATCTTACCGATCATCTCTATTTTATTTATTTTTTCCTTTCTCTCAAGCTCTCCTATAATTCTCCCGATATTTCTTTCTACGTGTACTGTACGTCTGCCAGGAGAACGCAGTTATTACGACCTCGTAAATATGTCGCTGTCACGTTGGTTACCGCGATACCGATCGCGGAATGATGCGAGGGAGCGATGCACCGCGAATTACAAAAACGCCGAAGCGGTCAGCGGTTCTGCCTGCCGGCCAGTATAAACGAGAACGAGGAAGTGGCGATGCCTAACGTCGCTGGCATGGGATTCGAGCGACTCTGCGGCTAGAAGTTGAAGCGGTCAGTGGCAGAGAGCCTGTAAGTGTGACGAGAAGTACGAAGCCACATAAAAGACAAGTTTCAAAGTCGAAGCGGTCGCTCTAGACAAGACGTAAAGAGAAACAGGCACACTTAAAAAAATAAGTAAAATCAAAAGGCACTACACGATATGGTACATTACACACTCGGAAAAAACGTAAATTCATATATAATTACATTGCCCTGATCTATTCTCTGTAATTATATGCTTGTTTATTTATTTTTTTTTTAATTTATATGTATGATTTACGTGGGTTTTCTTTTTTTTTTTTTTAATATATATATGGGCCATTCCACCCCGTTTCGACCTGGATTTGACCTCGACCTTTCCGATTTGGCTCATTATTTTTTACAGCCTTAGTTGAACGCTCAACTGCAGAATTTTTTTTTTTTTTAAGTCCATTTTTTTAAAATATATTTTTAAAGTGACATAGAAAACCCCATAATCTAAAAATCTGATAAAATTCTGAAAAATACTTTGTTCAATAACAAAATGATCTAGCTTATAGTCAGAGTGGGGAAGATTTTCCTTCTTACAGTTTTTAAGCTTTTTTTATTAAAAAAAATTATTAAAAAATAGAAAAAATAATTAATCTACTACAGGCAATTGTTCAAATGTTTATTTATGTAAAACCGAATTTTTCAGAATTTTTTCAGATTTTTAGGAAATTCTTCAGATTTTTCCGAACTATGCAAATTTTTTTTAAATATTTTTTTAAAGTGACATAAAACCCCATAATTTTAAAATCTAAAAAAATTCTGAAAAATACTTTATTCAATAACAAAATTATCTAGTTTATAGTCAAAGTGGGGAAGATTTTTCTTCTTACAGTTTTTAAATTATAAGAAAAAAATCTTACCCACTTTTCTTCTTATAGTTTTTAAACTATAAGAAGATTCGTCATTATATTTTATTGTATTTTCAAGGGCTTGTCCCGTCCACTGTCAAAATAAATAAATAAATAACTAAAATTTGGTTACCATGAAATTGAAATGTGCAACATTTTTCGTTTCGACTATATTTATTTAAACCAACTCATATAGAACGACGATCACTGAAGAAAAATTCTATTTGTTGTTACTACATTTTTTTATTTACCTGGAAAAAATATTTAGTTAAATTGACGAAATGTCCTATATTCAATTCTGTTTTCTTACTCGAACTAACATTTTTTTTTGTTCAGTCCGGTATATATATTTATTTGTTTCAATTATTGTAGTACATTTGTCTTAGATATATTTATTTTTTGAAATCAATGTTTATTTGACTAAATTTGGTAAACAAAAATTATATTCGCCGCTACTAAACATTAAATTCATATCGTTTTTGACAAAAATCTGTTAACAATAATTTGTTTTTTAACACTACGTGAAAAGCTGTAGAGATTGCAACACCGTATATAGTTTGATGATCCAGTCGCAGGGATGAAACAGCAGCTGCTCCCAGCAAAAGCCACGAGACCGCGACGTTGATCGACACGATATGTTTCTTCACGATTTACAGTCCTTGCTCGTATCCTGCTGATAATTTATAGATATCGTTACACCCGTAACATGGCACTCTGCAACATTGTTCGATGCCCCGGGCGCCGCTCTATATATCCTCAACAGTGTTGTTCCGTTACCTACTATATATCGATAGAATTCAAACTCATCAACAATTTTCTTACCCCAGGCTTTTTCCAATTAACAATACCATCGGAATCTTCACGATAAATTTTCACTTCACTCATATAATTATTCAAAATCAACATACAATACAGTCTTTTGAACAGCACCCAGAAAAAAAGATCTTGTTAACGGAACTAGAATATACGTATCGGAAATAAAATTTCTTATTTGGATGCCGACCTACTAGACTTCCATTCACCTCAAATAAATTTTTTTATTTGTAATTAATATACTTATTGAATAGTAAATATAAACAAATCTAAGAAATATTTATTTGGGTCGGCAATTATATAAATTATGGTTAAAAAAAAAAAAAATTGGGATTTTTTTTGTTTTTGAATATATAATTTTTATATATATATATGACAAGAATAAAATAAAATAGATAAATGTTGCATGTTGATAATAATAAACTCCAATGATGAAAGGAAATAAATATATATTGCATTATAAGATTATTCTAATTCTAATTCTAATTTGGTCGGTTTAACTAGATCTTTTTTCCGGATTAAGAAAGTATTTAGTAGCAATAAACAAAATATTTAAGTAAATAAATATATTAGAAATTAAAAAACTGGAAAATTGAATGAAACACATATTTGTTGAGGGAAAGTAAATTTTCGTTGATTGAAATAACCAAATGTTGAATAGATAATTTTAGTTAATATTACCAAATCTTTTTTCTGGGTGAGAAGAAAAAAAGTTACCTTTGAAAAGGGGCAAAAGTTCTTATTCTAAATTATACCGATTTTTTTTAAATTTTATTTATTTAGTATTATTTTTTTTACGTCTCCTCATCAATTTTCAAAAATTATGAATTTTGTTCCAACTCGACCGTTCGAAAAAATTGAACACCAATTACTTTTTTTTTTTTTTGTTATTTATTGTTATTATTTATTATTGGGTAGAGCAAAATGGATGAAGGTATATAGATTGGTAAAAATTATATGCCCTGTTTTTTTTTTTTTGTTATTTATTGTTATTATTTATTATTGGGTAGAGCAAAATGGATGAAGGTATATAGATCGGTAAAAATTATATGCCCTGTTCGTTGCTGAGCGCTCGAACTAATTGGCAACCGACGGTTGATTGATATTCCCCGTCCCATTAAGAGTCAACGATATAGAGAGCCAAGTAGTAAACGAGTAGAGCAACAACGCCGATTTTGCCTGAGGCAATTTCAGTCTGACTGTCCACTGGTCTGAAGCTGTTGACGTCATGTTGAGATCGAGGGTTTCAGGATTCTGTAGGGTGAATTAGATTCACCGCATATCCTCCTTTAAGACTTTCATCGAGCTATTCTCCGTTTCCGTATAGCCTGAGGACACGATGACCCAGTCCGGGAAAACCGGACAACCGATTTTCTCCACACAATTAAATATTCCAATTAAAGGCAACAAGTCAATATAATTGATAATAAATAAGAGTTTTTTCTTTATCGATTTAGAAAGCTGAATCCAATCTCGTTTTCTCTTATCAATTATGAAATTCGAGTGTTCAATTATCGGTTTTCAAAAACTATTTATTAATTAATTTATTCAACTCCAATTATGGAGGAAATAACATTTTTAAAAAGTTATTTATTGGTTGTAAGATAAAAATAAGACATGAAAAATAGATGGTGAAAAAAAAAAATGTTATTTTTTAAATAAAGTTTTGGATGCATTATTTATTGGTTGAAATTTAATTTTGTTTTGCAGGAATCTTTTTACTAAAATTCAAATTTTATATATATACGTATTTGTAACTGTATGCATCATGTAATAGTTTTTTTTGTTGCGTCCCACACGTTCCACGCACACCCATATTAGCACTCTCTCTTTTCCAAAGGTTCGAGCAGTCTCTCATGTCGTTGGTACAGTTGTGCAGGTCATGTTCACGCGAGCGCCAAGAACTCTCGTCGTACCACGAGTTCCACCTTGTCGAACGAGTCACACACGAGATTCTCTCTTTCTCTCTCGTTTCTTTCTCAACCATCGTCATTTGCAGGATTGTGCAAATAGTAAACTAATTCAATTATTTCAACACTTTGAATTATTCTACATTTCAAATTATTAACGATCGTTTCAAATTATTCCAACATTCTTAATAATTCGAATCGAATAATCCGATTTTTGTTAAAAAATTCAAATGGAATAATCTGATTTTTATAAAATAATTCGTATGGAATAATGCGATTTTTATTAAATAATTCGAATCGAATAATACGATTTTCATTAAATAATTCGAATCGAATAATCCGATTTTTATTAAATAATTCGAATGGAATAATCGGATTTTTGTTAAATAATTCGAATGGAACAATCCGATTTTTATTAAATAATTCGAATCGAATAATCCGATTTTTATTAAATAATTCGAATCGAATAATCCGATTTTTATTAAATAATTGGAATCGAATAATCCGATCTTTATTAAATAATTCGAACCGAATAATCCGATTTTTATTAAATAATTCGAATCAAATAATCCGATTTTTATTAAATAATTCGAATCGAATAATCCGATTTTTATTAAATAATTCGCATCAAATAATCCGATTTTTATTACATAATTCGAATCGAATAATCCGATTTTTATTAAATAATTCGAATCGAATAATCCAATTTGTATTAAATAATTCGAATCGAATAATACGATTTTTGTTAAATAATTCGAATCGAATAATCCGATTTTTATTAAATAATTCGAATCGAATAATCCGATTTTTGTTAAATAATTCGAATCGAATAGCCCGCTTTTTATTAAATATTTCGAATCAAATAATCCGATTTTTATTACATAATTCGAATCGAATAATCCGATTTTCATTAAATAATTCGAATCGAATAATCCGATTTTTATTAAATAATTCAAATCGAATAATCCGATTTTTGTTAAATAATTCGAATCGAATAATCCGATTTTTATTAAATAATTCAAATCGAATAATCCGATTTTTATTACATAATTCGAATCGAATAATCCGATTTTCATTAAATAATTCGAATCGAATAATCCGATTTTTATTAAATAATTCAAATCGAATAATCCGATTTTTATTAAATAGTTCGAATCGAATAATCCGATTTTCATTAAATAATGCGAATCGACCAATCCGATTTGTATTAAATAATTCGAATCGAATATCCCAATATTTTCGAATAATTCGAATTACCATTGTTCCGAATTATTCTAAATTCCAAATATCCTCGTATCCTTAGGATATTTGTTATCTTTAGCATGTAGTTACTAATATATATCGTAAACGACATAACCGATCGCAACGGTTATATTCACTCTGGGGCATCGTCATCGTCGCCGACTTCTCTCTATATAAATATCTATACATATATATATATATTCACGACTTGACAGGCCAGATTCATCCGACTGCATGGCGCATCTCGATCACCGTCTTCTCTTTAGACACGCTCGAGAAGTCGCTCGAGAATTCTTATGCGCCCACGCGCGTGTGACTCTTAAAAGGACCGCCTGTTTCTCCCCAGGCATGCCATAGTAAACTATAAACCATAGCAGCGTGCTCTCGGTACTATCGCTCCTAAAAAGTTTATTTTATTTTTTTACTCGCTACTACGAAGCGGAACGAACGTTCCTCATCGTAGTCTTCGCCACTGCTAAGAGACCGAGTCGACTATCAAGAAGAAACGACCTCCGCGTTTTGCTCTCTTGTTCCACCGACTCGTGATAGAAGATCATCTTTTGCGTTCAGTAAACCCTTCGGGCTAACAATCTCACAGCTTGGAAAAAGGGAACAGATTGCCGGCTATAGTCAGCATCGATCATCGGAGACCGATAAATGTACGTCATCTATCATCACGCCTAGCTTCAATCCTGAAAATACTCTATATTTTACTACAAGTGTAAAACGTGTGTACAGTGAATTGAATTTTTTTTAACAAATTATATTCTCGATAATTTAATGCAGAATTTTCAACATAAAACAATACAGTGATTGGCAATAATAGATGGAAAAAGAGTCAGCATAAAAAGACATCTCATTATTTTTCAAGAATAAACATATGTTTTTTTTTAAATAAAAAATAATAATAAATTTGTCGATAAATGCGTGGAAAAAAATGCATTACGACTGGTGGGGAAATAATAGGCCATTGTTTTGCCTATTACCTTGATTTTTATTGAATTTTTAGTAGATTTTTTATTTAAAAAAAAAAAGAATTGTTTTTGCTTTCAATAGAGCATTAAATTTATCGAGCATAAATTTACAATTATTAGGTTTAATAAAAATAATCTATATTTTAGTACTACAATTAATGTCTCTCAAAGCAGTCAGCATAAAAAAAAATATTGTGGAATAATTATTTACTAGCTCGATTCGAAATAGCTCATTATTTTTTAACTTAACCTATTTATTCATTTGTGCCATAAACATATATTTTTTTATTTCAAGACGTCAAACAATAATAAATTTATCCATAAAATGCGTTTAAAAATTTTGCATATAGAAATAAATACATAGAAATAAATAGGTCCTCATTACTTTGATTTTTATTGCAGTTTTAGTAGATTGTTTATTTTTTAAAAATAATTTTGCTTCAAATGGAGCATTTAATTTGTCGAAGATATATAATTGTTGGGCTTGTATTTTAAGGCGGAATGTTGGTGTTTAATGCGCAGCACATTATGCATTAATGCAGCACCAGTAGCAAAACTGAGTTTGCCACTTTGCTCTCACTTCGCGGGTCTCCAGCTGCTTCGCGGTTTGTCCAACTCCCAGGCAGTTTCAAAGCCCCCGCGTGCTCCACGAGCTCTCTCTATTATAGCAGTATATCTGCCTCGCAGATCCGCATACCTTCTCCCATGAACCTTGACTATTTCATGTTACGCCTTTCGAACCCACCACCTTAGCACCTCACTCCAACAATATCTCCATTTAATCCCGCGGTTACACTCTAATCGCATTTCAACAACAGCCTAATTTATACCTTTCGGAAGCAAATATCTAACCCGTTTAACCCCCTTAAATAACCCCCAAGAAACGCTCCATTGATTTTAATACTCTTGTCAAATGGTCACTAATCTAAAACATGATCATAAACCTCCATCATTCTCTTTGATCAACATTTATACAACTCATTTAAATCTCAATGAACTCACAACAATTTACATGTTTAAAAAAAATGTTAAAAATTGTTAATAATAAAAATTAAAAAAATTAAATCAAATGATTTTAAGTAATCGTATTTATTCTTATTGTGAATAATTATCGATTTATTGGAATGAATAGAATTATTACCCAAATATCAGTTAATTTTTCATACGCCACATAATCTTAAAAAAAATTTCGTGTTGATCTTCGATCAACATTTATACAACTAATTTAAATCTCAATAAACTCACAATAATTTACATGTTTAAAAAAAATGTTAAAAATTGTTAATAATAAAAATTTAAAAAATTAAATCAAATGATTTCAAGTAATCGTATTTATTTTTATTGTGAATAATGCTCGATTTATTGGAATGAACTGAATTATTACCCAAATGCCAGTTAATTTTTCATACGCCACATAATCGAAAAAAAAATTTTTTGTTGATCTTCGATCAACGTTTATACAACTAATTTAAATCTCAATGAACTCACAACAATTTACATGTTTAAAAAAAAAAATTTATTTGTTAAAAATAAAAAAAATAAAAATAAAATCAATTTTAAGTAATCGTATTTATTCTTATTGCGAATAATGATCGATTTATTGGAATGAATAGAATTATTACCCAAATGTCAGTTAATTTTTCATACGCCACATAATCTTAAAAAAAAATTTTGTTGATCCTCGATCAACATTTATACAACTAATTTAAATCTCAATGAACTCACAACAATTTACATGTTTTTTAAAAAATGTTTAAATTTGTTAATAATAAAAATAAAAAAAATTAAATCAAATGATTGTAAGTAATCGTATTTATTCTTATTGCGAATAATAATCGATTTAATGGAATTAACTGAATTATTACTCAATTATCAATTAATTTTTCATACGCCACATGATTATTAATAATCTTTTTTCTCCGTGCAATTTGAGTATGACTAACTTCCCTTAAATTTCTTTTTTTTTAACCTGATTATTCGCCTGTTGGAGCGATATATCGAAGGCCGATTCCCGGTGGTCGTCGCCTCCGGTGAATTACTGGAATTTCCAACGGCTGATCGTCGGGCAAACAGATTGGAAAAGCCTTCGACGAGCGTGCGAGCAAACGTGACGACCAACGGCGAAGCGCACTACATTCTCAGAAAAGCACTTGGCGTTCACCTTGCCGCTGAATACCGATTGCTACAGCGCGACTTGACGACTATAGCTCTAGTATAGGCTGTCTATCGGCGTCGTACAACCGCCATGCTAACGTACTTGACAAGAATGCAGTTTCACCTGAGTTGTTGTTTTTCTCACCGGTCAATAACCGCGACAAACCGTTTGTGCTCTTTCTCTTCGCTCATTTTTTCACGCTAATTTCGTCACAAACGAGAGCAATTTACACATAGCAACGATTAAAAATTTAATAACTAGAAACATTGATTTAAAAAATAATTTAATCAATTAATATCTATTTGCGCTGAAACAAATATTTATTTCATTTTTTAAATTTTGAATATGAAGTAAAAATGCTTAAAATTTTCTTGTTTATTAAATATCACCAAATTTCAAAAAATTATGTACCAACCAAATAAAATATATTTTTTAATTGGCGGAAAAAAAAGTTTAGTTAACTTATTTAATTTTTTTCTCTTGATTTACGTAAAAAAGCGATTAAACAGAAACGTGACGTTCGAGTGGAATTTAATAACGAAGTCAAAAGAGCTAGAAAATTTGTTCATAAGCATAGATGAGCGAGAATTAATTAATATTCCGAAAGATGATAATTCGTTTTCGCGAAAAGGGTAATAAGTGAGTAAACGTATTTTATGCCAAGGGGGATGAGGAGAGGGAGAAGTAGAAGCTTAAGAAACCTAGAAGTTCCAGGGGATGAGGATATTACGCGTTTATTTCAGATAGAATAGCGCCTTATCGACGGACTTTATTGGAACGTTACCGTTATTCCAGTACTTAATTTTTTTTCAACCGTTTCTTCTTCTTTTTTCTTCTTCATTTTCGTCTTCTCCTTAGCCGTCATCCCCTCGGGCTCGCATTTTTTTAATACTCGCCAGCGTATCTATGTCGAACCAATAAGCGCGTGCGGTTCGAACAAAAATTCAACTTTTAACGGCCGGAGATAAAATCGAAATTACAGTTGAGCGGGGATTGGGCGACTCGTAAAAGGACGCGAGTACCGCTAGTATTAGTATCATGCTCGTGAAAATTGTGGCTATATGAAAGCCGAGAGTAGCGGCAGAAGCTTTGGCAAAAGTTCCATCCAGAAACGACCGTGACTCGCTCGTCCAATTTTTCTCTTCAAATTGTGGCGAAAAGAAAAAAAAACAGCGAAGAAAGGACGTTCAAAATGAGAAATGGCTCCAGTTATTTTCTTCGTTATAATATCTGCAAGTTTTCCCGACTAAAGTTCAGCGAAAACTAGAATTAATGTTATCCTGATATAATCTTACGTGGAGACAAAATGATAACTAAGATTTCAACGATGTTGTATAATTTCGAGTAAGTAGAAAATAAAAAGAATGCAAAGTAGAACCTTGCACATTGCTTCCTCATTATATTTCGCTTTTTACAAAGCTCCCTCTATGAGGAAGCAGTATGTTATTCAATTTTGGCTTCCTCATAGAGGAAGCTTTGTAAAAAGCGAAAAAATAATGAGGACGCAATGTGCAAGGTTCTACTTTGCATCCGTTTTTAAATTAGATAAATAAACATGTTGTGAATTCGCTTATTCTATTTCGTTATTCCGTTATTTCGTTATTATTAGAGCGTTTTCGAAAGTAAATGTGATAACGTATATTATTAAAAATAATTCAACATTCCATAAAATCACAAATTTCATACCGTTTGTCACTAAATTATACATATATAATGGCTGAATATTGTTTCATTTATATACAAAATTTGAGCTCGCTATTTCAAGTTTTGCAAAAGTTACAATAGAGCGATAATGTCAATTTTTTGAAAAATTCAAAATTCCATAAAATCTGAACCACTTTACCGATTCGAAGCAAATTCAATACCAAACAGCATTGAGTGCACCTACTCTTATAACCAACTATTTAGCAAAATAGACTAAATTTTACGAAAGTTAGAGCGACCACGTCCTTTTTAAAAAAAAATCAAAACGGCATAAAATCGAAATTTTCGCACAGATTTTGTCAGAAATTGGTACAGTTGAAGAGGGTCTGCTGCTACACTAGTGTGCCAAATTTGAGCGCGATGTACAAAACCGTTCTTGAGTTATCGGCGTTTGAATTTTCGAAGTTGTATACACACACACACACACACACACACACACACACACACACACACACACACACACACACACACACACACACACACACACACACACACACACACACACACACACACACACACACACACACACACACACACACACACACACACACACACACACACACACACACACACACACACACACACACACACACACACACACACACACACACACACACACACACACACACACACACACACACACACACACACACACACACACACACACACACACACACACACACACACACACACACACACACACACGCACACACACACGCACACGCACACGCACACGCACACGCACACGCACACGCACGCGCACGCGCACGCGCACGCGCACGCGCACGCGCACGCGCACGCGCACGCGCACGCGCACGCGCACGCGCACGCGCACGCGCACGCGCACGCGCACGCGCACGCGCACGCGCACGCGCACACGCACACGCACACGCACACGCACACGCACACGCACACGCACACGCACACGCACACGCACACGCACACGCACACACACACCCACACACATACATACGGACATTTTTTCTAGATCACTTTTCTGGACGTTTTCGACAATTCTAAGTGTCCTGACATGAAAATCTCAACAAAAAAAATTTTCATGAAAACAAAGCTTCCTCTATGAGGAAGCAAAAAGAAATGTTGAAATAATTCGAAATGTTAGGATATTCTTAATATTAGGACATTTTAATTGTTAAAATATTCTAAATGTTGGGTTAATTCGAAATATTGGATAAATTCGTAAAATTAAAATTACTTGAAATTCTGGAATGATTTAAAATGTTAAAATGTAGGTATTTGATAGCCGAGAGTCGTGCAATTTTTCTCTTTAACTTGTAGTTAAAAATAGCGTAGAAAGGACGTTGAAAATGCGAAATAGCTCTAGTTATTTCCTTCGTGATAATATCTCCAGGTTTCGCGGTCCAAAGTGCAGTATAAACAAGAATTAAGGTTATCCTGATACAGCCTTACATAAAGCTGTAATAATAACTAAGATTTCAGTGCCGTTGTGCAATTTTCAAAGTTTGAGAAAAATAAATAATCCGCTTTTGTGACAAAACTGTTTATGCTAAAGTTACGAGCACCGATTACGGTAAGAGCTTAAGTTAGTGGAACTAAAAATAAAATCCGATGCTCGAATAAAGCCTGACTTAATTTCCGAGCGACCTCGCCTTCCCGATATAGATACGTTTCGATAAACTTTCGAAATAAGAGCAAACAGTCTATTTTCTGCAAACTCCACCGCTTATAAGGCGATTGGCAAATAATAACAATATATTTCAACAAATCGAATTAAATCAGAAGCTAAATCATAGAAATCATTGGGTTAAAAAAAAATATTACAATACAATAAGAAATTTAACAAAAATAAAAATGCCAGGATTAAAAGAAAATATATAAAAATGTAAAAAAAAATTTTCCGTATCATGAATTATCTGAAATTAGGGAAAAAATGAAATAATAAAATGTTGCTGCACATTTACCGCTAATTAAAAATCAGCCAAAGTTTTAACAAAATAAAATATTTTAATTGTACATGCTATAAAAAACGTAAAATTGATTACTTTTGATTGAAGGATCATTTTTAATAAGCAGTTCTCTGTTTCCAATTATAGATAATTTTTTGTTGAACGATTGAGAAAATTGACGATGAAAGTAAGATGCGAGATCTCGTACGACGGTGACTAGCGGTACCAAGCCCCACTGTGCGTCGGTATTAGTAGTTGACGTCCACTTCGTAGTCGTGATCATGGTCGTATAGTCGTCTGTCGGTTATCGTTCAATCGGTGACGAGAGAGGCAGGAAGTCGAGCCGACTAACTCGCAATCCTCGGCGAATCTCTAACACTGCAAACCGAGCTACACTAACATAAGCTACATAGTACGTAGGTCCGTTTGTCCTCAGCTCTATCTTCGCACTATGTAAATACCTACCGACAATGTGCGCGCGCCTTGTCGAGACGTTTACCGTGTTAGCCAATTGTCAATGGGACATCAGGCTTGCCCTTGGTCGTGCTAAACCACAGAATAATAATAATAATAATAATCTCGAAGAAAATACCAACTTCAATTTTACCAATTACATTTTTTTACTAATTCTCTAGCTTACTTTATTAAATCTTTACTATTAATTATTAATTATTATTATTAATTATTAATTCTTTACTATTTGTTATTGCATTTTTATTATTTATTTGTTTATTTTTATTATAATTTTTTTTATCAGCCAATAATTTTTTCAAGTACCTTGAATTTGAAAAAACAAATGACTTTCTTTCAACTAATCGAGGAATTGAAGATATAATTCAAATATATTCTGCATTTATATACATTCAAAAAATCTGATTTGTTTGACGTGAAATATTTGCTGTATTCAATTATATTTTTCTCTCAGTTCATGAACGTATCAACGCCACCAGTTGTGGTGAACGGAACTTCTTGTACTCCTTTACGCTTGCATATATGGATTATTCTATGCCAAATGAGCCATTCATTTGCCACCAGGTTAATATTTCTGTATTTTGTAAGCATAATAATGGAAGAAAAATATTATTAATTTATTTTGTCAAAAAATGGCGGAAATTTTCTATTTCCGTCTATAGAAAATTTTTTATTAAAAAGAACGTGCGAAAACTTACATTTTATACAGAAACAAATTTTTTGTACGATCGCTAATTTTGAATATACAGCGATTTGAAAAAAAAACGAAATATAAAATCCGTTATTAAATTTTGGACAAACTGTAGGTGCTAAAGTTCTGAAATAATTTGTGGATGTCCGTGATACTCTAAACAACATTTGAAAAAATTATGAAGAGTTTTCGATCATGCTAAATTTGTGCTAGCTAAATTTTGAATATACAGCGATTTGAAAAAAATGAAATAAAAAAATTCGTTATTAAATTTTCGGCAAACTATAGGTGGTAAAATTCTGAAATAATTTGTGGATCTTCGTGATACTCTAAGCAACTTTTGAAAAAATTATCAACAGTTTTCGATCATGCTACATTTGTGCTAGCTAAATTTTGAATATACAGCGATTTGAAAAAAATGAAATAAAAAAACTCGTTATTAAGTTTTGGGCAAAGTATAGATGCTAAAATTCTGAAATAATTTGTGGATGTTCGTGATACTCTAAGCAACTTTTGAAAAAATTATGAACAGTTTGCGATCATGCTAAATTTTGAATATACAGCGATTTGAAAAAAATGAAATAAAAAAATTCGTTATTAAATTTTGGGCAAACTATAGGTGCTAAAATTCTGAAATAATTTGTGGATGTTCGTGATACTCCAAACAAATTTTGAAAAAATTATGAACAGTTTGCGATCATGCTAAATTTTGAATATACAGCGATTTGAAAAAAATGAAATAAAAAAATTCGTTATTAAATTTTGGCCAAACTATAGGTACTAAAATTCTGAAATAATTTATGGATATTCGTGATACTCTAAACAAATTTTGAAAAAATTATGAACAGTTTTCGATAATGCTAAATTTGTGGAGTCCACTTGGAAGGACCTATATACAATAATACACTGTTAATATATTAGGCTGTGTGAGTGCCGCACATTGTGAATACGACAGCACACGTTGGACATAGAGAGAGCCGTCAGGCTGGTCCCGCGACCGCTAGCAGTTGATACGCCCAGGCGGAAGGACAACCAACGTAGATTCGTAGACAATGACGCCTATGCAATGGTGTTTCCTTTGTTGGCTCTTGCGATGCTGCTGTTAGTGTTGCACGAGTCTGTACGACGTTCCTGGCGTTTGCGACAGGCCAACTTCCGGGTGTTCACTACGTTCCCGTCTACCCCGAGCTTTCGCCGAGCTTCCGAACCTCCACAATCGTGGAAAGACTTTATTTCTCCCATTTGCCTCGCTGTGGCCAAGCAATTTTTCCTTCTGTTGCGTGGGCTACGTTCCAAAAAAGCTTTCGAGACTTTCTTTTGTAAATTCTAATGTCTTCTCCGCCGGACATCCGGACGTTTTATTTACGTAAACATTATTACCCAAAGAGAGAACGTGAAAATCAAATAAATCTCTGTGTTTTTTGCTGTAGAATATTTGTAATTAAGAAAAATAAACGAATTATGCGACAGACGCACGCCTGGAAATAAAATAACGAGGATATTTTTTATTTCATCATAAAAATGAAAAATCAGGGTGAACAATTCAGGGAATTGCCGAATGATCTTGAGAATTCGGGAGAATACAGTGATTTTTTTTATTAGTTAGAAAAAGATTAAATATTTAAAAAAATTGGAAAATAAAGAAAGAATTTTTCAAATGGCGCAAATTTATTGATCAGATATTTACAGATATTTACACTGTTAATTTGCATTTTTTGTTAAATAAAAGGATTATTTGTTCGGGGAATCCCCAAGAAAAATTAGGGAATATCTTGCAGTGTTTTTAGGTGGTATCTCGTACCGCGTTGCATAAACCGCTTTGGCTACGGGGTTCACAGCCCCTAGTGCAAGGTGGCATCGCCCTCCACATGCAGCAGCAGCAGCAGCAGCAGCAGCTGACGCGGTGACGTCACGGCTTGCGTGGGTCGGCGTCCCAACGCCGGACCTTGGTCGATATTCTCCACTCGCCCGGGCGACGCTTTTATCCCCCCCTCCCTCCCTCCTCTTACCGCTTCCCCCACTCTCTCTTCCTCTTTATCTCACTCACTCACTCCACGTTCCTTACATCCGTTTTCTGCTCCTTCCCGTCCGCCTGTATTTCTCCTTCGCCGCCCTTCCGGTCGGCGGAACCTCCACCCTTTTCCTCCCGTTCTTATAGTTCGCGAGGTTAGTGACGTCACCGGAGGCAACGCCCGCACTAATCCAGCGCAAAACCAGGAATTCATCACCTCCTCCTGGTTCTCAAAAATCGAACAATTCACAATTCGCAATTTTGAACCAAAAATAACAAATGGCTAAAATGGCAACTGGTTAAAATACCAAATAGCTAAAATAGCAAATATCTAAAATAGCAAATGGCTAAAATAGCAAATGGCTAAAATAGCAAATGGCTAAAATAGAAAATGGCTAAAATAGCAAATGGCTGAAATAGCAAATGGCTGAAATAGCAAATGGCTAAAATAGCAAATAGCTGAAACAGCGAATAGCTAAAATAGCGAATAGCTAAAATAGCGAATGGCTAAAATAGCAAATGGCTAAAATAGCAAATGGCTAAAATAGCAAATGGTTAAAATAGCAAATGGCTAAAATAACAAATGGCTAAAATAGCAAATGGCTAAAATAGCAAATGGCTAAAATAGCAAATGGCTAAAATAGCAAATGGCTAAAATAGCAAATAGCTACAATAGCGAATGGCTAAAATAGCAAATGGCTAAAATAGCAAATGGCTAAAATGGCAAATGGCTAAAATAGAAAATGGCTAAAATTGCAAATGGCTAAAGTAGCGAATAGCTAAAATAGCAAATGGTTAAAATAGCGAATAGCTAAAATAGCAAATGGCTAAAGTAGCAAATTTCATAATAATGGCCACTCTAGATTCGGACGTTCATTATTTTGTAATTTACTATTTTAGACATTCGTAGAAGAACTTTTTGCCAGTGTTAACATATATTTGATTTCTTCCATATATTTGGATAACATATATTTGGTTTCCTCTGTAATAAATAAGATTTGAATTTTAAAACATTGTTAATGAATCAATACAATTCATACTAATTATGTAATTTTTTTTCTGTTACAGGTAAGAATTCTGGAAAGCTCATACAGATGTTACAAATGACGGTGATTTAGTAAGTATTAAGTAAATACGTGGTTGTGATATAATTCTTATACCACGACGAATGATTTCCATACATTAATTATTTACGACTACTTTTTCTTCTTCTTCTTCGAAAAAAAAATGTATAATTCTAACATGTTATTAAAAAACATTTCTTTATAGTTATTCCGAAAAGTATTTTGAATACAATTTAATTCGAATATTGCGGATCCCTGTCCTGGTTTTTTTGAGCGATCTCTCCAACTATAATCGTCTTGGGACTGAAAAAGAGGGAGTTCAGACCCCCTCCGCCTAACCCCTTTCTTCGGCGTCTCACCCAGCGGGTCGAACACAGCCGCCGGCACGTCGCACTCCGCGCCCCCGACTCGGTTCATTTCAGTCAGCTGGCTGACAGGGCGTTGCCCCGTTCGCTCGGAGCGCGGTTCTGCTGCACCATTCATTAGGGAGTGCAACGTGCAGCCGACGACCTAGCTCTACCAGACCGTAGCGGTGGCCGCTGCCGTCACCGCCAACGCACAGTCTTTCTCTCTCTCTCTCTCTCTCTCTCTCTCACTTCTGCCCACCCACCCACCAACCGTTTCTACTGCAATCGATGTACTATAACCTACACTATCTACCTCCACTACTACTACTACCACTCCTCCTTTTGCCTCTTACTCCTACTCCTACTCATACTACTACTGAGTATTACTACTACGATTACTACTACTACTACTACTACTATTAATACTACTACCACGACTACGTCTACTACTACTATTACTACTAGTAGGGTTTATGCTGTGCGCCTGGTCCACTCGAGACTTTCGAGTGTAGTAAGTATAGCACATGGTAGTGGTGCTGTTCACTAGGTGTGGTAATAAGGCAACGTAGTATTCTAGTAAGAATGGTAATGGTAATAGTAGTAGTAGTAGTAGTCATTGGCATCGTCGTCGTCATCATCTGCGCCCACTGAAGAGGCTGCGAGTGAGACACCAGAAATTAACAGTGATGCATACAATGTCTGCAGTAACACACCCACTACTATTGCTTCTCTTATCTCTCTTTTTTCTCATCTTCTCTGCTTCTCATGCTACAATGTATTGGCACAGTTATTGGCTCTTTAAGAATATTTCTGTCATGATCCTTCCAATTTTTACAGAATTTTATAGTGTCACCACAAATAGAGAAAAAAAAGAATAAAATTAAAAAATGTAATTCAATGCCTATTGGGCTCCTCGTTGCTGCAAATTAAAGAATATATTTTACTTATTATTTTTATTTTTTTTATGTCGAATTTTGTGCTATTTTGTGTGATTAATTTTTTTTTTAACTAAGGAACTATTATATAAGGAATATTATTTATTAGAAGGAAATTTTTATTTGCCGCTCAGATTCAGCATTATAAAAAGATTGATCTTTATTGCTGCAAATTAAGGAATATATTTTACTTATTATTGTTTTTTTTTATTTCGAATTTTGTGCTATTTTGTGTGATTAATTTTTTTTAAACTAAGTAACTATTATATAAGGAATGTTAATTATTAGAAGGAAATTTTTATTTGCCGCTTGGATTCAGTATTATAGAAAGGTTGATATTTAGCTAGAGCTAAAATTTTCACTGTGAACGCAAGCTGCGTATCGACTGGCGAATGACGAGGCTTGTGCTTTTATTGCCGCTGCTCGAGATGCCAGACTCTGGCGGAAAGTGAGGGACGAGGAATCCTTTATTCGAGGACTATTGAGAGAGATAGAATGCCAATTGATTTCCTTTCTATGGTATGAAAGTGGAGAGAGCAAGTAAAGGCCAAATGCCAAAGATTGTATTTGTTCAGGGATCCTACTGTAGGTTTTAATCTATTTTGGACTGTGGTCGTAAATTGTTCCACTGAACATTTTGACAATTGATTCGTAGCTTTTCAACTGTACGATTACGTTGTTTTATAAATTCAAAAAATACCAACAAATAAAATTTTGTTGTTAAACATTACAAAATGTCATTTTGTGGTTTAATACCACAAAATGACATTTTGAAGTTAAATACCACAACATGAAATTTTCTATTACATACCATAAAATTAAATTGCACATCACAAAAATTCTTTCGGCATGAATCTAATTTTTTATCCCTCAAAATTAGTACAGTTATAAATTTTTAATAACAATAATTTTTTAAATTAATTATCGAGTCTATGACATTTTTCCAATTACATACCATAAAATGAAATTCTACATCACAAAAATTCTTTCGGCATGAATCTAATTTTTTTCTTTCTCAAAATTAGTAAAGTTATACATTTTTAATAACAATAATTTTTTAAATTGACTATCGAGTCTATGACATTTTTCCAATTACATACCATAAAATGAAATTGTACATCGCAAAAATTCTTTCGGCATGAATCTAATTTTCTTTTCTCGAAATTAGTAAAGTTATAAATTTTTAATAACAATAATTTTTTAAATTAACTATCGAGTCTATGACATTTTTCTAATTACATACCATAAAATGAAATTGTACATCACAAAAATTCTTTTGGCATGAATGTAATTTTTTTTTTTCTCAAAATTAGTAGTTATCATTTTTTGATAAAAATAATTTTTTAAATTAATTATCGAGTCTGACATTTTTCCAATTTTACCATTATCTCAAATCGGGCAAATCTGGTGATGAATATCAACAGCTTAGGTCTGTCTAAACATTCCATTGTATGTTTATTGCGTCGTTCAACACATCGCAATATCGTTCACCTTTAATATTTTTATTTTCTTTCATTTTCTTTAACTCGAGCATTTTTTATCAGTCTAGCCTTATCGACCACCAGTGGTGTTGAGTGACACGCGATCGAAACTGCTCGCCAGTTACTACTTGAACCATAATGAATGCACGACCCAGCGGATACCTACGTTGACACGCTCCATTAAGTCTGCGGTATCTTTACGCTCTTTCAATACATTCCACTATGTAGTTTTGCAGATACTACGCATTTCGCAGTTAAATGCAAAATTAAATACAATAATACAATTGCAAAAAAAATTCACATTTAGTATTTTTCTCAATAATTCGATAATACACTGAAAAAAATTTCTATTGCGGTCTGTCAAAAAGAAGTATTTTTGAATTAACTCTAGTTCTTATTCATTCAATCCCATTTAACATAAAAATAATAAAAATATTATTTTGCTTATTTTAGAGTTATTGTTCCGATCTCGTATGGAATTGGAGGAATTAAAATTCAAATTAAGTTGATAATTTCTTGTTTTTGGCAGCCCGCAAACGATGGATTTATTAAATCAATGACATTTTTTTTCAGTGTAATGGCGATACACCGAGAGAAAAAGTTTCATTGATTCACGGAAATCTTTGCCAATGAAATGAAATACTTGAATTTCAATACTATCTTTTTTTTGATCATCTCAAACTCAATGAAAAGTAGTGACATTGATTCGAAGAAACATTTCTTTAAACCAATGAACCTTTTTCATTGATTTCAAAGATGTCGTCTCTGATTCAATGAAACCTTCTTCTTACCACCTCAAAATTTCGAAACCTATTTTTTCCTGAAGTACGCGGCAGATAATGCTCAAATTTTGTGAGTATGTATGGAAGTATGGCAGAAATAGGCTAAGCTTCTGACTCCTCGAAACTCGAAGCCGTTCGTTCGGGAGAACCGGAAAACAAAAAAGTGAGGTTAGGTGCGAGAGAGAGATCAATGAAAACGTTTCTTCGAACCAATGAAAACGTCTCTTTAAAACAATGAAACTGTTTCTTTATTACGTGCTCACTAAGTAAATGTTTATTTACAGGCAATGAAATGTTCTCTTTGAAATTCAAATGCACTATTTCATTGAAATCGGGTGGGGCTCAAAATAGCGAATGACCAAAATAGTGAATGGCTAAAATAGCGAATTTCAAAATATGGAACGTCTAAATATAGAATGGCCACCATTATGAAATTGGCTATTTTAGCCATTCGCTATTTTAATCATTCGCTATTTTGACCGCCAGTCTTATTAAAATGCAATCAAAATGGTGAATGGTCAAAATAGCGAATGGCTAGAACAGCCAATTTCATAATGATGGCGATTCTATATTTAGGCGTTCCTTATTTTGAAATTCGCTATTTTAGCCATTCGCTATTTTGGTCATACGCCATTTTGACCCCCACCCTTGAAGTCAATGAAAAAAAAAATCAATCCACCCATTTCTTTGGCGTCAATGAAATCTTTTCTCTCGGTGTTATCATTTGGGTTCATGGGATAAAATTAACTTAGGATTAAAAGTAAAGGTATCTTATTAAAGTCAAAAGTGTATAATTTCAATACAAAATAGATTTTTTTAAAAATCTGATGTAACTGAATTATAAATATAATTCGATTCTGTATATTAAACGTGCCGTAAATATTTTCACGAGTGATGCACTCACTCAGTCGTGCCTCCGCAGAGTAAATTTACGGTGCACGAATATCTACAGCCGGAACAGATTTACGACGTGTATTCATTCATTCATTCATTCACGTAACCGCTTCGCGTATACGGCGTCGCGACGATAAAGACGGAAAAAGAATGAAAGGAAGGGAGTTCTTACCGAGGAGCGATACGGACTGTTGCAGCAAAACACACGAGGCTCCGAGAGCGACCATTGCTCGCAATGAGCATGCGGTGTCGTTGAGTGGAACACGTTGTTATGTCGTCAGAGTAGTATGAAAAATGCGCGCAGCTCCTCGTAAAAAAAAGAAACGAACTCTTGTTTCCTGTGCCACCTTTTTCTTCCAGCGTTCAGTGCTGCCTTATTATTTGCACCTTTTCCTCAGACTCGCAATTTCTCAGTACTTTTGTTTCTCCAATTCTCTCGCAATACTTCGGTGGAGAAACAAGAACGAAAAAATAATAAAAAATATAAATATAATTATAAAATTTTCAACAATAATAATACTCTATAATACAATAATATAGTATCTATAATTTAATAATATAATAATAATAGGTTTCTCAGTAGATTTTCTTTTTTTATATATTTTTCTCGCACTACTTTGTAGGAGAAATAAGAACCTTAAAAAAAAATTGGAAATATAAATATACATTTTTAAACAATATAATAGTAATATATTAATAATAGGTTTCTCAGTAGATTTTCTTTTTTTTTATTTTTCTCTCGCAATACTTTGAAGGAGAAACAAGAATGTAAAAAAAAGTTATTGTCAAAAAAGACATCTAGAAGTGAGACTATATTTGTCTTATCACTAATTAAATTTTACATCATACTTCTATATAGAATTTAGTAAAATAATAAATTTAGAAAAAAATATAAAAAAATATAAAAAAATTTAAAAAAATTCGGTGACAATTTACTATAATATGGTTTTAACTATATTGTTATATTTTTCGTAAATAAAAATAAAAAATAGTCCTACGGATTTGAATATGTTGTTTTTTTTCTATGGGGCTTAACTCTCCTTAAGTTGATCAATCCACAGTTTGATCATGATGTGCACGGGAGTAAAAGAGGGAAGAGCAGAGAGTAAAGCACGAGGGACAAGTGGAGTAGTAATAGCGATGATAGTACTGCGTATCTAGCGTATAGCGGTCATGTAGCTACGTTGTGTCGTAGCTACGCAAACTCAGGCTGTTGATGCGGCGACGGTGAGGACGGCGACGGCAGCGGTAGCAGCAACAACGCCCGCCAAGGCTTAACGAACAATGTGCATTCATGCACGTACGGCATGTGTACACGTTGGCGCATTTGCCCGGAGCCCAACGCTCATATACGGTGGTTTCTCTCCGGAGTCGAGATAGCAGAAGCTCGTCGAGACGAAAGTAGCTGCGCAAGGGTGGGTAAGGGCTTGCCAATGTACTGCTCTGTTGCGCTGCACTGCAATGTCGAACACTATGGCCAGCTTCTCTCCAGTCAAGTGCGATCTATACATATATACTGTGCAAGTACATTTGTATACAGTGTAACCTCGATAGCTGGTTCGGTGCGAATATTCCAAGTTTCGAATAATTCCGGATGAACTCGATATCAAATTATTCCAAGTTTCAAATAATTCTGACGAACTCAAATTAAATATATTCGAAATTTTCAAATAATTCTGACGAACTCAAATTAAATATATTCGAAATTTTCACATAATTCGAAATATACAATTAATTCGAAATGTTCGAATAATTTCACTGAGAAAAAAATGTTAGAATGAACTAAATCGGCGTAGTTAATTTCTACATTTTTTCTATCAGTGTTGAAATGTTCAAATAATTCGAAATATTCAATTAATTCGAAATGTTTGAATAATTTGAAATGTTCAAATAATTTGAAATTTTCAAATAATTCGAAATGTTCAAATAATTCGAAATGTTCAAATAATTTGAAATCTTCAAATAATTTGAAATGTTCAAATAATTCGAAATGTTCAAATAATTTGAAATGTTCAAATAATTTGAAATGTTCGAATAATTTGAAATGTTCAAATAATTCGAAATGTTAAAATAATTCGAAATGTTCAAATAATTTGAAATGTTCAAATAATTCGAAATGTTCAAATAATTCGAAATTTTCAAATAATTTGAAATTTTCAAATAATTTGAAATTTTCAAATAATTTGAAATTCTCAAATAATTTGAAATGTTCAAATAATTTGAAACGTTCAAATAATTTGAAATGTTCAAATAATTTGAAATGTTCAAATAATTTGAAATTTTCAAATAATTTGAAAAGTCCAAATAATTTGAAATGTTCAAATAATTCGAAATGTTCAAATAATTTGAAATGTTCAAATAATTTGAAATGTTCAGATAATTTGAAATGTTCAAATAATTCGAAATGTTCAAATAATTTGAAATGTTCAAATAATTCGAAATGTTCAAATAATTTGAAATGTTCAAATAATTTGAAATGTCCAAATAATTCGAAATGTTCAAATAATTTGAAATGTTCAAATAATTCGAAATGTTCAAATAATTCGAAATGTTCAAATAATTTGAAATGTTCAAATAATTTGAAATGTTCAAATAATTGGAATAATAAGAGGAGAATTGTTTTAAACATGTTACCTACCTACATGCGACAATTAGGAGAAAGGCGTTCGCCTCCTCATCTGTCGGCGGTAGTTATCGACAAGTAGACTACCGCCAAGTAGTAACGTCCGGTATAAATCAGACGCTTGACGATAATCGAGCTGCCAATCATGGCCTCTACAGGCTGTTTCACTTTTAATCAAAGGATGCCTCCCCCACAGGAATAAAGTATATGCAAGATATAACATGTGTAAAGTATACAACTTCATCATTACATATATGTAAACATAAAATAAAAAAAGAAATGTTTTTTCGATATTTTATTTCAATTATCTTAATTCTCACCTCGTCAACTTTTTTGCTTCCTTAATTTTTTTTTTTCATTAAACCAGAATCCAAACAAGTCGTATATTCGTCCATGAATATCAGTAATTTTCAACTGACACCCTTCCCTTAATCATATATTCTGTCATGCAGTACCGTTTCAGTATGTATTACATGCCGTATGGGTTATATGCACTTGCACGGTCTCTTCGTCGTCTCGTTCACTTCGCTCTTCGTATCGCATAAATCTAGCGACGCACGATGGCAATTTTTCTGTCGTTCCACCCCCCCCCCCCCCCTTCCCCCTCTCTCCTTCTCCCTTCCTTTTTGCTCCGCAGCCGCGCCCAGAGGTGTCGACGATAAATTGTAGCAAATTTTCGTAGCATTTTCGCGAGAACGTTAAGAGTCTTGTTAACCCACCAGACCCCCTCCTCCCCTCCCCCTCCCTCCAGCTGCGTTCGTCGTTCAGCCCTTCACAAGTGTTGAAGAGTGGCCGTTGGAATGAAAATTTTCGGCGCAGGCTGCACCGGAAAACGGTGGAGAAATAAAAGGAAAAGAGAAAGCTCGGGGAAAGATGAAAGCGCAAGAAAAAAAACGGACAAGTTGCGCATCTGAGAAAAGCGTCACGATGGAATGACGAATAGTGGTTGAATCTTTAATCTTCGGCGAACATGGGATATTAAACTTCTCAAGGGCTGCACGTTTTTTTTCTCACTTTATTCTCACCATCGGTGCCGAGAGTACCAAACGATCTCTCTCGGCGAGCCCCTATTGGCCAATGTAACGTTGTGCGACTTTCGATGCATAAATAAATTATTTCTAGAATCGGGAAAAGGAAAAAAAAAACGTTTTCTTCGCCGTTGTCTTTTTCTGCTTCTTCTTTCTAACTTGACGTCCTTTTTTTCCTTTTTCTTTCTCTCTTTTATCTCTTTCGTAGAGACGTGGATACGGTGTTAATTTTTCAGAAAATCTTTGAATTTTTTTTTAATCACTATAGTACCAATATTTTTTAATAATACATATGAAATTATTTGTGACAGTACGTATCTTATTTTCTATTTGACTAAATACTAATCGATATTTTTGTAAGACTCATTCATAGTCAAAAATAATTAGTTAATACATTTTTTAGTATATTCACTTTAAAACATGTTTTGTGAATTTCATTAATGGCACGAGATTTGGTGTTGGTAGGAAAGTAGCTCGTGCTTTGGTGCATCAGAGGAAGTTTGTAGAACCTACTACTATCTTCTACTCTCGCTTCATTGTACGTCCCTCTGGTGGAGAACAACGAGAAATCGCGTGCTGTGAGAGTTTCAGACTCAGTAACCGTTCTCGATTCAACTATTTGTGTACATGGAGGTTTCAATGGAGCCTCTTCTCGCATTCTGCATGCAGGTCCATATACTCTGTGGTCTTTAGTAGCGTACGGTAGTACGTATAGTACTAGTAATAGTACCTGAAACAGACAATCTATGGTAGTACTATATATGGGTGATTCTTTAAATAATCGACGAGCTCGTGGGTCTTATGGTCTCCAATCGGATTGCAACTTCAGGATATGGTAGTGTATAATATTCTGACACGGATTCATTTTTTTTCTAGTTTTTTTTATGTCAGTACACTCAAAATGATCTAAAACATGAACTGAAATTTTTTACAGAAGAAAAATAACCTTTAGTGCTGCTACCTACCAAATGTGGTCGTGATCGGTAAAGTGGTTTGGATTTTACATGATTTTGAATTTTTCAAGAACTATATACACGAAGAGAAATTTCTGTCCTCGTTTTATGTTGTCACAAACAACATAAAACGAGGACAACAAAAATCGTTACGTTAGGCTGGCAAAACTTTTGTTCGGCTGACAAATTTTTTCGCTGGGCTGATCAATTTTTTTGTAAGCCTAACGTGATGATATTTGTTGTCCTCATTTTATGTTCTCACAACACAAAAATTTCTCTCCGTGTAGGCAACGAAAAAAATTGCAAAGTAGAACTTGGCACATTGTTTCCTCATTCATTTTCATTTTCTACAAAAATTCCTCTATGATGAAGAGAAAATTAATAAATAAGCTTACTCATGGAGGTGGCTTTGTGAAAAATGAAAATTAATGATAAAGCAAAATTTTTATACGAAGAGACTTATTTTTCATTTCCAAAAACAAAACTAATTTTCCCTCTGAAAGGAAGTAAAATACAAAAAAGCATAGAAATAATTATTACGTTCTGCACTACATTTCTTTATACTCTATAATCAGTACGTAGACTGAAGAGACTGAGACAAATCAGCAGCATCTGGTAACCAATGCATTATTATTATTATTATTAATACCCTGGTAGCGACGATTCCAGTGATCGCATTGGTCATCTTTCTTGCTGCGTCTCTCCGTCCTCGTTGGATTGTCCTTGTCCGTTGGTCAAGGTCATGGTCACCATGAGCACGCGGTATAAGTGTTGACGTTGTTGCACAGTTGCACAGTCGAAGATCGAAGATCGAAGCGAACATTGGCGTCTAGTCCCATAGTCGCTCTACTGTTATACCATAAACGGTCACGAGCTTCCATAGTTGACATTGTCTCCCTCTATGTTTCTCTTTCTTTCGATACATCTCTCTGCCTATCATGGTGTCTCGATGGCGTGTCGCGTGTCTTACATTCCAAAGCGAGACAACAGTAGTCAGTAGAGTCGAGATTCTCAGAGGGTCTCTTCTCTCCCCTTTTTCTTCATGGCATCCGGTACGTTTTGCTGGTTCTTCGAGGCACCATCCACGGAATGGTCATCGACCATTTATTCGACCGCACGCACTCTCGGTACTCCGACGAGATTTTTTTTTTCTACCGAGAAAAAGAAAATCACTTATTCAGTGAAAAAGAGAGAACATTCACATTTATTTTTACTTCCTCACGGAGGAAATTTTGCTTTCATGAAAATTGTTATTTACTGAGGTAAAAAATGGTAAATTTTTTTAAAAAATGTTTATTATATTACTCAGAATGGTCAAAGTATTTGGCGTACTTATATCTACAAACTAGTTGAGTTTTAATATAATTAAACTGAATCTGCAATATTTTGATATTCATATATAATTCCCCCGTTTTTCGAAACTTCCACACGAATAATCTTTTTTAATACCGTAAGCTAGATCCGTACCACTCTGATGATTTTTTTGCAATATCTACAGTCATGCAAGAATACTCTGTAATTTTATTAGCCAAAAAAAAATAACTTTTTTTTTATCAAAAAAATAATAATGCCCCCGTTTTTCGGAACTTTCACTCAAATGCATTTTTTAATACCAGAAGATCGATCGGTGCCACTCTGCCGATTTTTTTGTGATATCAACAGTCATGTAGCAATACTCTGTAATTTTTTCAGTAAAAAAAAATATCCTTTTTTTAATTAAAAAATAATTCCTCCATTTTTCGGAAAAAAATCATATTCACAGGAACGTGACAATTATTTGGAATATTCCGTTCGAAAGCTAACAATAAACGAAAACTTTTATGTGCAGACATTTTTTTTCAGTAACTTCAAAATTCTGGGATATTTGCACTTGAATAAAAAAAGCCATTTGTTGAAAAATTATTTTAAAAAATCTGAAAAAATTCACATAGAGTGTCTTTTAGTGGTACATTCATATAATCAATTACAGGGCAAATCGGAGAGGGTCGAAAAAAAAAGTGGCTGAATTGACAGAGAATGCTTCATAATAGGACTAAATTCCAGCGTTTTAAGATTGCATGAAAGCGTTAATTTTCACAACACAACGAATCACGACGTTTCTTCGATTTCTCTCGTCGTCATGGTCTTCTTCCTTCTTCCTCGCAAGTTAAGTGTGCTGTGCACGATCAGTTCGGGCTTAACGCGGGCGTCGGTGTCGTTTGCATAAATACATAACTCAACATAACTTTGCCGCAGTTCAAGATACTCATGGTCATTAGACTGTCGGTTGAAGCGGAGAGGGCAACAAAAATACTTGGTAAGTGAGAGTAACAACGGTGCATAGAATTTAGCTATGCGAGTTCGGTAAATAACAGGTTAAGAAGCTGGATATTTTACCAATTAATAACCGCCTCAGAATATATTACCGAACACTATTTATTCGTTAATTAGAATCAGTGAGTAAGGTAATTTTTTAGTTTAAAACAAAAAGAATTTCCTTTTTTGTAGTTGAAAAAAAGGATTTCCATTTTTTTAGTTGAAAAAAAGGATTTCCATTTTTTTTAGTTGAAAAAAAGGATTTCCATTTTTTTAGTTGAAAAAAAGGATTTCCATTTTTTTAGTTGAAAAAAAAGGATTTCCATTTTTTTAGTTGAAAAGAAAGGATTTCCATTTTTTTAGTTGAAAAAAAAAAGATTTCCATTTTTTTAGTTGAAAAAAAAGGATTTCCATTTTTTTTAGTTGAAAAAAAGGATTTCCATTTCTTTTAGTTGAAAAAAAAGGATTTCCATTTTTTTAGTTGAAAAAAAAGGATTTCCATTTTTTTAGTTGAAAAAAAGGATTTCCATTTTTTTAGTTGAAAAAGAAGGATTTCCATTTTTTTTAGTTGAAAAAAAGGATTTCCATTTTTTTACTTGAAAAAAAAAAAAAAAATGATTTCCATTTTTTTAGTTGAAAAAAAAAAAAGGATTTCCATTTTTTTAGTTGAAAAAAAAAAGGATTTCCATTTTTTTAGTTGAAAAAAAAAGAAAAAGATTTCCATTTTTTTATTTGAAAAAAAAAAAGATTACCATTTTTTTAGTTGAAAAAAAAAAAGATTTCCATTTTTTTAGTTGAAAAAAAAAAGATTTCCTTCGATTGATTTAAACAAATATTCTTCGACCGCAGCTGCGAGGTAAATGTAACCATATTGGTGTAATAAAACGGAAGGAAATGTAAAATTTATTCTAATATTTACTAAGATATAACCATATGTAAACCGTAACTGTCGCTAATGGCCCTAAATAAATAATAATAACAACAAAAAAAAGTTTAAATTTTACAAAATTCATAAATAATAAAAACGGACGGTTATCAAGCATTTTTGCTCTCTGACTCTACAGCAATGACATAAAGCTCTGATTTGCTAGCGAATCATTCCCATCCCTTCCAACAGCGACGACCACGACGACGACGACGACGACGACGACGACGGATAGATCGCTGAAACTGCTCGAGCCGAGAGGGTATTGTCCTCTAGTGAAGCTCGTACGTTCTGTCGTTATACATATACAACTACGCCTAGAATGCGGTTGCATAAGCTCCGAGAGAAACGTCCGTCTCGTTCCTCGCAGTCTAGTTAACTATCCGCTACTCTGTTCCATCCCTTCTTTATTCCATCTTCTTCTCTTTGTTCATCTTTCGGTCTCTCTCTTTGGGGTCTTCTCTTCTTGCGCACGCTCGTTTCAGACTGCGAATAATATACAGAAAGAGCGAGAGAGAGAGATAGAGCGAGAGAGTAAGCTTCGTGCCTTGGCAAGGTGTCCTAAACTCGATGCGAACAGCAGAGCGAAGCTCGGGGAGTAGTTTTGTGTCTGTCCAACTCGAGCGAACTTGAGTTGTATCTCGTCGGTGGTGGTGGTGCTGCTGCTGCTGCTGCTGGTAATTTGTAGGTGCTGCTCCTAGTGGTATACTAGTGGGATGAGGAGGTGTACGAGACACTCTCTACTCGCCGCTTCTGCCAAGACCTCTTTCTCTTTCTCTCTCTCTCTCTCTTACACTTGCTGGACGAGGATTGTCGAGAGTTTGGCCCCCTATAGTCTCTCGCGAAATTCTACGCGAACGAATATAGTATAGTTCAACTGTCCGTCGCTTGGCCAACCGCAGAACAGCAGCAATCCAGCAGGAAAGAAAGCTTCAGGTTCAGATGGCTCTTCTTCCTGGCTGTCACTTGATTCCCCAAATTCTCACAATTATTCTTAAATATTCTAGACTAAATAAATCAAATAATTCAAATAAATTTAACCAAAAAAATCAATTTATCGGAATTTTATTATATTGAATAGAGAAAAAATGACAGAAAATTTAATAGTCGCGTGCTAAGGATATTTATTTACATGACTAATTGAAAATTATTATCATAATTAATAATACCGTAAATTATTCACAAATTCTCCGGACAATTTTTGTTTTACAAATTCACCAAAACACTTTTTTCCATTGAATAGATTTTTTCAGTATACGTAGGATTTGTTAAAAGGATTTTTTAACAACTTTGTAATTCTCACTTTCACGAATTTCTCCAGATTTTTAAAAATAAACCTTTCATTAAATTGTTAATATTAATTTTATAAAAAGTTTGCCAAGTTTGCCATATCATTTTATTTTGAGTAAAATGAATTTTCTAATTTCCCTAAATCATAAACATTTTTGTTTTTTTTTTTTAGATTTATCAAAACGTATAGAAAAAATTAAATGACGTTAATACAAAAGTTTATCGTATTAAATAAATCACAAATAAAATGATGTTTAAATGAAATAAAATATATAATTACGTGCAAGGAGAATTAGTGACAAGATAACGAAAGGGAAGAAGAAAGACACTGAGGGAAGATTTAGCAAGACAAATCTTGTTCTAAGAAGTGTATTTCGGGAATTTCCGAGATTGCAGCAAGAGCATAGAGAACTCCCGCGCTCGCTTGCGTTTACAGCTCCCAGTTGTCGTCGTCGTCGTCGACGACGACGACGACGTTGTTGCTTGGCGCCACGACGCCTGACCCGCGCAACATAATGTGACGGATGCGAACTCGCGACCGATTTACCACACAGTCGTCGCATCCCCTCTGTCACTTCTCTCTCTCTTATATCCAGTCGTTGTAGTGTCATCGCACGTGGGTTTCGCGTGCCAAGCCAAGAAGAAACCGACACAACATGGTTATTCTCTTTCCTCTTTGTTATAACATTAATTATTCAATTACTTACGATATGTGCCGAAAACGATTTCAGTTTACTTCACATATTTTCGTACACGTGGGATGCAAATTTATTCGTCTCAAATTTTTTTATACATTATATTATAGTTGAGAATATTTAAAAAAAATTAATTTTCTTTTTTTATTCATTAATAATCTTTAAGTCAATTATTTTTTATTTCACATATTTTCGTGCATGTGGGATACAAATTTATTTGTCTCAAATTTTTTTTTTACACATTATATTATTGTTGAGGATACAAAAAAATTTAATTTTCTTTTTTTATTCATTGATAATCTATAAGTCAATTATTTTTTATTTCACATATTTTCGTGCATGTGAAATGCAAATTTATTTGTCTCAAATCTTTTTGTATACATTATATTATTGTTGAGAATACAAAAAGAAAATAATTTTATTTTTTTTATTCATTGATAATCTATAAGTCAATTATTTTTTATTTCACATATTTTCGTGCATGTGGGATGCAAATTGATTTGTCTCAAATTTTTTTTAATACATTATATTATTGTTGAGAATACAAAAAAAAATTAATTTTCTTTTTTTATTCATTAATAATCTATAAGTCAATTATTTTTTATTTCACATATTTTTGTGCATGTGGGATGCAAATTTATTTGTCTCAAATCTTTTTAATACATTATATTATTGTTGAGAATACAAAAAAAAAAATTAATTTTCTTTTTTTTATTCATTAATAATCTATAAGTCAATTACTTTTTATTTCACATATTTTTGTGCATGTCGTATGCAAATTTATTTGTCTCAAATTTTTTTTACATATTGTTTTATTGTTGAGAATACCAACAAAAAAAAATTAATTTAATTTTTTTATTTATTGATAATCTATAAGTAAATTATTTTAAATTTCTCGACGGAATTTTTGTATAGTTGCTATAAATACATTTACCGTAATATTGCCGGTGAGATAAATTAGCGGTGAAAATTTAGCAGACCGCAAAGAGGCTCGGAGCTATGAAACACTTGGCGTCGGGGATATAAAACCGGCGCTATTTTACGTGCGCCACGTTGTAGAGAATTCTCTCTCGTAATCGCCACGCTTGCATCGCTCGTTCCTCAGCCACCGAACCGACGAACCTAAAAGAGAGAAGAAGAAGAAGAAGAAGCGCAAGAGCTACCATATCCGTAGCTCACTCACGATTCGTTTCATCAAAACGTGACTACGTATAATGGGATAACGGATATCTCGCACAGTTTTACAATCTATTTTACCAAACCCATTTTTCACTCCCCCTCGCTACCCAGTAATCTCTAAGGAATGAGATCGGTGCGGAGTAATTGGCGACGACAAATTTTTACAATAACTACATCCACATTTTTACCTGTAATTTTACAATTACATGACCTTATTTAAAGAACAATGATATCTTTAAAAAACTTCGTGATGATTTGAGTCACGAATTCTTATTTGCATAAAATAAACACTAGAAGTTTGGAAAAAAAAATTAGTACCCGGAATAAAAATAAAAAACTGCGATACACACACACATCCTTCCATACATTTTTTCTAAACTCAATGAAAAGTAGTGACATTGATTCGAAGAATCATTTCTTTAAACCAATGAACCTTTTTCATTGATTTCAAAGATGTCGTTTCCGATTCAATGAAACCTTCTTCTTACCACCTCAAAATTTCAAAACTTATTTTTTCCTGAAGTACGTGGCAGATAAAGCTCAAATTTTGTGAGTATGTAAGAAAGTATGGCAGAAATAGGCTAAGCTTCTGGCTCCTCGAAACTCGAAGCCGTTCGGTCGGGAGAACCGGAAAACAAAAAAAGTGAGGTTAGGTGCGTGAGAGAGATCAATGAAAATGTTTCTTTAAACTAATGAAAACGTCTCTTTAAAACAATGAAACTGTTTCTTTATTATATGCTCACTAAGTAAATCCTTATTTACAGGCTATGAAATGTTCTCTTTGAAATTCAAATGCACTATTTCATTTAAATCAAAGAAATATTTCGTTGAAATCAATGAAAAAAAAATTAATCCATCCAATTCTTTGGCGACAATGAAATCTTTTCTCTCGGTGCGTTCGAATCGTGGACACTATCATTTGAGTTGTAAGGGAGATAAAATAATCGATTGGTTGTGCCAACTCATTTTTTGGTTATGACAACTAATCTTTTCTTTCCGTGTAGCCAACTTAGTCGTTTAGAGCGTATTTAGCAATCATTTATTTGTTTTCATGTTTAGTAGTGGCCATATTTATCCAAACATTGACAAAAAAAAAGAGAAATGCATCATGAAAAACGTAAAAACAAAATCTTGGAAATATCTTTGAAGAATCCGTTTGAATATTCGGTGCGAAGCGTCGCGTGTTCGCAAACTGCTTCTGCTTTCGTTGCTGAGTCGACGCCGGTGATGCTGTGAGCGAGAGACTCTCGGGCCCTTCGCATTGGCCATCCGGTCTTTGGAATGCCGCCGCAATAAGAAGAACGCGATTCGATTCCTGTCAGGAGGGCGCAGAAAAGGCGAGTAGAGGAGAAGGAGAAGAAGAGGACGTGGAGAATACGATGGAGAGTTGTGCCTCGTAGCTTCGCGTAAACTAGTCGGAATAAGGGGTTGCGACAGGACGATGAAGTGAGAGGAGAAGAACGAAAAATTTTTTCTCTAAAGCGAGAAGAGATGTAGGGGAAGAGCGGGGCACGATGGAACAGGGGCATAATGGCACACTTCGTCAAAAATACCACCAGTGTACGCCGAAATCGTAAAAGAATTATTGTATGATTTAATTGCCGTGATACTAATATCACGATATTTTTTTTATTAAATTTAGTAGAATACAAACATCTATTGTCTTTTTTACATCGAATACTTGACGCATTTTATATTTATTTTTAATTACATTGCGCATTTGCAGATGTGTGATGTTTTTTTCCAATAATTCGGGACTTCGTCATTGTTAACATTGTTCGTTATGATACGAAGAACAGTCATATAGATTCTGAGATTTATGACTCCGGCGTACCGACAGAACTAGCTTAATAAGAATCAGATATGTAAATCCCCATTAATTCATGAGATATCGTTTACAGTACAATTTGTTTTGTAATTATGATTTCATAATAATAATATGTAGTGATTATAAAATAGAGTGTAAACATTTGAATAGCTGAAAAAAATACTAATTTTCACTTTAATATTGCAAGAAATAGTGGAAAAAATTGAAGAAATAAGTAATGCATTACTTATTTTTTTCCATTTTTTCAAAAGGATTACCGTGAATTTTTATTGAAAAATAATAATTTTTGCAGCTATTCCAAAGTTTGATTATTGTATTACAATCGCTACATGTAATTATTATAAAATCATAATTATAGAGCTGATCGTATCATCATCATTATTTCTATAAATATTAGGAATTTACAACTCTGATAAGAATGCGGAATGTCGCGAATTTTTGTCAATGCACGAATTTTTGTTTTATTTTATTCTGGTTCTAGAATGACCCGTCTTGTTTGTACTGCCCTGTTCCATTATGCCCCGCGTTGCCATTTTGCCCCGCTCTCCCCTATGGAGAAGTTAGAGGGGCCAGTGAGTGTGGCCGTCGTTGCTGTGCCTCGCGATAGCTCCATAGTAAGTAGTAGTAACCAGTTGTGGTATTATGCCGGTACGACGCCAGTTTTACTACTGCTATACATTGTGAAGAACGAAGGAAGGAAGGAGACCGAAGAGGAGAGTAGAACGGGCGTTATAGCACATGCAACATGAAGCAGCATCGTTTGCTCCTTCTCCTCTTCTTCTCTCATTCCTTTCCTCCACCTCGTCTTTGTGCCTTACTCATTTGTTCCGTCTCGGATCGTGTATTATCATTCTTCACTCTTCTACCACATCGGGAAAATGATATTGTCATTTTGATCAAATTAATGTATAGAAATTTATGTGTAATATATAGAGAAAAATGTTATTATAATTTTAATAAAATGTTACGCTTTGACTTATAATTTCGGAATTCACAGATCGGACTTTCCGTCGGAAAATCCAAACAACATTTTTTTTTCTTCAAGATATCGAATTTTGGTCTTCACTATCGTTCTCAAGTCGCATATTCTACCCGAAAAAAAACGGTTACAAGCGTTTTAACGATGATTTTTAAAAAAGTGACTTTTTTTCCGTTTCTAATCCCAGAATTCGCAGATCCGACTTCCGGTTGGAAAATTCAACCGAAATTTTTTTTCTTCAAGATATCGAATCTTGGCCTTCACTATCGTTCTCAAATCGCATATTCTACCCCGAAAAATACCGATTACAAGCCTTTTCACGATGGTTTAAAAAAAAGTCACTTTTTTCCGTTTGTGATTTCAGAATTCGCAGATCGGTCTTCCGGTCGGGAAATTCAAACGAATTTTTTTTTTTCTTCAAGATATCGAATTTTGGTCTTCACTATCGTTCTCAAGTCGCATATTCTACCGCAGAAAATACCGGTTACAACCCCTTTTACGACGATTTTTTAAAAAAGTGACTTTTTTCCGTTTCTAATTCCAGAATTCACAGATCCGACTTCCGGTCGGAAAATTCAACCGAAATATTTTTTTCTTCAAGATATCGAATTTTGGCCTTCACTATCGTTCTCAAGTCGCATATTCTACCCTAGAAAATACCGGTTATAAGAGTTTTAACGATGATTTTTAAAAAAGTGACTTTTTTTCCGTTTCTAATTCCAGAATTCGCAGATCCGACTTCCCGTCGGAAAATTCAACCGAAATATTTTTTTCGTCAAGATATCGAATTTTCGCCTTTACTATCGTTCTCAAGTCGCATATTCTACCCTAGAAAATACCGGTTATAAGCGTTTTAACGATGATTTTTAAAAAAGTGACTTTTTTTCCGTTTCTGATTCCAGAATTCGCAGATTCGACTTCCGGTCAGAAAATACAACCGAATTTTTTTTCTTCGATATCGAATTTTGACCTTCGCTATCGTCCTCAAGTCGCATATTCTACCGCAGAAAACACCGGTTAAAAGCCTTTTTAAGATGATTGAAAAAAAAATCATTTTTTTCCGTTTCTGCACGCAAAAAAATGCTTGGTTATAACAACCAAGCGTTTGGTTATATATACGCTAGCCAATTAATTGGTTAGGCCAACCAAGTTATTGGTCAGCGCCACCAAGCGTATTGTAACATAACCAATAACTTGGTTGGCATAACCAACAATCTGATTGGTCTAACCAAGAAATTGGTTGGCGCGTATTTAACCAAGCGCTTGGTTGTTCCAGCCAAGCTTTTTTTTCCGTGTGATTCCAAAATTCACCGGTCTGAAAATCCAACTGAAATTTTTTTCTTCAAGATATCGAATTTTGCCCTTCACTATCGTTCTCAAGTCGCATATTCTACCTCGGAAACTACCGGTTACAACCCTTTTTACGATGATTTAAAAAAAGAGTGACTTTTTCCGTTTCTGATTTCAGAATTCACCGATCCGCCTATAGAAAAAGGGGGTAGGCATTCTATCTCTCTTTATCCCTCGCGCAAACCCTCGTAAATTGCTATCTGCACGTGTATACGCTTTTTTTTGTCGTAGCGCCGGGTCGTGTTCGGTGAGCCCAACGTTGTCGAGGGAAACTCTGCTTGCGGAGGAAGGAATATAATCGTTGACCTTGGCCCGGGCCCGGCGGGGACTTTACGAAACGGTATTAACGAGAATTCGGCACGTGCGTCGTAACTTTGGTCGAGCCGACCGTAGATAGAACGTGACGACTCTCTTTCTCACTATGTCTTTCTCTTTCGCGTATCCTTCCGGAGCCTTTCTCACTCTTTGCCGATTCTGATGCTCCACGCTGCCCGTTTGTGCTTCCCTGATACTCTCCCTCTGTTTTCCTTCCTTCTTTCTTTTTCTCACATTTTGCAGAGAAAATAATTGACGAATATAACAATTTTTATTTTTTTGCACGATGAAAAAAAAAATTTTAACCCATCCAACTATTTTTTTTTCAAATATTTACGGTAGCTATAAAGTAGTCGTCGTAAATATAAAAAAAAATGGTAGCATAGACTCAAAATAAACTTTTTTAAAGACGGTAGCTATGAAATAGCTATAACTATATTTTGATAGTTAAAAACTATTTTTCGTCAGCGGCTTAAAAAAAAAAAATCTGGCGAATATTTATCTCGAATTCATGCTACTTTTTTTATAGTCATGGCAACTATTTTATAACTACCATAATTATTTTAAAAAGTAGCATGATCTTAAAGTCAATAAGTATCGCATTTTTTTCGCATTACAGAGTATTCTTGCAATATCTACAGTCATGCAAGAATACTCTGTAATTTTATTAGCCAAAAAGAAGTAACCTTTTTTTTTATCAAAAAAATAATAATGCCCCCGTTTTTCGGAACTTTCACACAAATGCATTTTTTAATACCAGAAGATCGATCGGTGCCACTCTGCCGATTTTTTTGTGATATCAACAGTCATGTAGCAATACTCTGTAATTTTTTCAGTAAAAAAAAATATCCTTTTCTTAATTAAAAAATAATTCCTCCATTTTTCGGAAAAAAATCATATTCACAGGAACGTGACAATTATTTGAAATATTCCGCTCGAAAGCTAACAATAAACGACAACTTTTATGTGCAGACATTTTTTTTCAGTAACTTCAAAATTCCGAGATATTTACACTTGAATAAAAAAAGCCATTTTCTGAAAAATTATTTTTAAAAATCTGAAAAAATTCACATAGAGTGTCTTTTAGTGGTACATTCATGTAATCAATTACAGGGAAAATCGGAGAGGGTCGAAAAAAAAGTGGCTGAATTCATATAAAAGGTTAAATAACATATCTTACAATAATTATTATCGAAACTTTATAGATCGTGTCGAACTGTATAATTCTCTATTTATCATATTTATTTCAAAGAAAAGAATTTATAATAGGTTTTAGTTTTGTTCGTGACAAATTCTGAATCCAATTCAGAGTATGTTGAGGTAAATGTTCGGAAAATCGTCGATACGCCATGAGGATCATTTTCGTCTTTATGAAAATCGTGAGTTTCGTCGCCGTGTCTCTTGATGTGACCGATAATAGTATCCTCCGTTGCCGTCTTCAGATCGTAGATTAATCCCCATCGAGCTAACTGATCAATAATCATGGTGGTGGTGTCACTCATACCGATTTCCGATGATCTGTAGTCCCACGGAAAACAGTGATGAAAATTGTGCCAACCTTCGCCCAACGCAAAGAGCCACATGAATCTCGATTGCACGGCAGTGATTCGTCTGCAAATAATGACCAAAATTTATTTTATAAAAACATGTATTTATTTATTTAATTAAAAAATTGTATTCATATTTTTCATCACGTGGCTTCGCGTAAAAATAATTATTATGCATATAAATATTATGTATTATATAATAAATATTATGTCAAATTGTGATCATAAATTGACATATCCCAAAAGTGCCATTTTTGAGATGCGTTAAGACGAAAAATCTTAGAAAAGTGCAAAGCGATTTTGAGATCCATTTGATACCAAATATTTTTTACTAATTTGAGCGCGATTTGTGACTTAGTTTAATTTTTTCATGTACTCTATTAAGAATAAATTGAAATCTATATCTAAAACTCATCTTATATCTTATTAAATCGTATGAAAAAATATTCACAAAATTGTCAAAAAGACTTTGCAAAATAAAACAACAAACATCTCAAACAGCGCCTAAATTAGTAAAATCGTAAGATTTCCGATCCACCATAAAATTGTCTTAAAAAGTTGCTACAAACAAGTCACAAATTGCGCTCAAATTAGCCAGTAAACGTGATATCAAATCGATCTCAAAAACGCTTTGAAATTTTTTAACACGTTTCGTCTTAACGCATTTAAAAAATGGCACTTTTTGACATATGTCGATTTGTGATCTCAATTTGACATTATTATTTTTACGCGGGTACTAACAATATTTTCGTGTATTTATGTGCATTTATGAATGAAAATACAACATTAAAAAATGTATTTTATTTGAAAATTATATTCATGTTTATCTTTTTTTTATTAAAAAATATATATAAATATATATTTTTTGTAAGTATTTTTTTTCTTGGTTTCCTCGGATGCTGCATGTAATAATTTACTTATTAATAGTTATCTACTATTAATATCTAAACCAAACTATCTAAACCATAGTTTGCTAACTTATTTATCCCTGAAATGATAAATAGATAAATATTGAAATAACTTACTTGTCGTAAGGCTTAGTGCCGAACATATGAGCCACGGAGTTGACACACCAACTTAAGTTCAGGATAATCGCGCAACGCAGACAATAAGCCACGAGAAATGCATTTAATAAGGGCTCGTTCCATGCGTAAAATGGTACTAGTACTGGTATTAGCAGTCCCAAAATTATATGAATTAGTACAAAATACCTGTAAAGTAGATAAGCAAATTACGGTGTTAATAAACTATTCTTGTCTGCATGTAGTCTATTTGATTCTATTGACAATTATTATTATTATGCAAATAAGATAAAGAATAATTAGGTTGAATAATCTCATTTTTTCCAAATAATCTGTAATTTGTCCCAAATTTATCCCAAAATTATATGAATTAGTACAAAATACCTGTGAAGTAGATAAGCAAATTACGGTGTTAATAAACTATTCTTGTCTGCATGTAGTCTATTTGATTCTATTGACTATTCTTATTATGCAAATAAGATAAAGAATAATTAGGTTTAATAATCTCATTTTTCCCAAATAATCTGTAATTTGTCCCAAATTTATCCCAAAATTATATGAATTATTACAAAATACCTGTAAAGTAGATAAGCAAATTACGGTATTAATAAACTAATCTTGTCTACATGTAGTCTATTTGATTCTATTGTGATTATTATGCAAATAAGATAAAGAATAATTAGGTTTAATAATCTCATTTTTCCCAAATAATCTGTAGTTTGTCTTTTAATTTTTCGATTTTTTAAAATTGCTCACATTTTTTTTATACAAATGGTGAACTAGAAAATGCAATTTTTTTTCGAAATTCTATAAATAGTGTAATTTTCTACAGTTGTATGAAGCTGTTCATTATGCGAATGAATTTTTATTTTCGATTGACAAATAATTTAAAAATCGTGATATTACCTGTGTTGGAACATTAATAATTTGTTCGATCTGAGATCGGTAACATCGATTTTGGCTTCCTTCTCGATGAACAACGGGTGCTTCGAAGTTATTAAATATCCCACGTGGGCGAAAAAGAAGCTTCGATTAATATTGTAAGGATCACTATCGGTGTCACAGTACTTATGATGAACTCGATGATTTTTTGCCCAGGTGTAAATGCTGTGCTACAAAAAAAAAGTCAACATTTTTTTTTTTTCAAACTTCCCTTCGAAAAAAAATGAATTTGAACAAAACGTTCTAAAACAGCACAAAAAATTGTTTTCGTGAGTACACGCATTCAGAGAAATCGTAATAGTGCAGTCAACTATAAAGTGACAACTATTCATTTTTATTACATGCAACTATTTTTATAGTTACGATAACTACGAAAATAGTTATGGCAACTATTTGCTAGTTGTTTCAACTATAAAAAAATTGTTGTACCAACCATAAATGAAATGACTTTATAGTTACTAATACCATAATTTTCTCTCAGTGCGCAGATGTATTCATTAAATTTTTTAAAAAAATTACCTGTCCGCCCATGGCATGCAGTGCGAGTAGTATGACCTGCATGCTCTTCGTGGCTTTGAAACTTCTGTGACAGAAACCGCGATGCGCGCCGATTATCACAGCCTCACCGATCAAAAATCCAAGTATGGATGCTGGTAAAAAAAAAAAAATAAACATGAATTAATTAAAAATTTACAAAACATTTTTTTTTTAGTTACACTGAGAGAAGAGTTTGTTAACAGTTAAAAAATGAAGTGTTAAATATGGCGAAATGAACCATTTAGTTATTTTTATTGAATTTCATTTGAGCTAAATAACATTGAATTGCCCCAAATGAAGCTTGCTGAAATTTGTTAATAGTTTACAAATGTTATTTGGCTCAACATACATTTAGTACCAACAACCAAATGGTTCGATTCGCCATATTTAACACTTGATTTGTTAACTATTAACAAAGTCTTCTCTCAGTGTAAAATTATTTTTAATTATCAAATATATTTGATTATTTTTCCCATCGGAATTTCAGCCAATAGAAACGACGGATTTGGCCTCATGTGGGGGAACCTAAGCGATTTTATTTCGGATATTTTTCGGATATTTCCTAACAAGTTGCTAAGCAATAAAAACAATTTCTGAACAACTTTTAACCTGAGAATTCTTCACATCTGTCAAACTTCTAACGAGAACTGGAACGTGATCTGAAAAATGAGCCGAAATTCCGGTGGAAAAAATAATCCGACAAATACCCCTTGAGCTTCAAAATTAATCATGTATTTTCCTCAAACTTCCCTGCATACAAACAATCGTGTCAAGTTTTGCAGAAAATTCCCTCGCACAAGCGCTCGGGATTTTTTAACCTGCAAAACTTGACACTCTTGTTTGTATGCAACAAAGTTATCGGGAAATACCCGATAATTTTGAAGCTCTTGGGGTATTACTATTGAATAGACGTGCAGAATATTTAACTCACCCCATGCAATTGTCATCCACTTCGCTTTCGTCCAGTATATATACGACCCATAAAGTGCCAACAGGTGCAGCGACGTGTAATAAATAAATGGCATCCAAATAATTTTTGGCTTATAATTCAGCTTAGTTTTTAGGTCATCATCAACTATTTCCTTTAGTACGTATTTTTCGGATTTTTTATCCGTCTTGACATTTCGAGACATTTTTTTTTCACGATAGCTCGATTAATTTAGTGATTTATTGGTTTTTAATTAAAAGTATTGTGGTAAAAAAAAAATTTGCTTCGGAAGACACTTGCACTACCGAATGTCAACAGTCAACTGCTGAAGCGCTGCATCGTGGCTGAGTTAATATACAATCGAAGAATAAGGAAATTCAATCCGAGACCGAAAGTTCAATTCATACTCCCACCTTTAAATGATTATAAAATGGCTAATTAGGTACTTATTTCCGTTCTCTTCGAATAAAGAATTCTGTCACGTCATTTTTTTATTTCACGTTTATTATTTCCCAAAACATTCATGGTTGATGTACGTTTCTTTTTTCGTTCATCATTAATTTCCATTTATGAATTAATCTATTTTTCTTTTTTTTTTGTTTGTGAAACAAAACTCATTATAAATTTTTAATTTTTTCATTATCATGTAAAATAAATAAAATCACGAAGATCTTTTGTTTTTCACTAAAATTGTAATCAGTTTAATAGCTTATTTCAATAAATTACATCAGCAGTTATTTTATAAAATTATGTTTTCGATGACAATGTTTTTTTCTTCCGAATTGCTGGCAGATTTTGAATAAAACGAAAGTAAATGAAAAAAAAACTTCACATGCTCGTGAAGTACCTCATTTGGGAACATTTTGTAGTTTCGGGAACCGGAGAGTCGATGATTTAATAACAAATCGTGTTTACGTTGAATTGACGCCAATAAATCGCGTTACAGGCGAATCAATCTTTTTCTCACTCTGCAGATCGGTTTCTTTTTTAACAATATCTTCCGTCACTTCGCCGTGTCTCGCTTTGTGGCCGAAGATGATTTCTGGTGAAGCGGTCTTCAAATCGTAGAGGAATCCAAATCGTGCGAGCATGTCGATGATCATGGTACTCATACCGAACCAACCCATTTCCGACGATCGGTAATCCCACGGGAAACAATGGTGGAAATTGTGGTAACCTTCACCGAAAGTCGTTGTCCAAACAAACATTGATTGTACGGCACGAATTCGCCTGCGAAATAATTAAATTAAATTATAAAAAAAAAAAATGGAATATGCAACATTTTTCTTTTTCTAAAGAAAAAACGGCCGATTTTTATTCCTCGATAAAATGTATAGAATATTCAAATGTTAATATTGAATGCAGAGTTGTAAATCCCCATTATTTAATGAGATATAGTTTACAGTACAATTTGTTTTGTAGTTATGATTTCATAATTATAATCTGTAGTGATTATAAAATAGAGTGTAAACATTTGAATAGCTGAAAAAAATAAGTAATGCATTACTTATTTCTTCCATTTTTTTCACTATTTCTTGCAATATTAAAGCGTAAATTAGTATTTTTCATGAAAGTAATATTCTTAATAATATTAAGAATATTCTTAATATTCTTAATATTCTTAATAATATTAATAATATTCTTAATATTCTTAATATTCTTAATAATATTAATAATATTCTTAATATTCTTAATAGAAAGTAATATTCATGAAATAATGGGGATTTACAACTCTGATTGAATGTATTTGAACAATAAAAAGGTTGATTTTTTTCATAAATGAAGCAACATTTTTTTTTTTTTCATATTTTTAATTTAACGAAGATCAATAAATATTTACAAGACTCACTTGTCATAAGGCTGCATGCCAAAAGTATGCGCGATAGAATTGACGCACCAAGTCATGTTCAAAACGATCACATAGCGAAGACATATAGCCTGGAAAAATGCATTCTCAAAGGTCTCGTTCCATCCATACATGGGAACTAACACTGGTACGAGAAATCCCATCACGATCCAAATCGGTAGAAAATATCTAAAAAATAAAAATTTCAGTATTTTTATTTATAAAAAAATATCCATAGAAACAAAAAATCTTTCAGTAATCAAGGAATTTAAGTTATTATTTTTATTTATGAAAAATATCGAAAAATAAATTAAAATCTTAGCGACCAACAAAATTAACGTAATATTTTTAATCAATTATTTCCCGTAGGAAAAAAAAATCGGGATTCTTACCTGTGCTGGAACATTACCAATTTGTTAGCTCTAAGGTCGGAAACATCGATCTTTCTTCCTTTCTCGATAACTAACGGGTGCTTTTTAGTGACGAGCCAGCCAATGTGGGCAAATAAAAAGCCTCGATTAATATTGTGAGGATCGGCATCGGTATCGCTGTACTTGTGATGAACTCTGTGATCTCTAGCCCAAGTATATGCGCTATTCTAGAAAAACGTAAAAAAAGCTCATTCGCACTAATTGGCAATGATTTTTTTTTCTTTCGTATTTTTTACAAACAATAAAGGTGTTTTTGCTTCCTCGTAGAGGAAGCTTTGTTTTCATGAAATTTTTTTTTTGTTGAGATTTTCATGTCAGTACACTCAGAATGGGCCCAAACGTCGAGAAAAGTGATTTATAAAAAATATCTGTGTGTGTGTGTGTGTGTGTATGTGTGTATGTTACACGATCTAAAAATGTAAACCTTTATAACTCGGGAATGCCTTGAGATATCAAGCTGAAATTTGGACCATTGATAGAGGGATCAAGCCTCATCGTTCATACAGATTTTTGTTAAAATTCACTTCATCGTTAAATTATTACGCGTTTTTTAATTTTTTGAAAAATGTCTGGTTACGCGATAACTCTTTTAATTTTCGAGATATTGATCTTAAAATTGGTATGAATTTGAGCTTTCATACGCCGGTGATCGCTATTGAATTTGGTTAAGATCGATTGAACCGTTAAAATTTTATGATGTTTTGAAGTTTTCAAAAAATTGACAATATCGCTCTATTGTAACTTTTGCAAAACTTAAGATAGCGAGCTCGAATTTTGTATATAAATGAAACAATATTCAGCCATTATATATGTATAATTTAGTGACGAACGGTATGAAATTTTTGATTTTCTAAACGAAACGCTCTAATAATCACGAAATAACGTAATAACGAAATAGAAAAAGCGAATCCACAACATGTATATTTATCTAATTAAAAAAAGGATGCAAAGTAGAACCTTGCACATTGCTTCCTCATTATTTTTCGCGATTTACAAAGCTTCCTCTATGAGGAAGCCAAAAATTGAATAACATACTCACTCATAGAGGTAGCTTTGTAAATCGCGAAAAATAATGAGGAAGCAATGTGCAAGGTTCTACTTTGCATCCTTGTTTTCATTTACCATTAAATATCGTTAATTGATAAATAAATAAGTAAATAAATAAATACCTGTCCGGCCGTAGTTTGAAATGCTAGAGCGAAAATCTGCGCCGCTTTAGTTGCTTTGTAGCTTCTGTGAGAAAAGCCACGATGAGAGCCAACAGCTACAGCAAGTCCACTAAAAAGTCCTAGCGTAAAACCTGAAAAAATAAAAGAAAAGCTAACATTTCAGTACAATAATTATATAAAAATTATTTTTATAAATAAATATAAAGTGCAACGGTGACCATTTGTTGAATTTAACTTACCCCATGCGTGTGTCAAGACTTTGGCTTGAGTATAAATATAAAGAGCGTACAAAGCACAGAGATGCATCGAAACATGAAAAATAAGTTGAGGCCAAGCGATAGTTAGTTTGTAATTTTTATCAGTCTTTACACCATGTTGAATAGTTTCCTCGAGAATATATTCCCCATCAACAATATTTTTTTCATCAACGACATTGGGCGCCATTTTCACGTAATTCGAAAAAATTACACTATAGAAAATAAAATGACACCCGCACGGCTGCTGCTACTCAACTGATCGAATCCGATTTTATCGGTGGATTCATATAACAACCGAGTACGAGGAAATAAAGCCGAAAATAATTATTTTCACACCTCAACACCGATGTGAGTAATTCATAAGGTCCGCGACATTTGCCACCGTTTGATACAATTCATAATATTCTTCCTTTTCCTTGAGTCAAAGATCACTCTGTTTTCTTCGTAAATACTCGTTTATAATTCCTCGTTCTATATTGCTGAACGACGAAAGGTAGAAAGGTAGCGGTGAAAAGTAGAATCTTACATATTGTTTCCTTATTGAAAATATCCCGTGTGGAAATCTGTTGGGGAATAAACTGGTTTGAATCTAGCGTCTAGATAGTTTTTTCTATCAAGTTTTTCTGTAGTGGGACTAGACATAATCTAGCCAGAATGCACTGATAGATAGCATATCTATCTAGGATCTGTCTAGGATCTGTCATGGCTCAGCTTACCTGACTAGAGGCTAGACATAATATATCTAGCATCCATGTATAGATGCCTTCTATTTATTTTTCTAGAATTCTGTTTTTTATTTATCCTAGGCTATTTAACCGGTATCTGGGTTCAATAGAGAAATCCGGTCTAGCACCTACTCAATTTTATGATATAGGGTTAACCGATTTCCGTACTGGTTAATCACTAGCTAAGTTTACTGGGCGAATTAATAGAATCTTAGCCAGATTTTAAACAGTTTTTCTGTACAACGACTAGACAGCGAGAAATTACACATAGCCCTCGGATCTAGCTAGTTTTCCGACCTAGATCTTGTACAGAAAATAAGAAAACTAGTCGATTTCTAGGTGATGGCGAGTTGGAATTTCCACACGGGTACATGTTAATGTCTTGAACATATAGCATAATTATACATCATAAATTTCATAAGAATAGCATAATTTTTCGTCGAAAAACTCAGCAATGTTATTATTATATACTCCAGTAATTGCATTTATCACCATGACATCCGTCCGCGCTTACAACTGTGAGGCTCGAATAAATCATTATAAATACATACTTAACACACATGAAATAAAGAAACGGAGGCATATGGTTGGACATTAATCGCTGGTGAATCAACTAATAATTTTCATTAAACGAACGATTAATCAGCATTTACTTCGTCAATTAAACATTGACAGTATCATTGATTTCTTCCTTGATTATACCTTATCATTGTATTTATATTTTTATTTCCATAAACATAGAAACGCACCAGGCTAGAATTCCGGGTGTTCCCGGTTCGAATCCGGGTCGTGGCAGAATTTTGTTCACAATTTGTTTGAAATAAAAATTCGTTGATTGTGGCTGCTTGATGTATTAATTTAATTAAGTAGTCGTAGATTATTTGTAAAAATTCGCATTAGTGAAATTGTTAAACACTGTTAAAAATATTTTGAAAATTAATATTATTAGTATATTAAATTTCATTTAATATATTTTTTTTTGTATATTAAATTAAATACAAGCGTGTCCGCAAAAAAAATGTCTAACAGTATATTATTATATTATTATATTATTAGTATATTAAATTTCATTTAATATATTTTTTGTATATTAAATTTAATACACGCGTGTCCGCAAAAAAAAAGTCTAACAGTATATTATTATATTATTATATTATTAGTATATTAAATTTCATTTAATATATTGTTTTGTATATTAAATTTAATATACGCAGTCCGCAAAAAAAAAGTCTAACAGTATTTTATTATATTATTATATTATTACTATATTAAATTTAATACACGCGTGTCCGCAAAAAAATGTCTAACAGTATATTATTATATTATTAGTATATTAAATTTCATTTAATATATTTTTTTGTATATTAAATTTAATATACGTGTGTCCGCAAAAAAAATGTCTAACAGTGTATCGGAAATCGAAATCGGCATTTCGGTTTATATTTGCGGGTTTTCTGTTAACCTCGAATAAAAGAAGAGTCAGTGAGCGAGGGAAGAGTATAAGAGATAGGGCATCTGTTGTTCGTTGACCACCTGTCTTTCTCCCTTGGCTTCGGCAGGTGCACACCGCGACGGCCTCGTGCAAAGTTTTCTCCTGTAGTAGTAGTAGTTTATAACCCTTTACTCCCCACAACGCTCCACCAGTATTAACAACATCAGCCGAGAACAGAATACCAAGGATATAGTAACGCGTAGTAGTAGTAAGTATGTAGTATATGCGTTTATACCCTTGTACCGCCTTCGCATCAATTAACCCTTTTGTTTTCAACGCACCGGCTCAATCCACTTCGAGGTCATTCTTGTTTACTACGTCGTGGCAGGTTTTACGCACGATACTCGATACAGGTTTATGAAAGCCCGCAGGCTTCCTACTACGTATAATATACAACAATATACTCCATGGTTCGGCGCATATAAACATATGCTGCAGATATATTTTGTGCTCCACATTCGTCTATACCTATTTATTTATTTATTTATTACATTGGACGGTACAAGCCCTTGAAAATAATAATAATTAATGGCAGAAGAGTGAAAATACATCATATTATAATTACATTTACATTTAGGTTAATTTAGACAATTTTTTTTTAAATTTATTTATTTCTCAGCAATTATAAAATGGCGAATCGACGCCGAATCACTTGCAGGTCTATCGAGAAATAATAACTACTTTTGCAACAATTTTATTTTACTGATTCTAAATAAAATCATCTTTATGTTTACAGGCCGCTATACTTCAACAAACCGCCGAATATATCTACCAATTGGAACAAGAAAAAACGCAACTTTTGTCACAGAACTGTCAGCTAAAAAGACTGGTCAATCAGCACGAGGGCGGTGATGTACCGATGAAGAAACGCAAGGCTGAAACACAGGGTGAGTCATTTTTACCTTTTGGAAAAGCTAAGCTTAAGCTAATTTATAATAATCGTAATTATTTAATTATATTTTTTTAAATAAATGTTAGCGATCACGCTTTTATTTAAAAATTGTAATAAATTATAAAATCTATATTTCTGCGTATACTTTTAATTTATGAACCTTTTTATCGTAGTTACAATAAATAAAAAAAGGTTCTAACTATATTTTCGTAGTTGTGACGACTATTTTATGATTACCGTACCCACAAAAAAAAAAAAAAAAAGTTTCAAGAATAAAAATAAAAAAATAGTCTCATAGACTTAAAACGAATTGCTGTCACTTTATAATTAACGATCCCACATTTTTTCTAAATCACTTTTCTCGATGTTTTGAACCATTCCGAATGTCCTGACACGAAGATCACGAAAAAAAAATCATGAAAACAAAACTTTCTCTGTGTGGAAGCAAAAAAAAAATTTTCGGTGGTTCACTCAATATAGTCTTATGGAAAACGCAACGTTTTCAAACTTCTACTCGGTACTTCCGATAATTTGAGGGGTCCAGAACTCGCACGCAATGCTTATTTGAGAAAAAAAATTAAGTAAAGAACAAGGAAACATGAAAAATCGAGATAAAGGAGAAAATAATGTCGAGGGTAATAGCTGGCGGCAATAGTTCGTGCTTTTGGGTATGTAGCCGCTTTGGTACTTCTTCGACCGCTTTTGCAACATGCAGGGCATCCGAATGAACCAGAGCGGACGGTAATACTCGCATTTACTTTGAGGCCCCTCGTGTTCTTTTTCACCATTTGGAAAGAAACACGCGTCTTCGAAATTACGTAATTACGTCAGCCCGAAGCAACCCGCAAGGAAATAAAATTATTTCGACGAGTAAGATAACGGTACCGATGATCGGACACGTCCCAGTCTTCGGACACTTTTCCGAAATTTATTAAAATTTACTACGAATTAAAATATCAAAATTGTAACTTGAAATCGTATCTACATTTTTTAATTGGTGTACAGGAGATTTTTAAGCTCAGACACGAAGGTTTTTTTATTATTCTACTTTATTCTAAGACAGACCAAGACATTTTCTGTAAAATGATTTTTTTATTAATAAAATAAGATATTTGACAATGTATAGGATAAATAAAAATAAACGGGCCAGAAAAAAAGTGTCACAAGATGGCCCAATCTTCCCTACAATGTTTTTTTTCTTTCATCGATTGATCATCACTGGATTTGAACGGAAGAAAATAATTTTTTAAATTTTTTCTGTAAATAAATTTCGTAAAATATGTTTGTTACAGTAGAGCGTCATTTATCCGAAACGTCAATCATCCGAACGATGATTTGGTTTATCCGAATCGTCAATCATCCAAACAGCGATTCGGTTTATCCGAATTTTCGGTTTTCCGAACGAAAAAACCGAAAAATCCTTGATTTTTTCCTAAGAAAATAGCATATTATATAGAGCCCGGCGGTTTTATCGGAAGATATAATATATACTAACAATGATATATTAAAAATATTAATTTTCGATAAATATATATATATGTATTATATTATACCTATATATTCTAATATTTTAAGCGTTTCAGTTCCTCACAACCCGCGTAGAAAAAAAGAATCTTTTAAAGAATCTTAAAAAAAGGCTTGAAGGAATCTTTAAAGGAATCTTGAAAAGATTCTTACACACGAGGGGTTTACCCTTCGTTGACGTACCGAAATATACTTCTCGACACCAAGGGAAAGCAACAACAGGTTTTGCTCGATTCCTCTGAAGATTTTCATTTAAATTCTTTCAACGATTTTTCTGTTTAATGGACAGAATCTTTTCACGATTCTCTTAAAGACGCCTTTCAAGATTCTTTCGAAAATTCTGTGTAAGATTCTCAGAACGCTTTCGGATGGAAAGAATCTTGAAAAGAATCCTGGAAAAAATCCTGCTTCGGATCCTATACGTGGTTCTTTTCAAGAATCCTTTAAAGATTCTTTCAAGACTTTTTTAAGATTCTTTAAAAGATTCTTCACAAGATTCTATTTTTCTACGCGGGAAAATATTGATATTCGGTCATCTGAATTTTCGATTATCCGAACGATAGTCGGTCCCAATTAGTTTGGATAATCGACGCTCTACTGTAGTTATTACCGCCAATCTACTTCTTTTTGTTAGGATATTTTTGCAGTTTCCTTGGTTGTAATCAATTGCTTGTATTTTTCTATAACTAATTATAATGAATTTTTTGCTCAAAGGGGTCGTCGTCAGTTTGCCAATGCACGTTAATGAAAGTGGGGACGAGGGTCTTGGCAGCATGTCTCCGGAGCCGATGTCCGTAATCACAGTCTCGACGGACGGACACGCCGTTATTACCAGCAACAACAATAATAACAACACCAACAGCAACAACAACAACAGCAGCAGCGCTAGTAGCAACGACGTTGTCGAGCTGAGACGACAATTGGAGAGAGAACGCCAACAGAGGTTGCATCTGGAGAAGCAGATGCGAGCGATTCAAACACAACTTTACCCAGAAAGATTCAGGGATAATCAGCTAATTGCCTATCAGCCTCACGAGGTATGAAAATATTATATTATGATACAATTGAATTTCCTACAGCTCACAATCAGTTGCAATAGTTGCTTTTGCCATCACGAAAAATATCTTTGTTTCAGGCTTCAAAAGAATATATATATTTTTATTCACATCAGCAAATCAACAAATCAATAAATATTTCCAATTTGGATCTGAATCAGAGTTGTAAATTTCTTATTCTTCTAGAAATATAGTATTTATTTATTTATTAGATAATTAGATAATTCGATAATAGTAGATGATATAATTGGCTTTATGATTACGTTTCCATAAAATTACCATTAGGCGATTGTAATATGACGTTTAAACTTTTGAATAGCTGCAAAAAAATATTAATTTTCAGTTCAATTTCATGGTTATCGTAAATATTATATTATGATACAATTGAATTTCCTATAGCTCACAATCAGTTGAAATAGCTGCTTTTGCCATCGCGAAAAATATCTTTGTTTCAGGCTTCAAAAGAATATATATATTTTTATTCACATCAGCAAATCAACAAGTCAATAAATATTTCCAATCTGGATCTGTAGAGTTGTAAATCTCTAATTCTTCTAGAAATATAGTTGACGATATAATTGGCTTTATGATTACGTTTCCATAAAATTACCATTAGGCGATTGTAATATGACGTTTAAACTTTTGAATAGCTGCAAAAAAATATTAATTTTCAGTTCAATTTCATGGTTATCGTAAATATTATATTATGATACAATTGAATTTCCTATAGCTCACAATCAGTTGAAATAGCTGCTTTTGCCATCGCGAAAAATATCTTTGTTTCAGGCTTCAAAAGAATATATATATTTTGTATTGACATCAGCAAATGAACAAGTCAATAAATATTTCCAATCTGGATCTGTAGAGTTGTAAATCTCTAATTCTTCTAGAAATATAGTTGACGATATAATTGGCTTTATGATTACGTTTCCATAAAATTACCATGTGACGTTCAAACTTTTGAATAGCTGCAAAAAAATATTAATTTTCAGATCAATTTCATAGTAATCTTCTTGAAAAAAATTGAGAGAAATAGTTAATGCATTGCGAAAATAATGGAGGGTTGTTCTCTTCCATTTTTTCTGCATTTTTCCCCAAAGCTTGATTGAAAATGAGATTTATTTTCCAGGTATATAAAAGTTCATATATCATTTCATAAAAGCTGCAGGTTATTATTGCGAAAGCATTACTGCAAAAAAAAAAATAGGGCTTTACAACACTGTATCTGATCACGCACCTTAAGGATTCACTATTCTACTCTAGCTATAAATGAGAATAATTTAATATTGACTGTTTGTTATTTTTAAGGTAATTGAGCACACGGACAACGTTATGGCACAAGAGACCGAAGAGGCTGTGGCAGCTCTTCAGGTTGTTTCCGTTGTCTCGCTACCTCCTGTTGGCTCTACACAGACAGTAGAAACATCCAACCCTGATCCATGTTCGCCACCATTGTCACCACAACCCGAAGAAATCGTGACTGCGGATGTTAAGGAGGACGAGGAGGAAACCGAGAGTTCAAAGATCGTAGCATTCACAACGAGTCAAGTGTTCGCAAACACGATCGAGGAACAACCCAGCTCGGTCGGTTCGTTCTCGCCGTCGAGAGTTACCTACGCAACAACCACAGCAGCCGATTTCAAGAATTCCGCTGCAATCACCGCCACAACACCACAATTCATAACCGCGAGTCCAACGAGATCTTTCTCACCGCCACCGGAGCCACAACGGTTACCAAGCGTCCTCGAGGCGGCGATAAAGGCCGAACCGAAGGTCGAGGTCGAGAGGTTCGTATTCATTCACTCGTTTATCACTTAAGGCGCGCTACTAACATCCATCAATTATTTCAGAATTTTAACACCTATGGTTTACTCAAATTTAATAGCCATTTTTTTATTCTTTTTTTTTTCAATTCGCTGTATATTCAAAATTACCCATAGTATACAAAATTTGTTCCTGTCTAAAATTTGTGTTAAATAAATAAATAAATAAATAAATAAATAAATAAATAAATAAATAAATAAATAAATAAATAAATAAATAAATAAATAAATAAATAAATAAATAAATAAATAAATAAATAAATAAATAAATAAATAAATAAATAAATAAATAAATAAATAAATAAATAAATAAATAAATAAATAAATAAATAAATAAATAAATAAATAAATAAATAAATAAATAAATAAATAAATAAATAAATAAATAAATAAATAAATAAATAAATAAATAAATAAATAAATAAATAAATAAATAAATAAATAAATAAATAAATAAATAAATAAATAAATAAATAAATAAATAAATAAATAAATAAATAAATAAATAAATAAATAAATAAATAAATAAATAAATAAATAAATAAATAAATAAATAAATAAATAAATAAATAAATAAATAAATAAATAAATAAATAAATAAATAAATAAATAAATAAATAAATAAATAAATAAATAAATAAATAAATAAATAAATAAATAAATAAATAAATAAATAAATAAATAAATAAATAAATAAATAAATAAATAAATAAATAAATAAATAAATAAATAAATAAATAAATAAATAAATAAATAAATAAATAAATAAATAAATAAATAAATAAATAAATAAATAAATAAATAAATAAATAAATAAATAAATAAATAAATAAATAAATAAATAAATAAATAAATAAATAAATAAATAAATAAATAAATAAATAAATAAATAAATAAATAAATAAATAAATAAATAAATAAATAAATAAATAAATAAATAAATAAATAAATAAATAAATAAATAAATAAATAAATAAATAAATAAATAAATAAATAAATAAATAAATAAATAAATAAATAAATAAATAAATAAATAAATAGAGCTAAAATTAATTAACCTAATAGTAATAAAATAGATTTAACCGATTTATTAAATTTTAATAAATATTTTCCAAACAGATTGCCCTCGCCAGCGAATTCCCTGGACGACGGTACGCCACAGGGTAGACTCTACTCCGCAAACACGTCGAGACAAAATCTCGAGACAATAGTGGAGGCGATACGACATCTGGAGGGTGACCACCTATTCAGCGACGAACCCGCGCAAGATGTGCCACTCGCGTTAACAAATAAGCCAACGAGCGGCGGCGCAGCGGCAAGTTTGACAAAGCAGCGGCTACTGCACGCCGAGGTTGACAATTTCCTTCAGTTCCACAAGAAACAACAAACCCAACAGCGACCGGGTGTTATCGTCGTAAAGCACTCGTGATCATCCCTTGCTCTGCCCGCAAAGCATTAACAAACAACAAATAATACTACATCTTCGACTTTAACAACAACAGCATCGACACCACTATTATCATATGCACTTTACAATAGAATCCCAGTACATGTTTGTTTGTTTTTTTTTTTATTATTGAGAGAAGAAAACCGTTCGCGATTAATAGTTTATATACATATTAATAGTTTATGTAGAAAAAAAAAATACGATTCCCCGGGCTGCTTCAGATTCTTTCGCTGAACTCTCGTGTCTCGATACGCGGAAACGAATGAAAGAAAATATATGAAAAAAGAAGACGAAGAAAAAAGCCAAATTGTTGGACATAAAAAACGGACAATTCTACTTATAGTTTCGTAATTTCTCTCAATCATCCCAGTGGACTGAGCGCGCAATTTTCCCACTTTTTGAAAATTTCTTCAGCAACTTCATACTCCTAGAAACGGTTATCTCGCTGTACCTGTACTTTATCCACTTGTTTTCCACAAAATATGTGAGTAAAGGTGTTTCAACGTGACGATTAATTGTCGACAAACGTTTTGTAATTTGAAAGAGAAGTTCGAGCGCATAGAAAAAAAATAGAAATGCAAGTTATAATCTTGGGCAGGCTAAAGGCGATATCGAAGCATTCAGTCCCGACGAGAGAGAGACACGCGAACAGCAGGAGAAATCGCGAGCGTCAAGCTCGCTGAGAATTTAGGAGAAAAAAAAAACAAAAAAAATCACAAAAAAACAACCACCATCCCACAATTAAAAAATATACCTAGTAAATAAGATTCGCACTGCGCATGCGATGTATTATAATATATTTACGTTTTTTTTTTTTTTTTCATTTCTTTATTTTTTGTCTCTTTCTCTCTTCTCTATTATGTTTTTTTTTTACCAAGTGTTATAGAAAAAGAAAACCGATGGCGAGCAAAACGAAATGATATTGTACGCTTCTCAATGTCTCCTCGTGTCATTGTTGAATTGCTACAGATACAAACAAAAAAAATCAAAATGCGTGTATGCTAAATATTTGACACATATTAAGGAAGTGACCCGATTCGTAAATGTTATCTATCCTCGTACGGCGGAAGCTCTCGATAACAGCTATCGTACACTTTGCGCGTTCGGTAAATTCTCTCATTTTTTCTCACTACGTTTATCATCTTCTCCTTTTTTTCCTTCGCACACGTACATATATACATAAATATATATATATATATTTTTTTCTATGCAGTTCGAGTTTTTTCGTTTAATCTGTGCCAAATATCGAGCTATGAATCTTTTGTTCCTTCGTAGACGTAGCGCGTTTGTGAGGCATTGGCGATGGTCGGTGAATTCTCGATAAATCGAACACCTTTCCCATTTGAAACTTTGATGTAAAACTTTGATTTGAAAATTTCATTTGAAAATTTCATTTGAAAATTTCATTTGAAAATTTCATTTGAAAATTTCATTTGAAAATTTCATTTGAAAATTTCATTTGAAAATTTCATTTAAAACTTTGATTTAAAACTTTGATTTAAAAATTTCATTTGAAAATTTGATTTGAAAATTTCATTTGAAAATTTCATTTGAAAGTTTCATTTGAAAATTTCATTTGAAAGTTTCATTTGAAAGTTTCATTTGAAAATTTCATTTGAAAATTTCATTTGAAAATTTCATTTGAAAATTTCATTTGAAAATTTCATTTGAAAGTTTCATTTGAAAATTTCATTTGAAAATTTCATTTGAAAATTTCATTTGAAAGTTTCATTTGAAAATTTCATTTGAAAGTTTCATTTGAAAATTTCATTTGAAAATTTCATTTGAAAATTTCATTTGAAAATTTCATTTGAAAGTTTCATTTGAAAATTTCATTTAAAAATTTCATTTGAAAATTTCATTTGGAAATTTCTCGTACAGAACCGAGGATTGGAAGTCCCGGAATGGTGTCCGATTAACCTGTTATGCGAATCCGCCGGCAATTGCTCGAGTGGGTGACCGAATGACCCGAGATGTGAGTTTTTTTGTTCGTGCGTCTTATTATTAAGCGTTTATTATCATTATTATTATTATTATTATTAATTATTATTATAGAATTACAAAGATAATTGACGAATTACCAATAATCCATAAAGTCGATGACGCAATTGAGCTCTAATTTTGGGCGCGTAATGTCCGATTTGCAATTTATTACATTATAAACATTATCATCATCGATACGATTATTAATAACTTTAACGACGACGAGCTGTCGTCGTGATGGTAAAACGGAAAACGAATATGTGTAAGGTCGATAGTTTTTAAGCTGTAGAGACGTAGAAACTTAGGGTAAACGATGGAGGATATTATTTTAGGTATTCATAAAATGGTATGTGAAAGTGCGAAAGGTCGACCGAATGAGCGTATGGTGTGAGATTGCAACGGATTAGTTTAGTTAACGAAGAGGAAAGAGACACGAATTCGACGGCGTTTACATATATATACAACTACTATTAATGAAACGGAAAACGAATACACACTAAAAAAACATGCCAGGTTTCTAATATTGTCGTGACGTTTTCGTGTAAATGGACGGCATGTACATAACTACTTAGCCATGTTGCATACGTTATACCCGTGTTAGAAGTTAAATAAACGCGGATATCGAGATATTACTGCAACACTAACAGAAACGAGTCCGAACGACGTTTCCTGCGAATTTAAACCTTCGGGCGATGCAACGATTTCCTTTTTCGTTGGCAAATAGGATGACGATTTTTTTTTTATTGTACAATCTTTGTCGTCCGTTTGCAGACACTAGTTTAAATGTGGAAATTATTATCACGGTTCCTGTTAATTAAAAAAACAATAATGAGGACTGTACCTTGCGCTCGAATATATTAGTTAAAATTTTCTACAATTTCGAACAAATTCGTTGTTTATTGTTTGTTGGATTTTCCGAAACGCAACACCTTTTAAAAATCCAGCATTAAAGTTTAATGCTTCAAACGCATTTGATATAAACAATTCTTCTTGGTTTGTAAACCTCCATTATTTATTTTCAGTCATTATTTCGCAACTATTACCTGCAGGTTTTGTAAAAGATGTTGAAATTTTGTAAGTGGTAAGAAATTTTCGTAAAAAAGCCGAGACATACTTGAGACACTGAAGAATAAATGGAGGACGATATTTCTCCATTTATTTTTCACAGTTCTTGCGATTTTATTATAAAGCAGTTAGTACAAGCATCTTTTTATAAACACTATTGTCATTATTGTGAAATAATAATTATGAAAATAACCATAAATTTTCATTTTAATAAGTAATGGACCCTTACAATTCTATTCCGTACGCACCAGTGTGAAGGAAACTAACGCGGGAAAAATAGAGAGACGACGAAGACGACTCTTAAAATTTTAGGGAAGAGCCTGATTTCAGACGCTAAAAATAACGTGATTTTTTGGGAATTATTTCGGTATCCAAAATCAAGTTCGCTCCGAATGCTCCGCATTACGGTTCGTGTCGCGAAATGCCCCGAAGAAAGACTGCGATTTGTGTTCTCACAAGCGTAAGAAGCATACGAGAGCCAATAAAAATGTTTATCATCGCGTTATTATTCACACTTGAGTCACAAATATTTCCTTTATTTTTTAATTCATTATAATTATAACATCTATCGTCAAAACGATGCAAAAAAAATTTCTGAATTTTTGTTAACGATAATAAAAAGAAACTCTCGTATGCTTGAGCGTCTTGGCACGAATCGTGGTCCTGTCACGTATGTATACGAAAATATGTAAATAAAATAAAAGGAATCTTAGAGCGTTACGTCGCGTAAAAAAGCGGAATTTTATTATAAAACGTATAGGGACTGGTTAGACATAACCCGTGAGTTTTTTTCTTACGGCCCGTATAGAAATTATTAAGAAACAATCGTACTAAAAATTAGATATTCAACATTTCGTCGTAATTGCTCGAAACAAAAAAAATTTTGTTGTCGACGTGTATTTCACTATAAAAAAAAAGATCGAAAAGAAATAAATTCTCAACGCTGAGAGGCCAAATTATTTTTTCTAGTTGTCGCGTGTTAAGTTATTTATTGCGAAAAAAAATTTATTAGTAGCGAGTAAAACGGTGAAAAAATGTTTGCAACTGTTAGGCTCGATTAAGTCACACGGTTTTCTAGATCTTGTTTAAAACGAGGCGTCGAAAAATCATTTTCATTCCGGGATTAAGATTAAAAAAATTTCTTTCCATTAATTTCCTAGAAATTGGAAGAAATTCACGTCGACGTATCAAAAAGCTCTCTCTCTCTGTCTTAAGTACTGCTGCCCAGTGCTTTTTACCATATACTTTTTGTATTGTGTATTATTATTTTATTTCACGAGATATTACGACAAAACAACGAGAGACGTTCACACTATTATTCGGCTTAGATTATTCATAAAACGTTGTTTCCCTCGCCTCCCGATCATTCGGCTCTCAATTCTTCTTTTATCAACGAGTTCACATTTTGTTAAACATTTCGTACGAATATACATCCCTGAATATTAATCATAGGAGTTTCCGTTTATTCAAGTAGCTCATATATTTCCTCGTATTAATTAAAAAAACCGGGTAGATCGTCAAATTTCTAAGCAAGGGAACAACTAAAAAAAATCTAAATTAAGCGTAATCGTAAGTTGAACCGATTGAAGGCGATTATCGCCACAAACTAAAAAAAAAGGCTCGCGTAATGTGCGGCTCCAAGATATCCCAATTCACTCCTAATGAATGAGCAATATTTCTTAATAAAAACAAACAACAAAATATGATGAAAACAGAAGAGAAAATCTTTGCGCAAACGTATAACTTTCCAGTACGAAAAAAAAATGATAAGTAACCTACATTTGTCTAGATAGATATAATAGTCTTTAATGATAACACCGAGGCGAGGGAGCGAGATTGAGAGAGAGAGAGAGAGAGAGAGAGAGAGAGAGAGAGGGAAATAGTTCGAGTAGCACTTTGCGCTCAGTCCTCGAAAAAAAAGAAAATGTCTAGCGTAAGTGACAAAAGGGAGAGAAAGCTGAAAGCCGGTGCGAATGAATTTGTAATGTGTGCGTGTGTCTGTGTGCGAAAATTGTACGGTTTGTAATTGAGTGAACGAAAAAAAAAAAAAAAATGGAGTGCGAGCGACTTTGGATTATCGGCGGAAGAGGCAGGTTCCGGCAATGGGATCAGGAACAGAACTGAGTAGCGTTTATAAGGCTGGGCGTGGGAGCACTGGGATCGAGAAAAAGTAATAGTATACTATATTATATATTATTATGTATAATGTACGAAATATGCAATGTAGAGCAGCGAGAAAGATGTTTTTAAACTCCTTATAATACACGTTTCTTTTTCTCTTAATATTAATTACAAAACTGTTGAGACGAAGTTGAAGATTTTAGTTTATAGCAAGAACTAACGTTTTTCTTTTTTCGTTTTTTTCTTTTTTTTTGACAGTCTTGGGGGCGTTTGTAAAAGATGAACTAAAACGGCTAAAAGATAGAATCATTTCTATTATTTATTTTTCTTTCCATTTAGAAGGCCAATACTACAGATCGGATTAATGAATAATTACTATTAACTCTAATGCCTCGACAACCGAATTGCCCGTGAAAATTACTCGTTTGGTTGCATACATCTCGCCCGACTCGTCGATCAATCTGTCCTGTATCTTTGAATCACTTTTTCAAAGGGTTTTTTATCATACATTGTGGCCTGGATAATATAATTGGAAAAGTAACAAAATAATCACTATTGCGAATATCAACCAAAGGGAAGATTTTTCATCGATTCTTTACATTCACAATAAAAATAAAATAATATTCTCATGGGTCGGGTGAAACGGGGAAAAAGGGTTGGAATTCCTGAATAATCGTGGGGCTCAACGAAATCATCCCTCGCTCCCTCGATCTGTCGATCGAGGAAAGAAATCACACCAAGTTTTACATAAAATACGTTCTTTTTCTTGTTATTTTTACGAAAAAAAACAAATGAAACGCACGTTGGTGCGTTAATAATTATTTATAATTTTCGACAAAGTTCCTTAAAAACGAGCCGCGTTTGCATCGTGCACCGCATTTAGCGATGAGGCTGCGATTAGTGCAGCCGCCACGAGGACAGACTGCCATTGACACACGGTGAATGTAAATGTTTGTAATAAAATACATATATTGAGAGAAATGGAAAAAAAATGTGCAGCGTGGGTGGAAATTAGAGACAGTAGGAGCCAAGCAGCAAGTTGCGAAAAGTAATGAGACAAGAAAAGAAGAAAGGCAATCGTGACACATAGTGTCCGATGAGTTATATTACTAAGGTGAAGAGATAGGTCGAAGCTCACACGTTTTCTATGTAAGTGACGTTAGAATTTAAGAATCGACAGAACCCTCACGTGTCCTATTAGACCACGTGAAAAAAGAAAAAAGAAAAAAAGATAGCGAGAATTTGATGCAACGGAATGAGTGAGCGAGTGTTTCGTCGTTAGCGTGTGAGAATATAACGTTGATAATAATAATCATCGCGCATTGCTCCGATCTCGGATGAAACATTTATTCACTCTCGATTAATAAACTCGATTCAACAATCAACCGAGATATAAAAGAAATGCGCGCGAAAAGAGCCCAAAAATTTCATAAGCAAAGGCTCTAAGATTGCTAGTAGCTTTCAATTATTTGCAACGATGATACGTAAACGTCTCTCTTCGTGTGCGAAATAAAATGAGAAAAATAAAAATACAATTTTTCAATACCGTACTATTTTAGTAATATCGCCCTCTTTCTCTTTCTCTCTCACTCTCTTTTTCTTTTTCTCTCTCTCTCTCTCTCGCTGCGAAAATTCGTTTCCGGAATTGGATTTTAGAAAGAATGTTTGGAGTACGAGAGTGGGATATAAAAAAATAAAGAGCGGTGACAACGAGAGGACACGCAAAATATTTTATGTTTTACTTCGTTTAAGTATTCGTTCGCTGCTCGACAGTATAAAAAAAAGAATCCTTTAAAAACGCGTGTGCCGTCTCTCCTCGATAAAGGAAGAAAACATAATTCTCTGTGATGATATTTATATAACTTTATTATACATTAATTATGATTATTATTCACCGACATGTTACATGTATCGACTATCGTGTAGCGTTAATAATAGAGTTCTTTTCAATTGCCTGAAAGGAATGTAAATGCTAATACTTTCTATGTTACGCACTTGCGTCACGTTTAGCGACGCACCTACGTTCACCCCTTCGGAGAATTATGAAACTGCAAGGAGCAAAAGATATTATACAGCCTCTGTGAATGAAAGAGAAAGCTTCTATTTTTCTTCAATAAAATCGTCAGTGGAATCGGCAGTGAAAAACTCGTTATGCTCCGAGATTAGAAATTATAATTAATAAGATGGTAAAAATGAAGGAAATAAATAAATTTACAAATAAAAATTCACGAGTTAGCAATTCAAAGTGAGGCGTGTATTCGGCCTTTTGTATCTGTAAGTAGACAACAATTTTACACGTTGCTCGATGCCTCTCGAGAAATAAAAAGATGAAAAAATTTGGCGCAAGATTGTTCGATTTTTGTGCGCCATGTTAATTGATCGTATCGATTGTCCTGTGACCTATTGTTCAAGGGAATGTATTTAAAAAACGTGAAAAAGTGTAATGATAGCTTCTTTTTTTTTTTTGCATACTGGTTCTTCCGGACGGTGGCGGAAGCCCCGCGATCGATTATAAGAGATGCACTGATGATCGATTAAGTTATTAATCGATACGATTAATTACGATACAATACGATACGATTAATCAATCATTTATTACGATACGATGCGATTAATCGATCACTTATCTTGCCTGCGCTTTAAGTCTTCCCAAAAGACACGAGAAATATGTGGCACAAACTGGTGAAACGGAAAAGGGCGCCATACGGATTAAGGGAGGAAAAAATCGCAATTTCTTCAGCTTTTTATTCCGATTATAAAAAATGATAATGACGAGTGTCCCTTAGTGAATATACTACATGTGAAGAATCTCGATTGGCACAAATTCCATGCACGTGAAAAATTATCGTACTTTTCAAAACCGAAGCGTTTTTAAATGTGGATAACTCGACATTTCTATATATTTCAATTTTTATTACGCACGGATTTAATGAGCCAATCGAGAAGATAAGTAAAGAAAGAGAGAGAGAGAGAGCGAGAGAGAGAGAAAGTAAAGTCTCCGTACTATTTGCATATTGCTTCATTGTTAAACCATTATATGCATATACGATACATTACATACGAATAAACGAAAAAAAAAAGAATATTGAAACAGTATGCATCGATGTTCTGAGTATTCCAAGATGCAAGATTCGGGAGTGTGTTGAGATGGGCGTTATGAATAATCAATGTTAAATCATTGATTTGCCCGTGTATGACATATAGTGTGATCATGATGAAACACTCGAAGCGCGGTTGAATTTTCACGGTGTTTTCTACGTGCTGTTGAGAAGTAAACGCAAAGTGTAGCCGATGTTATTTAAAAATAAGGGAAATTAGATTTGTAGGAATCTCGATTATACATTCGATCACTCTCGGGACATGCGGTACACTCACAAGTGTATAGAATACCACACGATACGTTTATGTATATTAATATACGAAAAGAAAAAAAAAATAAGAACCCAGAAAAAAAAAACAAAACGTACTATTACGAGAATATAGACGAGTTTACTTTCCTTTTTCTACACATTTTGTATATTTCCATTAATTATTAAAAGAATGAAACAAGCAACAACAAGAACATAGAAGTGGTGTGTAATTATGATCGGTAATTATTATAATTAATTTGTTATAAGCACTTCGGTAAACGATATAGTTATTATTTTGTATGATTCACCGTAACGATGCAACCTGAGCCACGAGAATTTAAATCAGCTTCTTTTGCGCCCAACACGACGATACGAGATTTTATTTTTTTATTATCATGGAACTTTCCAAGCTCACAATCTGTAAATCTCGTGTCTCTTTTTTTTTTTGCTCATTCGTTTTCTATCGGTTATTTTCTACACAGGCACATCGAATGCTAGTCAACCGGAAGATCTGACTCTTCCTTTCTTCTTTTTCTTTTCTTTTTTTTATTACTCATTCTTGTCGATTATCAATGCGAATCTTCAGCATTTTGTTGAATAAAAACTTGGATTTCGAACCATGAGATCTCGGGTGTTGTGGCTTTTTTTTAAATTGTAACTCTGTGCGATTTAATGTGAAACAGGTGGCATCGTTCCCGAGTAGCATTACCGTCGTAATAAAATGAAACAAAAAAAAAAAAAAAAAAAACAAAAGATAAAAACGCAGTGCGCCTCGCGAAAAAAATGTCGGCGTTGGAAAGCAATCCTGCGATCTTGACTTCCTAGAAGCCACGTGAGACGGAGGATTGCACCAAGGGAAGTACAAATTATTTAAAGAAACAAAAAAAAAAACACTAAAGTTGAAAAAAAAAAATGATGAAGTAAATGCGAATAAAATCAATCAACGGTGTGCGAACAAAAGTTGCGACAATGTGAAAGAGGTTTAACGTCTGATTTGATTCCCTTCGCTTTCTATTATATAATTATATAATTAAAATATAGCATCGCTTGTAACACTGATTCGGAATACCTTGAATACAAAAAATACAATAAATAACGTTATCCACTGGATAATTATTGCAATCCTGCTACGTTCGAAAAATCGATAGTAAACTGTTCTATAGAATGCAGAAAAAAATGTGCAGGTGAGTGCATATTTCGTACTTCGTTTTATTCGCATATATATATAATTATTTTTTATTTATTTAATTGACATATAGCAAATATTTATGCAGATACCCAGAGAGAAACCTAAACTTTCTTTTTTGCAATTCTTAAAGCACTTTTTGCAAAATTTTCTAACTTTCAGTGTTTTATACTCACAGTGGATTTTTTTAAATTTAAAAGAGTTTTAAACGATATACAATTACTGTTATGCATATTGTTGTAGGAATTTATTTGTTCTTCAAAATCGTTTTCGTGAATATTCTAATCATAACTAAACCATAACAATTTTTATAGAAAAAAGACTGTTTTACTTAACAAATATTTATACAAATTACTTATAATACATAAATAGTGACGATTCTTTCGACGACTTGCTTAAAGCTAAAACGGTTCCTTGAAACAGGAAATATAATATTTTATCGCATTTTCTAAGTCCACCATCGTTTCGTGCCGGTATAAAAACGGTCAAGTGTAAATCGATCGAAAAATATCGGAAAAAAGGAAGAAAATGAATTATTTCAAGTACGGTTTTAATACGATTTTTGTACCCGGAGGTTCGTGTTTAGTTAAATATCCTATAGATTCGATTAAATAAAGTATTCTTAGCACTCAGTGCTTCAAGTTCATTTTTAACTTTTTGTTCGATAATAATCTAATGTAAAAAGTAACCTTAACGTTGAAATTACGAGCTACAGGCAAAGCAGGCGTCGCCATTTTCACGCGAGCAGACCAGCGCCGCATCTTCGTCCTCTTCGATCTTGGACTGATTTAGAGATGTGTTATTATTCTGCAGCTTCGATTTATCCACAGTGAATTGGATCGCATTTGCCGCTGGCTTTGTGCGCAAGTAGTACATTCCTGTCTTCAAACCCTGGAAAATTTTGAACGAAGAAAATCACAAAACTACTCCAATTTATGATAAATTCGAAGCATTCAGACATTTTATCATACTTTCGTTTAAATGAATTACAAAAAAAATTCGTTTTATTTCTTTTAAGAAATAACACAAATATTACCAGCTTCCAACCGTAGAAGTGCATCGACGTGAGTTTCTCCATCGACGGTTTGGCCATATGAACATTCAACGATTGTGACTGATCGATAAAGGCGCCGCGATCGGCAGCCATCTTCAGAATCGTTTTTTGTGGAATTTCCCATACGGTCTTGTAAAGAGCTTTGATATCGGCGGGAATGCGTTCGATATCCTGCGTAAAAAGTGATGAAAATAATTTAGAAATCGGTTACAACAATATTTGCGATTTGTTGAGAAGAAAAAAAAACAACGGTTTTCTTATTCTTTACCTGGATCGATCCGTTGCTTGCAATTATTTCGTTCTTCATGTCGTCGTCCCACAAATCTTTCTCAGTAAGATCTTTGAGCAGATGAGGATTTACAACTTGGAATTCGCCGGAAAGTACACGTCTTACGTAGATGTTGCTTGTGTAAGGCTCGATCGACTCGTTGTTTCCTAAAATCTGGGCTGTAGAGGCCGTCGGCATCGGTGCGAGTAGCAAAGAGTTTCTTACTCCGTGTTCAGCGATTTTCGCTTTGAGTTTCGCCCAATCCCAAAGATTCGTTGGCGTCACTTCCCACATATCGTATTGAAGAATCTAAAAGGAAAAGAAATTAATTCCAGTGTTTCAATTGCACATTTCGACTGACTGATAACAAAAATATTTATCACAACATAATTAACTCAAATGACTCAAGTAACTTATACTAAAACTATCATAATGGTAATTATAGTAATCGAAAAAAAAGGCAAAGAAAAATAATAATAATAATGTTACGGAAGTGCGAGGATTGAACTTACGCCTTTGCTGACTGGACTTCCCTCGTAAGATTCGTAAGGGCCTTTTTCCTTAGCGATTTCGCAACTTGCCTCCAATGCGCCATAATAAAGCGTTTCGAAAATCTGTATATTGAGTTTCTGAGCTTCTTCGCTGTCGAATGGGTAACGCATTAGTAGGAAAGCGTCTGCAAGTCCCTGAATGCCGATACCTTCAAAATAAATCGATGTTAACCAAAGTTTCATTGGATTTGATTTTTTTTATGATAATAATGTTCAATATTGTTTTTCTTATGCAATGGATACTTTAATTTCTCTAAATTTATAGGATTTTTACGTGTATTTGTAAAGGATTTTACCTATTGGTCTGTGTCTTAGGTTCGATTTTCTGGCCTCGGGAATCGGGTAATAATTTATATCGATAACTTTGTCGAGATTGCGTGTTACGACTTTCGCAACTGTTCGCAATTTTTCAAAATCGAAGGTTTTGTTCGCCTGGTTGACAAACATATTAACGGCGATCGAAGCTAAATTGCAGACAGCGACTTCGTCCCGACTCGAATATTGTACCACTTCGGTGCAGAGATTGCTACTTTTAATTGTACCGACGTTTTGTTGGTTTGACTTCCTGTTGCAGTGATCCTTGTAAAGCATGTAAGGAGTGCCGGTCTCGACTTGGGACATCAAGATCGCAGTCCATAAATCACGAGCAGGCACTTGGCGCTTATATTGACCGGCTTTTTCGTAACTTAACAATAATGAAGCAATGTTGTTATTGGTATTGCAATATTTATTTTTGTAAAAAAAAAGCGGCAATAGATATATGAGTTATTCGCTTACCTTACATAAAGATCTTCGAACTCCTTGCCCCAGACTTCCGCGAGTCCAGGAGATTCGTGAGGACACATCAGACTCCATTCTTTGTCATCAAAGACTCTTTGCATAAAGAGATCGCATATCCAGAGTGCGTAAAAAAGTTCTCTCGCTCTGTGTTCTTCCTTTCCTGAAAATATATGTATTTATCTTTTTATTTTATTTATTCTTCAGTGAACGGGACAAGTCCTTTGAAAACCATGACAAAGATGGCACATTACATATTGTTACATATAATAACGCATAAGATAATATTGCATAAAGGACAAATTCACAAACTTAAGAATTACTAAAAGGGGTCTCTAAGTGTAATATACTGATTCAAAGAATTCATAAAAATCGAAAGTGCAGAGATAAAAAAATCAATGAACGGTGAGGCAGCATTACCATCTCGAAAGATTCGCGTTAACGGCTCGTAACCATAATTGGTGCGATAATAATGTGTATAAAAGAAAAAATGGCATGGTTACGGACATTACGCATCGGGTCAGAGACGGAACTGAGGACCTCAGGGCAAATAACCGTCCCTTGGGTTATCCTATATAACAAAATTAACTCAGCCTTCAGTCTACGCACTGTTAGTGTACACATTTGCAGGTCCACTCTCATATAGTCACTGAGCGCTCTATCCGTTACCCTAAACTTATACAATCAGAAACAAAAAAAATAGAAAATGAAAACTTTTTTCTGATTTGGCTTACAAATAAATACATTTCGTGCTTGCAATGTATTTGAGTATGTGTTTTACTGGCATGGCGCGAATATATCTATTTCTATTAGTACAATGTTCTCTAAAACGATTAAAGATTTCTTAATGGAATTTGAAATCAAAATTTCCTACACAGTAACAAATTGCTTACCGGTATTCTTCTTCAAATCCAAAAATTCAAAGATATCGGCGTGCCAAGGTTCAAGATAAATAGCAAAAGCTCCTGGTCGCTTGTTTCCTCCTTGATCGACGTAACGGGCAGTATTGTTGTAAACTCGCAGCATAGGTACTACGCCATTGGATTCTCCTTGAGTACCGGCGATTCTCGTGCCTTTGGCTCTGATGTTGTGAACACTCAAGCCAATTCCACCGGCTGATTTACTGATTAGAGCGCATCTTTTCAAAGTGTCGTAAATCCCTTCGATGCTGTCCTCTGTTATTGTCAGAAGGAAGCAACTAAATAAATTTTAAAAAAATGTAAAACACCAAATTAATATCAATAAAAATAAAACTTAATAATCTTCAACTTAATAATCTTGTTAAAACAGTATTTTGTATTTTTATATTTTTTTATTTTTATATTTTGTATCTTCTGTAGTTGTACTTTGTTATTACTTGGAATTTTAAGCTGTGGCTCCACATAAAAAATAACCCTTTTGTAAATTGTAAGGAGTGATACGTTAATAAATTAAATTAAAAAAAAAAAAAAAAAAAACTTGATCATTTTTTTCAATTTCAAAATTGTTTGACTTAAACATTTTTTTACCTCGATAACTGCGGCCTTATCGTGCAAGATGCAAAAAGCGTAGGCGACGCATGTGTGAAGTATCTCTCAGAAAGATAATTGTATGTTTCAATAACTCTATTGATGTCGTCCTCATGAATTCCAACAGCAACACGCATGAGCATATGTTGAGGTCTCTCAACAACCTTTCCGTTAATTTTGAGCAGATAACTGCGCTCGAGGGTCTTGAAACCAAAGTAATTGTAGCTAAAGTCTCTGCTGTATATTATTGCAGAGTTGAGTTTGTCTGCATTGGCTTGTATGATGTTGTGGTATTTTTCGCCGATAACTGGCCTTTTTTCATGAGTATGAGGGTCTTCCACGTTATAAAGATCAGACATCACCTCTAAAATAGTAGAATATCATAATAAATCATTTCCATCTCATGCGTCGATAACATATCATCCCCAAAAAATAAATTACCGCTGAACGATTTCTTGGTTTCTTTGTGGAGATTCGATACAGCGATTCTTGCAGCAAGAATTGCATAATCCGGATGTTGTGTTGTCATCGTCGCTGCAGTCTCCGCAGCCAGATTATCGAGTTCAACAGTCGTAACTCCGGAATAAAGACCGCTGATGACACGGAAGGTAATTGCAGGCTGCAATTGATGGAAATTTTATTTAGACAATAATCATTCGCAAACACAATCTCTATAATAAAATACTTGTGGAACTTACAACTCTCGATAGTCGATTGTCATTTTTTACATAAACAGAATTTCATTTTGGAGTAATAAAAAGAAAAATAAATAAATCTTACAGGATCGACCCAGTCCATGTCCAAACCGGCGCACAGATTCTGAATCCTAGAGGTGATTTTGTCATAATGAATAGCCTCTTTGCGCCCATCTGCAAAAAAAAATTTTATTTTAAAAAATCCGTAATTTTTTATTTACAATTAAAAGACATGAAATTCGATCTACTTTTGTTTTTAATCGTTTAATTATTTCCTACAAAAAGCGTGCTACAGGAGTTAAAAAAAGGAATAGTAGAAAGTGTATGTTGGATTTCGTTAGCAGTTATTGAATTGAATTAATAATAATGAAGAAATGTTGAACTTACTGCGCTTCAAAACGAACATCTTGCCCTTGGGACCCATTTTGCTTTAAGTGTCCCTCACAGCTTTACTAATTTTATGTAGAAAAATAGTTTATAGGACTGAGAAATCGGAGCTTGTTAATGGCCGGCTGTTCTCGTGTGTCTGAAGATCCTAACCGTCGGCGATTACTTAGTTTTGGCGCCAAACGGAAGCGAAAAGGCGCGCCAATTGTTGGCGGCAAATATCGGCTTTGACAACTACCGAAGCGCCACTGTCAAAACGCAAAGAATACTTCGTAAAGGACATCAAAAGAAACTCTGAATACTATTTACAATAGATAACTACGATTTACTATTAATTTGTAATTATTATGCGCAGGGATTGATAATTTTTCGATTAAAAAGAATATTTTAAATAATGGAACGGAAAAACTTCGAAATAAGTTTTAAGGCACAGGATAATTTTTTTTTAACTTCATTTTTTTTCAATTTGGTAAGAAATAAAACCTTAATGAGATTGAGCAATTTTCGAGAAATAAATTCCTTCATAGCGACGATTTTTTTCCTCTGAATACTCAGTTATATACTCTTATAATTTATTTTCTTCATGTACGAAAGGTGAAAAATAAAAATCGAGGTCCAGTTATTTTGGCTTAGGTTTATATTAAATTAATTCAAGGTTGTGAGAGTAAATGTAGAATGTGACTCCAAACTACCTTAATAGCTTGTATAATTTATTTCGTTACAAATTCGCGAGCATCAATGGTACAAAAAAATCTTGTCGAAGATATTCAATCGGTGCTTTGCACATTTCGTGGTTGATATTTTATAGACAGGAAGCCATGAGACCAGCTACGTTTTCGAAATCAATCTTTTCCGTGATATTCTTCGTTTTGATGTTCTCGTCCTGGTTAGCTATGAAAATAACCGATTTGCTCTCCTCTTTCCATCCGTACTTTTTGACCCAGTGCTTCAAGGTGGATTCTAAAGAAATTTTTTTCATAAATTACATTTAGTTAACATTTGACTAAATTTTTATAACTTAAATAGAAAATTAGTTAACAATCGGTACTTAACTATTTTTATTTCATTTATCAACAGATAGGTGAAATAAAACAGGTAAATGGTAATTTAAAAAAATGCAGATTGAAAGAAATTAGCTATTTTACAGAGTGAAAATTTTTTAAAAAAATTTGTAGAATAAAGTAGGAATTAAAATTAATGAAAAATATTGTACCATCAACACTGCCAAGTAGTTGAGAGAGCAGCGTTTTGTCGATTGTCTGGAATGTGATTCCGACTACATGACAGACAAACTTCCTTATAGAATCTTCAAACCCTATAATTCTGTTGCATAGATCTCCCATAGTGACGACTCTGTCCCAGAAGATTTGAAAGTCGCATTGCTCCAATATATCGCCCAGGTACATTATTTGATTGATGGAGTCTTCTTGCATCTGTGTGAATTAAAGAAACTTGCAATTTGGTCCACCTCGATAGACATTATTTATTATATTAATAATATTAGTATTTATTTGTTTCTTTTCCATATGCCTTCTTCAGGCTTTTACGTTGCCCCTCTCCCCCTTTTCCCCGTTCCATCATAGACACCCCTTTCCCCATTCACTTCGAAGAGACCCCCCGTAGAGTGTTATCCGCAGCCACTCATCCTAATGCACTACTAAACTGCGGAAAACCTGGCTAATGCAGACAGCTTTATTTTTACTGAGTTTCTATTGTATGAGAATACATTAGAAACTCAGAAAAACTGCCTCCCGCTCAGCAGTTGGCGTGCAAACCAGTGCATGGCTAAGCGGTCACCCATCCAAGTTATGGCCGCAAATAATGCTGCTTAACTCTGGGGACTGCCAAAGCCACATACCGACCGTGCGTCCACTATTGTCGGTTTAATAATATTAGTATAGATGACCATTAATAACAACATACATTTATTATACTGGAATAAATTGTTTTCTTGAACAGATGAGTGAAATATTCTTTTAAATACAATTTAAAAATATCAGAAACAAGACAAACGAGATATTCATCGACGAATATCAATAATTTTGACTCGACTCTATCCCCTTAAAGTTCTGATATCGATTGCAATATCTACAGCTTAAATTCTTTGACTTACGATTTTTTCACTCAGAAGACACTTGCAGAGGACAAAATCTGTGTGCGGCAGATTGGTAAGAGCCTTTAGCAATATTTGACAAGTGATGTCGACATTGAAGCGTTGAGGATTAAGCTGATAGAGCTTGAGAACCGCAAGGTTGGCTTCAAGGTCATATGCATTTTCTCGTGCTTGAATTTCCACGTATTTTTCCAGGGTCGAGAGATTTTCGGGATTATACCTGAAAGAAAGATTTTGTAAATACGTCCGAATGTTACACATTCCCTAACCTCAAACTTCGTAATCGAACACTCGAAGTTTATTTGCAGGCGAAAATGCGCCAATATCTCATTACCTTTCAATGCCCTTCAGCATACCGGCAATATTCTGTCTCATAGCACTCGCCATTGTTTTCGAATTTCAGTTAATTACACGAATTTCTTAATTATTAAATCCCACGTTTCGACAGGTTATAGCAACTAAGATGCGTTAGTTGGAAAAAGGCATTAACGAACTGACGTTAGCTACAAAAGAGTCCGGTGATTTTGTATCGATTCGAGATTGTGGAGGGGAAAAGTGCGGAAATGTGACTGGTTATTTTACTGGGGATAAAATAACCATTTTTCGGCATTTTTTCGATCAGCCGACAAACTTTGACTGTTTAATTTTTCGTTTTATAGATCGTTTGTAGGTGTTTGTAGGATTAATTAAAACGTTTGTTGAATAACGATTAGTCTAAATAATCAAAAATAAAAAAAGATTTTTATTTGATTTCAACGATTTCTGACCAATCAGCGCTCCAAAGTCACTATATAGTAATTATTCGTGTCAGGCGACGACGTAATAAAAAACTAGCCGAAATGACACGACGACGATTGTTGTTCTCACTGTCGATTGACGTTACATTGGCGCTATCGCCAATTGTAGTTGTTTATACAAGATATTTTTTGGTTAAATAGAGGAAAAAATGGTGATAAAGGCCGTGATACTGATCGGCGGTCCTTTAAAGGGTATGACTGTAATAATAATAATATAGTTTATTGTTTAGTTGATTGTTTATCTGACGGAACTTTTTCGTTACAATATGAGTTGGCAATGGACTTTGATATGATACAATAAAGATGACAAAAGAGCAGCAACAAGTTAGAAAAAAAATAGTTTCTTTCATTGATTATTACAATTTAAAAAATAATAATAATAGCTTTTTTACACCTTATACTTAGAATATACTATAAAACTATACTTAGACTTATTGTTACATGATGTGATAAGATTCAAGACATAGATTAGATTACAGAGATTGGAGTGCTTGTCCCTCTATAAATCAATTGTAACTTTTGAACAGAGTTGTAAATTCATTTTTTACATTAAATTTAACATTTAAAAAAAAATAATTCATGAGATATAGTTTACAGTACAATTTGTTTTGTAATTACGATTGCATAATAATAATATGTACTGATTATAAAATAGAGGGTAAACATTTGAATAGTTGAAAAAAGTACTAATTTTCGCTTTAATATTGTAAGAAATACTGATTATAAAATAGAGGGTAAACATTTGAATAGCTGAAAAAAATACTAATTTTTGCTTTAATATTGCAAGAAATAGTGAAAAAAATGGAAGAAATAAGTAATGCATTACTTATTTTTTTCCATTTTTTTCAAAAGAATTACCGTTAATTTTTATTAAAAAATAATTCATGAGATATAGTTTACAGTACAATTTGTTTTGTAATTACAATTTCATAATAATAATATGTACTGATTATAAAATAGAGGGTAAACATTTGAATAGTTGAAAAAAGTACTAATTTTCGCTTTAATATTGTAAGAAATACTGATTATAAAATTGAGGGTAAACATTTGAATAGCTGAAAAAAATACTAATTTTTGCTTTAATATTGCAAGAAATAGTGAAAAAATGGAAGAAATAAGTAATGTATTACTTATTTTTTTCCATTTTTTTCAAAAGAATTACCGTTAATTTTTATTGAAAAATAATAATTTATACAGCCATTCTAAAGTTTAATCATCGTATTACAATCGCTACATGTTATTATTATAAAATCATAATTATAGAGCTGATTGTATCATCATCATTATTTCTATACGTATCAGGCATTTACAACTCTGCTTTTGAACAATACTATCAAAAATTTATATGGTGAATTAATAATGCATCTTTCAATAAACAAAATGTGTATTGCTCATCACAATCAGACTGATAGCATTATTTAATGATAAAAAAAAAAATTGGATAAAAAATGTAACACCAAAAATTTGGACATGTTAGTTGATATTTTTTTAAATCCTTTTTAAAGTATAAATACATTAAGATCTGTTGCTGCTACATAAGTAATCATTTAGATCAATTTATCAAACCACTCAGGACTGTAAAAACTCTTTTAAAAAATTACCACTGATTTGACTAGTGCGATGCTTGATTGTTCAAAACTGGAAATAATTGAGCTTTTTTCAAACAGGGACGAGATTTCGGCCCCTTTCATTGGATATACCAAAGCCATTATTCCCTGTGGCTGGATTACCGATGATAGAGCATCACATTGAAGCCTGCAAAAAAATAGAAGGCCTTGGTGAAATATTAATAATAGGCTCGTACGCAGCAAACGATTTGCAAAATTTTGTTCAAGAGATGATCAGAAAGTACAAGATAACAACTAGATACCTTCAAGAGTTTACTCCACTGGGAACAGCAGGTGGTCTCTATCACTTCCGGGATCAAATAAGAGCCGGAAGTCCCGATTGTTTTTTCGTCATGAACGGTGACGTTTGCGCCGATTTTCCTCTCGTACAATTATTGGAATCACACAAAAATTCCAATGCTTTACTGACAATAATGGCTACCGAAGCTACCAGACAACAGTCGCTAAATTATGGCTGCATTGTTGCAGCCAAAGACGGCAAAGTTTCTCACTATGTGGAAAAACCCTCGACTTTTGTCTCCACTCTCATTAATTGCGGAGTTTATGTACTTTCTCCTGATATATTTCCAACAATGGCCGAGATTTTTAATACCAGAGTCGAGCGACACGATATTTTGTAAGTCCATTTGTGGAATCAATTCGTGTTATTTAAAAATGTAGTGGGATATAACATCGATTTTCCGAACTGCTTGAAAACGACAATTAATATTTTTAATATATTAGGATAATAATTACGATGAACAAAAAAATCATTTGGATAATCGACGTTCTACTGTATGAATAACTCAACTCATTTTATTGCGAATAAAACGATTATTTTTCAGACAAAACAATTGCAATGGAGGAAAAGATCCGGCTCATATTGCATTGGAACAAGATGTATTAACAAGACTCGCAGGAAGCGGAAGTCTTAATGCCGTAACAGTTAAAAATTGGTGGTCTCAAGTTAAAACCGCAGGATCGACTATTTACTCGAATCGAAGGTATTTGGCTCTTTACAGAGCCAAACATCCTGAGAGATTAGCTTTATCGTCCGATGGACAATGCAATATTATCGGGGACGTATATCTTCATCCAATGGCCATTGTACATCCAACCGCTGTGGTAAATTATTCTTGAATATTTAGTCATGAAAGAATTTACCCCCACAAATTATTTATTAGAGGGAAGATTTTTTTTATATTCCTCAGTCGGTTAATTTATTAAATTCTTTGAATATTTTGCTCGCAGCTCGGTCCCAATGTCAGTATCGGCCTGAATGCAGTAGTCGAAGCAGGTGTAAGAATCCGCGAGTCCATTATTCTCGCTGATGCTCGGATTCAAGCTCATTCGGTTGTTCTTCACAGTATAGTCGGAAAAAGTAGCGTAGTTGGTGAATGGGCAAGAGTCGAAGGTACACCATGCGATCCGAACCCTAATAAACCATTTGCAAAAATGGAAAATCCGCCCCTCTTCAATTCTAATGGCACGCTCAATCCATCCATCACGATACTTGGTAAGAAGAACGATTTTTATCAACTATTTTTATTTATGTTTGATTATTTAAATATAATAATAATATCAATCTTTCTAGGTACGAGTGTGAGTTTGGCCTCCGGAAAGATGTTGCTCAATTCAATTGTCTTGCCGCACAAGCAACTTACGAGAAATTTCAAGAATGAAATAATTCTCTAAACATTCCAAAGACAAGCCTCGAAATATCAAATAAGTATATTTATTACTTTTATCTTTTTATTATATTGTGCACAAACTTTGTAACGAGGCCCGTTATTATTATTATGGATACATTTTTGTACGCCGAATGTTATATACAAATATATGTACATATATTATATACTACTATGATTGTGTCAATCTCTTATCATGCTACCGGAATTGTATGACGAAATACGTTAAATTCGCATCATGAAGACCTACTTTTAATACGTAATTGTATATCAAATATTTAGTCAGCCTCTAAACTTGCGAACTTGTTCACTAATTTTAATACACTGGTCTATGAATAGTCTTTCTATTCATCGGAGAATCGGGGAAGATTTATAACAGTAAAGAAAGAAAAATGGAAAGACAATGTGAGAACGCTGCGAAACGACGCAAACTTACATTTATTTCGATGTCCCGATTTTATCCTGTCTGGTCGATTAATAATAATAACAATTTTCAAATTTCACGAATAGAAAATTAAAGCAAATAGATTTCAGCTACGAAGAATTTGTATTGCGCGCCGCGCGTCACGTGACACGGTATCACGCGACGTCATCAACAATGTTGCCAAGCTTAGGCCACGCGGCTTCTCAGTACGTACAATCGGGCCACTTCATCTGGTAATAGTGATGGGCGATGTCCAAAAAAAAATCGATTACAGAAAAATCGATTGGCGAAAAAACTATCGATACAAAGTATCGATTTTTCTCTATAAATAATCGATGAATCGATTAATCGAATAAAAATATCTAGTACATAATAAACATTAAAATAATTATTAAAAAATAGGTTTATTTTCTCATTGAACACTTTTTTATAAGTACATGCTTTATTCTCAACATTTGCTATCCCATTTACTCCAAAGATGTGTAACTGAAAAAAATGTATTACTATTAAGGCTACAAGATTTTTAGGTTAAAATTATTACAAGGTTTGCATAAAAGAAAGCTCATAATTAAGATTCTTCGAATTTAATATCTTAACTTGCTACTTCGATGTCGCCTAATAAAAATCGGACATCGATTAATCGACCAACAAAAAAATCGGATGAATCTAGTCGATTAATCGAATAAAAGTATCGGTTCTTTCGATTAATCGAGAAACATCGCCCATCCCTATCTGGTAATATTTAATTATTTACATGGGCGAGCATATATTTTTTTTCTTTCAAATATTCTATATACTTCACTGCAACTGTCAAATAAAAAAAATCGAGCATTCGATAATTATCGTATACAGTTATCGCTCGAGAATACAGTTTTAACGAGGCATGCGATAATCTAGTAACTTTCACAAAATATCGCATACGATAAAACTCGAGAATAGGGCCGCTGATTTGATAAAATAACGGTTGAGAACCACAGGAAAATGAAAATCTGCCGAACTGTCACTCATAATGTGCAATTTACCATTGGCAAACAGCCATTGGGCGTCACAGTTGATACAATATTTGCAGGCCCCTCCAAATGCATAAAAAAGAAGAAGAAGAAGATCTTATACGTGCAAACGGCTGATCGTTGTCCATCAGTTTTTGCAGAATTTATCTTTCGTGCTGTTCTATCGTATCCTCATTTACGTATTAATTTTTCATGTACATTTAGATTTTAGAGAAATGGTATTCGAGAATTCTCGCGCACAAGTTTAACAATAAAATTGAATAACAATCGATACAACTTGTTTGTTTATTTTCACTGTGAAGTCAGACACGTCGACAATCTTCGCTATGATTCGTCAGAAAGTTATACATCTGGCTAGAAAGTTTAGAATCTTGCAGAGAGCTTTTGCACATCAAGTATTCAATACAGTATATAGGGTGAGTGAATAATTTACGTTGTAACATATGCCTGTAGGCAACAATATACTGATTTGAAAAGTAGAAAATTGAAGCTTCACAACATTAATATACTATTCTATGAATAATAATTTATCAAATAATATATTAGATTCCAAAGTCTTCTTAAAAAGAGCATGGAATCAATTTTTTAAATTGGTGATACTGTAGTTTTATAAAAACTTGCACTTGAATGTTATAAGATACGTATTAAGCACTGTGAATCTTAAATATTGTACAGTCATGTAAACCAGAATTTTTTTAAGAATTAATGTACAATTTTTTACTTTTTTACAACTTAAAATGTTAATCTATTCAAGATTATGATATTTTTTTCAGTATTTTTTTTTGTGGACATGCAGTTCTTTTTTTTTTTTTTGTGATGCTAATAATGTATTATATTATGTTTAGGATGGTAACAATTTAGCAAGAAAATTGGCCATTGGAGCACCATTGACTTCCTTGGCAATACTCGGCTTTAAGAAAAGTTCTAACAATGGTACTACCATCACTACGAAGGAAGTTCTACTGGCAAAAGCAGATGCATTGTTCGAGCAAGGAGAATATAAAAAAATCTATGACATGCTACAGAATTACAGAGTAACTAAAATATTTAATATACATTTTGTTGCATAAACATTTATCATAAAATTAACTTGATAGTTATCATTTTTCATTGAATATTTGCAGCTTTGATAAAAAGATGTTTAAATTGCTAAATTACAGAAAAAGAAATACCCAAATATTTGACAACAATTTTTGTTAAAAAATGATAATTATGAAAAAGAATTTGACTATAACTATCTATTTAGAAAAATAATGAGGTCTTACATCACTGCCTTTCAATCTACAATATAAAATTTTAATTGAAGCATCACCAAAGAAATATTTTAATATTTGTAAGTAATTACAATTGTTTAAAGTTTATGTTTTCTTAATTTAAGGACAACAATGATGTAGAAATTCTTTGGCGTTTGAGCAGAGCTCTCTATAATATGGCAAAAGTTGTTCCTGATAAAGAAGCCAAGAAAATGATTTATGAAAGCTACGATTTAATTGTCAAGGCTCTTGAAGTAAAAGAAGATCATTTTGCTGTCCATAAGTGGATGGCTGTTCTACTGGACAAAAAAAGCAGTTACGATGGCAAAAAGTCCAGAATTATGCAGCTGCACAACGTGAAAAAACATTTACTGGTAATTATACAAAGGATATCAAAGCAATTTTATTAATTTGATTGATTTGAGAAGAAAATTCGTTATAGAGAGCGGCGGAATTGAATCCGAAGGACGCGACTTCGATTTACATGCTCGGTAATTGGTGTTACCAAATTGCGGATCTCACTTGGTATCAACGAAAACTTGCAGCGGTTATTTTCGGCGAACCTCCGAATTCCTCTTTCGAGGAAGCTTTGGAATTTTTCGAAAAAGCCGAACAGGTGGAGCCGAACTTTTATAGCCACAATCTTCTATTCCTCGGAAAGACTTATCTTAAATTAAATCGCAAAGAGGATGCTCGCAAGTATTTAAAAAAGGCGTCGGAATTGCCAGCGAAAAACGATGACGATCTACAAGCCAAGCAAGAGGCATCGAAGCTGCTCGGAAGCATCTAAATATTATCCGCGAAATTAAAAACAGAAGCAGTTCATTCTGGGAAAATAATCTGGAAGAAATTTTCTGGCATCTGGGAAATCTGCCGTTGTATTGAAGTTGGCATTAGGACGTTACAGTTGGCGCTCCACAGATTTCCCATTGGAATTACCGGTTATTAAGAGAAAGTACTTAATGTAGTTCTGTCGTGAATGCAATCCAAAGTCATGTCCATGAATTTTTGACATGTAACTTAGCTATTCAATTTTACTTGCACAAAATCTTGAAGGCTTTTACCGTATCTTTAAATGAACAATTAAAACTTGAAAATCGATCTTTTTACACGGCGCTCACAGGAGGGCTGGAAAAATTGATCTTTAAATCGAAAATTAACATACTTAGATCAAAGATAGAGAAAAAATAAAAAGTACTACGGATTCGCAAATCATTCAGGAATTGATGCATCATGAAAAAAGGTGAAGTCTCCGGAATAATGTTTAATTGAACCAAGGTCAAAGTGCACGATACCGGGCCAAATGACGTTTCCTAACCTAATTATCGTAAAAATGAAGTCAAATCCGCACTAAACATATCAACTATTTACAAATAATCGTTTTAATTTGATTACGACAATTTCGAAGGATTCTCGATTATTTTTTATATTATTATTATTGAGGCAGTCAAAACGATGCGTATGATTATTTTTTAATGTCATATAGACTCTGAGATTTTATGACTCCGGCGTACCGACAGAACTACCTTAAGTACCGGGTAAAACAAATCTAAATTTTTTAATTCCAAGATAAATATATTCGCGAATGGTTAGAATGTTTTTACATGTTCAGTGGAGGTACTCGAGCACTCAGCAAGAAAATTTTAATGATAATACTTCTGGACATTATCAGAGAAATATTCTCAAGTTGAAAAACAAAGAAAAAAAAAGATCAGGAATTTATATATCCTAGAAACTATCGAAGGTGAAGGTAATTGAATGAAGGAATCTCAACTGCACAACTATACATGTATTTTCATACTTTTACATTCACATTTTGATGTTAAAATATTTTTTAGAATTTATACACACAAAAAAAAATAAAAAATAAAAGACTGATTGTTACGTCACGGTTTTTGTTTTTCGTTAGGATAGTAACAGATGAATGATATTTCCTCCGTTTTAGAGCGAAATGTGCCGCCTCAGGGATCGGAGGGTGACTGGTGATTTAATTCTAAACTTGTTTTAATAAATAACGTTTATGCAACACTGGTGATTTAAAAACACTTAATTTATTAAAAACACAGATAAAAAAACACAATTATTAAAAATGACTCGCGATATAACCGTTTTGGTCTTTTTACGTGCATATAAAACTGTCCAAATGATTATGCAAATAAGTTTGGCCCTCGGAGTAAGTTTGAAAATGGTGCTTGCGTATGTGTTGTTTTGGGCACATATCGCTGTGCGTAGCTCGTGTGTGTTACTTTGACGGGTCAAGTGTATACATGCGCTACGGTTACGAAAGGCATTTGATCTTATGTTGGCTTCTCTCGCTGAGCTAATATGTTTATGTATCCTCTTTGAGTAATGTCGACTAATTCACCTGTCACATGCTCTCGTTGCTCTGAGAGTGTTAAAGACTTTGTTCGCTGTATTACGTGCCAGCGTTCTTATCATCGCAGTTGTGCTACCGTTTTAAATCTCGATTTTGACGACCTCTTCATTACGAACTGTGTGCGCTGCGCAAGTGATGCAATTAAAATGAGTTCTGAACTGAGGCAATGGTTACGTGATGAAACTTGACTCTTTTAAACAGGATTTTAGGGAGTCTATGGAGAGTAAGCTCGATGAGTTCAAATCTGAATCAAGCAGGATGCTGGAGGAGAAACTGCATCCTATGCAAGTTTCTATCGACTCTCTCGGAGGCCGTTTTGACGATGCAGTTGAACGAATACGTGGGTGCGAGTCATTGATTTGTAATCTTCAAGCAGAGAATAAGGCGCTAAAAAAGAATGTTGAAAATTTAAGAGTGGCTGTTGATGCTCTGAGCTCTCAGTCGTCTATCGCTAGTGACCCACATGCAATTGCTTTGGAGGCGGTTGAGCAAATGAATCGTTCGAAGAATCTTATGATCTACGGTCTTTCTGAACAACCTGGTTCTGTCCCTGCCAGGCAAGAGATTGCTGATGTCGAGAAAATTATTTCGTCTGCGAGCAACTCAGTTTCGGTTATTAAATGTACGCGGCTCGGTATCCAGAGGGCGGGTGCAATGCCGCGCCCAATTAAAGTAGTCCTACCTGACTCGGACAGCGCTTTGAATATCCTAAGAAACAAGAGGAGGATTGATGCTCCAGTCATGTTTTCCTAAAATATTAGATGCTTCGGTTTCGGAGGCATTGGCGGCGGCATCCGAATCTACTATTATCGGGGAACAGCATGGGTTCTGTAAGGGTCGATCCACTGTGACAAATCTCCTATTGTACACTAGCTATCTCACTTTGCAAGTCGAGCGTGGTAAACAGGTTGACAGTGTTTACACCGACTTTTCTAAAGCTTTCGATATTGTACACCATGGCACACTTCTTGCTAAGCTGCAATCTTTGGGTGTTCAGGGAGCCTTGTTGCGTTGGATCTCCTCATTTCTGATTGGTAGGCGGCATATTGTGAAAGTCAGAAGTTCTCAGTCTGAGCCATTTCTGGTACATTCCGGAGTCCCGCAGGGGTCCCATCTGGGTCCGTTGCTCTTCATTATTTTTATAAATGACATCAGGCACTGCTTCAAGCACTCGAGATTCCTACTATATGCGGATGATTTGAAGGTTTTTAAGACTATTCACAGTCCGCACGATGCATTTTTATTACAAAGTGATCTTGATAGACTGGTTGGCTGGTGCACGGCTAATCGCTTAGTTCTTAGCGTCCCAAAGTGCCTTGTGATTTCTTTCTTTCGCATCACTTGTCCTTATGTACATCCTTACAGTTTGGGCGAGGCAGTGCTTGTTCGTCATACGTTAATCAAGGATCTTGGTGTTTACCTGACCTCTTCGCTTGCGTTTAGTCACCATGTTTCATACATCTGCGGACGGGCGATGCGTGCTTTAGGGTTCATTAGGCGTAATACAATAGGTTTCCGAAGTATGAGGGCACATAAAGTATTGTATTGTGCATTAGTTCGCCCTATTTTGGAGTATGCGTCTGTTTTGTGGGCTCCCTCTTACATGGTACATGTCAATGCTATCGAGCGTGTGCAGCGGAAATTTGTACGCTTCTTATTGTATAAGTTTAGGGTTACGGATAGAGCGGTCGGTGACTATATGAGAGTGGAATTGAAAATGTGTACACTAACTGTGCGTAGACTGAAGGCTGAGTTAGTTTTATTATATAAGATAATACAAGGGACGGTTATTTGCCCTGAGCTCCTTAGTTCCGTCACTGTCTCTGTTCCGATGCGTAATGTCCGTAACCATGCAATTTTTTATATAAATTATCATCGTACCAATTATGGTTACAATGAGCCATTAACTTGAATCTTTCGAAATGGTAACGCTGCCTTACCTTTTGTCGATTTTTTTATCTCCCCACTCTCGGTTTTCATGAATTCTTTGAATCATTATATTACGCTTAGTGACCCCTCATAGTAATTCTTAAGTTTGTGAATCTGTCCTTTATGCAATAATGTTTTCTTTTTTTCCTCTTTTATTTTTTTCGCGTTATTATATGTAAAAATATTTAATGTGCCATCTTTGTCATGGTTTTCAAGGGACTTGTCCCGTTCACTGTAAAATAAATAAATAAATAAATAAATAAATAATAAATAAAGTGGATAATAATTATTGGAAATGGGACAGGAAAAATGACCAGGACGTAACATTTCAAAACAATAAAAAATTTTAAAATTTCTGTTTAAAAAAACTTTGTATTTATTTGTTAATTAATGTGCGGGATAAGTAATTTATTTTAAAAATATAGTTTTAATAGTCGAAAGTAAACCCGGACGTAACACTGATCATACATACAATGAGCTAGAACGATTATTAAACTATTCGTACTGAGAATGTTACATTTATAAGTAAATAAGTAATAGTGGCGTTGCCCGCAGATAGGATCGAGTCGATTTTTACAACATTTAATGCTTACCATCCTAAACTCAAATTCACGATAGAAAACGAGGTGGACTGCAAGATCCCATTCCTAGACTTATTACTAATACGAGAAGGTAAAAAAGTCATCACCAATTGGTATAGGAAACCGACGTGGTCAGGCAGATTTATTAACTTTTTCTCGAGTCATCAGATTACACAAAAAATAGGTATAATTTATATGTTGGTAGATCAAGCTTTGAAACTGTCACACAGTAGATTCTGGCAGGAAAATTTGGAATTGATAGAAAATACTTTAATTAAGAATTGCTATCCGGTAAATTTCATTCGAAAATATATTAGAATTAGACGACAAACAGTAAATTACAGTGGAACGAAAGAGAAAAAACCGGAATTCGACCTGAAGAGTCATGAATTTCCCATTTATAGAACATTTACACTATCCACTTATTAGATTATTGAAAGAATTTGACATCCACATAATAACAAATAACAAGCACAACATATTTTCTATAGTGGGATCAACAAAAGACAAGATAAATAAATTTTTACGGACGAACGTTGTCTATAGTATTCCGTGCGGCGCATGTGAAGCCACATACATTGGACAAACAAAACGATATCTTAAAACTAGAGTTCGAGAACACAAGAACAGTTTAAATCACGTATCCCAAGAACATTCAGCGTTATCATCACACGCTAGAAACAATAATCATATATTTAAGTTTGATGATGTAAAGATCTTGGCAACAGAACCGACGTTGGCGAAAAGACTGTTATTGGAAATGATCTGGATAAAAAAAGATGAACATTCAGTAAATTATAGAACAGATATTGAAACGTTAAGTATTGTTTACAACTCGGTTATATAACTATTTATAGAATTCTTATTATTTGTATTATTTTGAGACATACTAGCTGAAATAGTTACAAATGTTTCACAGTATTAATTTAATAACAGTAATGGCAGGCTCGCAATATTAGGATATTTGTCAGAGGTAAGAATTGGTCATTTAACGGAAAAATTTCAAAACGTCGGTAACGGTGCTCAATTTATCAATTTCATGTTAATAATTAGTGAAAGTTGAGACCAATGAGTAAAAATATTAGATTAACAGTTAACAAGAGTATACATTGAGTGAAATTGAGGCATTAAATTTAAATTTACGAATATGTAATCTCATGCTGTGATGGGGGGGCGACGGAGTTTGGTCGAACGGCACTATTTTAGGTCGGGGCGACGAGGCGGATAGGACGGCATTGAGCGAGATCTTCGCGGCAGATCGGCTACGACGAACACGTGCAACCGGCTTCTCCGGTTGAAAACTTTTAGAAAAATGTGATAATTAGAATATAAAACGGAGGCGTAAAGTGGTATTAGGTGAGGAAAAGTGGATTTTACATCGTTGTTAATGAATCTTTGTTGATTTTCCACGTCTCATGTGTGATTCTCTACATTTGCCAGTTCCTAACCTAACACTCGTCACCTCCACCAACAGCAAAGGAAGGAAAAAAATTTTTCAACTGGAGGACTCAGTTGTTACAACGAGTGTTATTTTCTTTTTCTTAAGAGTGTCAATTTTGGGTTTTTAATAAGCTCGACATCAATAAGCATCAACAATCCTGACTTATTTATCAGATAAAATAAATAAATACATGGGTCGGTGTGGATTGGCACCATTGATCGATGTTCATCGGTGAGTCGCTTGTGGTTAAAATAATTAATTAGGTTTTAATCAAATAAATGTATTTCAGGTTATATTAACATAAACATAGCACACTTTATATTATTGTTGGACTTTATATTACAGATGTTAAAAATAAAATTCTGAAGAGGGCTGAGATGTGAGTCGAAATGTAATACCTTGGAATTCTTTATTGAGGACCGCTCCATTGCCGAAACCCTTACAACAATTACAACAGTTTTTCCACTAATGATCGACTTCATAGTCGTCTTCATCGAATTCAGAAGGCTCTTCGTTGATTTGCTGGACATTTTCCGGTTGCCTTCTCGGTTCTTGATTAACGTTGGCGGGAACGTTGTGAAACCGTTGAGGCGGCACAATTGGCGGCAAACCGTGTCGATTCAGGACTTGCGGAATCGCGGGATCAGCAGTTAACAGCGGTTGATTCATAATTCTCGCGTGTTCAGCCAATCGTAATCCACGCAGGTGATGGCCAGTGATGATCATCGGCTGCACGCATGTTCGGACTCCACATGGACATCGATGCCGAATAACGTACATTGGGCCTTGAGCCATGTACATCGGCGGGTCCAACATCACCGGATTTAATGGGAAAGCTGGCTGAATAATGTGCGGCATCTTCCTGTTGCTTTTTCGTCCTGTAACAAAAATATTAAAAAACATTAATTGTCTGAATTATTAAAAAAAAAAAAAAAAAACCAAAAATCACAAAGCTAAGAACCGTGAATTAATCTGTGACTGGTCCATAGGTTGCGCCTTAAGCTGAGTTCGCATAACTTTTCTAAAATTTAGCGGGAATTGCAACCACTTCTCGATAATATAAAAATCTGAAAAAAATCATGCATGTTAAAGACGTTGAAAAGATTAATTTTCCATAATAATGATTCCAAAATATTATTAACAAATTAATGAAAAATAAAATTAATAAAAAATTAATAAAATAAAATCTTTTCAACGTCTTTAACATGCATGATTTTTTTTCAGATTTTTATATTATCGATTTGATTTATCGAATCGATATCGAATAGATTGTATATTATCGAGAAGTGGTTGCAATTCCTGACTAATTGTCAAGAACTTATGTGAACTCAGCTTAATGGGTAAGGACTACTTTAATTCACTATTTATGAAGTTCACCGGGCATTTCACCGAGTTTCCACCAGTCTCTGACCCTTTAACCGTTTCGATTGCGTTCGCAATTTTTTATATGATTGACATAACTCTAAAAAGCACTATTAATTTTTTCACACATTTTTCATTACCGACGATTTTCCATAACAAATTTTCTATCGACATATAATAACGTGAAAAAAAAATTGAAAATTTTTATGGAGAAGAAAAATTGTTGGTGGCCGCGCCGAAGTGGGTCGGCGATTCCGTCCATTTTTTTGGTCTTTTTTCAACAACAATAAAAGATTGAAAAAATTAGAAAAAATAGTAACTTTGTGATGGACAACAGCTAGAAAAATGTTGTATGCAACACAATTTTTGAGAATTATTTCAGGTTTTTGCCAACGTACATGGGCATATCTCACAAACCTTTGACTTTTGTGTAACTCGACTACGGAATGCTATAATAAATTCAAACTATTATCGTTCCTAAATTATCTAAATTATATTTTGAGTTAGTAGAGTCATTACCAGTCATACTTTTCATTTTCTGCATACGAATTGAGTAAAATTGAATTAGAAAAATGACCTATTGGAAGGGATAAAACTATGCCTTCAATGGGTCATTTAAAAAAAAAAGTTAAATTGAAAGTAAGTTAAACACTTGTAAAACACAATAACACATAGATCCTACAATGAATTAGCACCAAATAAATGATTTTTTATGCGAGCACCCTGTATATGATGCTTTGTCCATGAACGAATATTGCTTTCAAACGGTCTTAAGACAAATACAAAAAATTGGCAATCCTGTGCTCCTTAACTAGATTTTTACTCTTTGAAGCCGTGAAAGTCAAAGGTTTGTGAGATACGCTCACATATATACACATTCCAGGCCAATTTTGTCAATCATATGAAAAATGGCCGTACAGGTCGAAAACTCGGTAGAATAGACAATATATGAATAAATGTATAAATTTATAAACCAATAAAATGAATGCATATATATACTACATATTTCCAGAAGATGTAACAATTTATGTTCATTCAAGTTCGAGAAAATAAGTCATCTCGACTAAGCGTTCGAACCGCTCATGGCGACCGAGCCTTCGAGCTACTCGTGTCGCGTGAGCGGTCGAGCCGATCGTATTGACTGAGCGTTCGAGCCGCTCATATCGGCTGAGCGTTCCAGCCGTTCATATCGACTGAACGCTCGAACAAAATGAGCGTTTGTGCGGGATGAGCGCTCACTACTACGCTCGAGCATGCTCGAGCATCGCAATCACGGCTCGATCGAGCTCGAGCGCGCTCATGCACATCCCTACTTTACATGTAAATAGTCGCAACTTTGTTATTTAAGGTAGTTCTGTTGGTACGCCGGAGTCATAAATCTCAGAGTCTATATGATATTAAAAAATAATCATACGCATAGTTTTGACTGCCTCAATAATAATACAAAAAATAATCGAGAATCCTTCGAAAATGTCGTAATCAAATTAAAACGATTATTTGTAAACAGTTGATATGTTTAGTGCGGATTTGACTTCATTTTTACGATAATTAGGTTAGGAATCGTCAATTGGCCCGGTATCGTGCACTTTGACCTTGGTTAAATTAAACATTATTCCGGAGACTGTACCTTTTTTCATGATGCATCAATTTCTGAATGATTTGCGAATCCATAGTACCTTTTATTTTTTCTCTATCTTTGATCTGAGTAAGTCGAAAGTCAAAATACTGAAGCCACCTTTCACGTCTTCCGATTAGTCAGTGATGGATAATCGGAGTGAACTTCAGTCTGTCAATCGTACGGGCAGGTCATGGCGGCAATATTAAATCGCAGTTCGTATAGTGAATTATGAATAAAATTAAAAGGCTATAATAGTACCTTACGAGACTAGTATAATAGAATTAAAATACGTGAGAATTATGTCCTTTTTATGTGCTCTCCGAATATCCAATGACAAAATCCCCTACATCAAGTATTTTTCGAAATACCACCCCTAACAACCTCGAAACACCCTGAAAAACCAACGTGGTCTATTTTTTCGGTATCATAGAATTAAAATACACAGGAATTATGTGCTTTTTATGTGCTCTTCGAAAATCCAAAAAAAAAATCCCCCACATCGAGTATTTTTCGAAATACCACCCCTAAACAACTCGAAACACCCTGAAAAATCAACGTGGTCTATTTTTTCGATATCATAGAATTAAAATACACAGGAATTATGTGCTTTTTATGTGCTCTCCGAATATTTAAAAAAAATCCTCCACATCGAGTTTTTTTCGTAATACCACCCCTAACAAAATCGAAACACCTTGAAAAACCAACTTGGTCTATTTTTTCGATATCATAGAATTAAAATACAAAGGAATTATGTGCTTTTTATGTGCTCTTCGAATATCCAAAAAAAAATCCCCCACATCGAGTATTTTTCGAAATACCACCCCTAACAAACTCAAGACACTCTGAAAAACCAATTTGGTCTATTTTTTCGATATCATAGAATTAAAATACATAGGAATTATGTGCTTTTTATGTGCTCTCAGAATATCAATGAAAAATCGCCTACATCGAGTATTTTTTGAAATACCACCCCTAACAAACTCAAGACACCCTGAAAAACCAACGGGATCTATTTTTTCGATATCACAGAATTAAAATACACAGGAATTATGTGCTTTTTATGTGCTCTCCGAATATCCAAAAAAAAATCCCCCACATCGAGTATTTTTCAAAATACCACCCCTAACAAACTCGAAACACCCTGAAAAACCAACGGGGTCTATTTTTTCGGTATCATAGAATTACAATACATTGGAATTATGTGCTTTTTATGTGCTCTCCGAAGATCCAAAAAAAATTCCCCACATCGAGTATTTTTCGAAATACCACCCCTAACAACCTCGAAACACCCTGAAAAACTAACGTGGTCTATTTTTTCGGTATCATAGAATTAAAATACACAGGAATTATGTGCTTTTTATGTGCTTTTCGAAAATCCAAAAAAAAATCCCCCACATCGAGTATTTTTCGAAATACCACCCCTAACAAACTCGAAACACCCTGAAAAATCAACGTGGTCTATTTTTTCGATATCATAGAATTAAAATACACAGGAATTATGTGCTTTTTATGTGCTCTCCGAATATTTGAAAAAAATTCTCCACATCGAGTTTTTTTCGTAATACCACCCCTAACAAAATCGAAACACCCTGAAAAACCAACTTGGTCTATTTTTTCGATATCATAGAATTAAAATACAAAAGAATTATGTGCTTTTTATGTGCTCTTCGAATATCCAAAAAAAAATCCCCCACATCGAGTATTTTTCGAAATACCACCCCTAACCAACTCAAGACACTCTGAAAAACCAATTTGGTCTATTTTTTCGATATCATAGAATTAAAATACATAGGAATTATGTCCTTTCTATGTGCTCTCCGAATATCCAATGACAAAATCCCCTACATCAAGTATTTTTCGAAATACCACCCCGAACAAACTCGAGACACCCTGAAAATCCAACTTAGTATATTTTTCGATATTATAGAATTAAAATATATAGGAAATATGTGCTCTTTATGTGCTAATTTCATCCAAAAATGAAATTTTTTTTTTTTTTGGAAAATCGATTTCAAAAATACTCTGCTAGCTTTATATAAAGCTAGCAGCGCACTAAACTATATTTATGTCAAACCGTAAAGAAGTTACATGGGAATTATGTGCTCTCCGAATGTTGAAGAAAAAAATCCCCTATATAAGCATTTTTGGAAATACCACCCCTAACAAACTTGAGACATTCTAAAAAACCAACCTGGTCTATTTTTTCGATATCATAGAACTAAAATACACAGGAATTATGTGCTTTTTATGTGCTCTCAGAATATCATATCGGCTGAGCGTTCGAGCCGTTCATATCGACTGAACGCTCGAACAAAATGAGCGTTTGAGCGGGATGAGCGCTCACTACTACGCTCGAGCATGCTCGAGCATCGCAATCACGGCTCGATCGAGCTCGAGCGCGCTCATGCACATCCCTACTTTACATGTAAATAGTCGCAACTTTGTTATTTAAGGTAGTTCTGTCGGTACGCCGGAGTCATAAATCTCAGAGTCTATATGATATTAAAAAATAATCATACGCATAGTTTTGACTGCCTCAATAATAATACAAAAAATAATCGAGAATCCTTCGAAAATGTCGTAATCAAATTAAAACGATTATTTGTAAACAGTTGATATGTTTAGTGCGGATTTGACTTCATTTTTACGATAATTAGGTTAGGAATCGTCATTTGGCCCGGTATCGTGCACTTTGACCTTGGTTAAATTAAACATTATTCCGGAGACTGTACCTTTTTTCATGATGCATCAATTTCTGAATGATTTGCGAATCCGTAGTACCTTTTATTTTTTCTCTATCTTTGATCTGAGTAAGTCGAAAGTCAAAATACTGAAGCCACCTTTCACGTCTTCCGATTAGTCAGTGATGGATAATCGGAGTGAACTTCAGTCTGTCAATCGTACGGGCAGGTCATGGCGGCAATATTAAATCGCAGTTCGTATAGTGAATTATGAATAAAATTAAAAGGCTATAATAGTACCTTACGAGACTAGTATCATAGGATTAAAATACGTAAGAATTATGTCCTTTTTATGTGCTCTCCGAATATCCAATGACAAAATCCCCTACATCAAGTATTTTTCGAAATACCACCCCTAACAACCTCGAAACACCCTGAAAAACCAACGCGGTCTATTTTTTCGGTATCATAGAATTAAAATACACAGGAATTATGTGCTTTTTATGTGCTCTTCGAAAATCCAAAAAAAAAATCCCCCACATCGAGTATTTTTCGAAATACCACCCCTAAACAACTCGAAACACCCTGAAAAATCAACGTGGTCTATTTTTTCGATATCATAGAATTAAAATACACAGGAATTATGTGCTTTTTATGTGCTCTCCGAATATTTAAAAAAAATCCTCCACATCGAGTTTTTTTCGTAATACCACCCCTAACAAAATCGAAACACCTTGAAAAACCAACTTGGTCTATTTTTTCGATATCATAGAATTAAAATACATAGGAATTATGTCCTTTCTATGTGCTCTCCGAATATCCAATGACAAAATCCCCTACATCAAGTATTTTTCGAAATACCACCCCGAACAAACTCGAGACACCCTGAAAATCCAACTTAGTATATTTTTCGATATTATAGAATTAAAATATATAGGAATTATGTGCTCTTTGAGTGCTAATTTCATCCAAAAATGAAATTTTTTTTTTTTTGGAAAATCGATTTCAAAAATACTCTGCTAGCTTTATATAAAGCTAGCAGCGCACTAAACTATATTTATGTCAAACCGTAAAGAAGTTACATGGGAATTATGTGCTCTCCGAATGTTGAACAAAAAAATCCCCTATATAAGCATTTTTGGAAATACCACCCCTAACAAACTTGAGACCCTCTAAAAAACCAACCTGATCTATTTTTTCGATATCATAGAATTAAAATACACAGGAATTATGTGCTTTTTATGTGCTCTCAGAATATCAATGAAAAATCGCCTATATCGAGTATTTTTTGAAATACCACCCCTAACAAACTCAAGACACCTTGAAAAACCAACGGGGTCTATTTTTTCGATATCACAGAATTAAAATACACAGGAATTATGTGCTTTTTATGTGCTCTCCGAATATCCAAAAAAAAATCCCCCACATCGAGTATTTTTCAAAATACCACCCCTAACAAACTCGAAACACCCTGAAAAACCAACGGGGTCTATTTTTTCGGTATCATAGAATTACAATACATTGGAATTATGTGCTTTTTATGTGCTCTCCGAAGATCCAAAAAAAATTCCCCACATCGAGTATTTTTCGAAATACCACCCCTAACAACCTCGAAACACCCTGAAAAACTAACGTGGTCTATTTTTTCGGTATCATAGAATTAAAATACACAGGAATTATGTGCTTTTTATGTGCTTTTCGAAAATCCACAAAAAAATCCCCCACATCGAGTATTTTTCGAAATACCACCCCTAACAAACTCGAAACACCCTGAAAAATCAACGTGGTCTATTTTTTCGATATCATAGAATTAAAATACACAGGAATTATGTGCTTTTTATGTGCTCTCCGAATATTTGAAAAAAATCCTCCACATCGAGTTTTTTTCGTAATACCACCCCTAACAAAATCGAAACACCCTGAAAAACCAACTTGGTCTATTTTTTCGATATCATAGAATTAAAATACAAAGGAATTATGTGCTTTTTATGTGCTCTTCGAATATCCAAAAAAAAATCCCCCACATCGAGTATTTTTTCGAAATACCACCCCTAACCAACTCAAGACACTCTGAAAAACCAATTTGGTATATTTTTTCGATATCATAGAATTAAAATACATAGGAATTATGTCCTTTCTATGTGCTCTCCGAATATCCAATGACAAAATCCCCTACATCAAGTATTTTTCGAAATACCACCCCGAACAAACTCGAGACACCCTGAAAATCCAACTTAGTATATTTTTCGATATTATAGAATTAAAATATATAGGAATTATGTGCTCTTTATGTGCTAATTTCATCCAAAAATGAAATTTTTTTTTTTTTGGAAAATCGATTTCAAAAATACTCTGCTAGCTTTATATAAAGCTAGCAGCGCACTAAACTATATTTATGTCAAACCGTAAAGAAGTTACATGGGAATTATGTGCTCTCCGAATGTTGAACAAAAAAATCCCCTATATAAGCATTTTTGGAAATACCACCCCTAACAAACTTGAGACATTCTAAAAAACCAACCTGGTCTATTTTTTCCATATCATAGAACTAAAATACACAGGAATTATGTGCTTTTTATGTGCTCTCAGAATATCATATCGGCTGAGCGTTCGAGCCGTTCATATCGACTGAACGCTCGAACAAAATGAGCGTTTGAGCGGGATGAGCGCTCACTACTACGCTCGAGCATGCTCGAGCATCGCAATCACGGCTCGATCGAGCTCGAGCGCGCTCATGCACATCCCTACTTTACATGTAAATAGTCGCAACTTTGTTATTTAAGGTAGTTCTGTCGGTACGCCGGAGTCATAAATCTCAGAGTCTATATGATATTAAAAAATAATCATACGCATAGTTTTGACTGCCTCAATAATAATACAAAAAATAATCGAGAATCCTTCGAAAATGTCGTAATCAAATTAAAACGATTATTTGTAAACAGTTGATATGTTTAGTGCGGATTTGACTTCATTTTTACGATAATTAGGTTAGGAATCGTCATTTGGCCCGGTATCGTGCACTTTGACCTTGGTTAAATTAAACATTATTCCGGAGACTGTACCTTTTTTCATGATGCATCAATTTCTGAATGATTTGCGAATCCGTAGTACCTTTTATTTTTTCTCTATCTTTGATCTGAGTAAGTCGAAAGTCAAAATACTGAAGCCACCTTTCACGTCTTCCGATTAGTCAGTGATGGATAATCGGAGTGAACTTCAGTCTGTCAATCGTACGGGCAGGTCATGGCGGCAATATTAAATCGCAGTTCGTATAGTGAATTATGAATAAAATTAAAAGGCTATAATAGTACCTTACGAGACTAGTATCATAGGATTAAAATACGTAAGAATTATGTCCTTTTTATGTGCTCTCCGAATATCCAATGACAAAATCCCCTACATCAAGTATTTTTCGAAATACCACCCCTAACAACCTCGAAACACCCTGAAAAACCAACGCGGTCTATTTTTTCGGTATCATAGAATTAAAATACACAGGAATTATGTGCTTTTTATGTGCTCTTCGAAAATCCAAAAAAAAAATCCCCCACATCGAGTATTTTTCGAAATACCACCCCTAAACAACTCGAAACACCCTGAAAAATCAACGTGGTCTATTTTTTCGATATCATAGAATTAAAATACACAGGAATTATGTGCTTTTTATGTGCTCTCCGAATATTTAAAAAAAATCCTCCACATCGAGTTTTTTTCGTAATACCACCCCTAACAAAATCGAAACACCTTGAAAAACCAACTTGGTCTATTTTTTCGATATCATAGAATTAAAATACATAGGAATTATGTCCTTTCTATGTGCTCTCCGAATATCCAATGACAAAATCCCCTACATCAAGTATTTTTCGAAATACCACCCCGAACAAACTCGAGACACCCTGAAAATCCAACTTAGTATATTTTTCGATATTATAGAATTAAAATATATAGGAATTATGTGCTCTTTGAGTGCTAATTTCATCCAAAAATGAAATTTTTTTTTTTTTGGAAAATCGATTTCAAAAATACTCTGCTAGCTTTATATAAAGCTAGCAGCGCACTAAACTATATTTATGTCAAACCGTAAAGAAGTTACATGGGAATTATGTGCTCTCCGAATGTTGAACAAAAAAATCCCCTATATAAGCATTTTTGGAAATACCACCCCTAACAAACTTGAGACCCTCTAAAAAACCAACCTGATCTATTTTTTCGATATCATAGAATTAAAATACACAGGAATTATGTGCTTTTTATGTGCTCTCAGAATATCAATGAAAAATCGCCTATATCGAGTATTTTTTGAAATACCACCCCTAACAAACTCAAGACACCTTGAAAAACCAACGGGGTCTATTTTTTCGATATCACAGAATTAAAATACACAGGAATTATGTGCTTTTTATGTGCTCTCCGAATATCCAAAAAAAAATCCCCCACATCGAGTATTTTTCAAAATACCACCCCTAACAAACTCGAAACACCCTGAAAAACCAACGGGGTCTATTTTTTCGGTATCATAGAATTACAATACATTGGAATTATGTGCTTTTTATGTGCTCTCCGAAGATCCAAAAAAAATTCCCCACATCGAGTATTTTTCGAAATACCACCCCTAACAACCTCGAAACACCCTGAAAAACTAACGTGGTCTATTTTTTCGGTATCATAGAATTAAAATACACAGGAATTATGTGCTTTTTATGTGCTTTTCGAAAATCCACAAAAAAATCCCCCACATCGAGTATTTTTCGAAATACCACCCCTAACAAACTCGAAACACCCTGAAAAATCAACGTGGTCTATTTTTTCGATATCATAGAATTAAAATACACAGGAATTATGTGCTTTTTATGTGCTCTCCGAATATTTGAAAAAAATCCTCCACATCGAGTTTTTTTCGTAATACCACCCCTAACAAAATCGAAACACCCTGAAAAACCAACTTGGTCTATTTTTTCGATATCATAGAATTAAAATACAAAGGAATTATGTGCTTTTTATGTGCTCTTCGAATATCCAAAAAAAAATCCCCCACATCGAGTATTTTTTCGAAATACCACCCCTAACCAACTCAAGACACTCTGAAAAACCAATTTGGTATATTTTTTCGATATCATAGAATTAAAATACATAGGAATTATGTCCTTTCTATGTGCTCTCCGAATATCCAATGACAAAATCCCCTACATCAAGTATTTTTCGAAATACCACCCCGAACAAACTCGAGACACCCTGAAAATCCAACTTAGTATATTTTTCGATATTATAGAATTAAAATATATAGGAATTATGTGCTCTTTATGTGCTAATTTCATCCAAAAATGAAATTTTTTTTTTTTTGGAAAATCGATTTCAAAAATACTCTGCTAGCTTTATATAAAGCTAGCAGCGCACTAAACTATATTTATGTCAAACCGTAAAGAAGTTACATGGGAATTATGTGCTCTCCGAATGTTGAACAAAAAAATCCCCTATATAAGCATTTTTGGAAATACCACCCCTAACAAACTTGAGACATTCTAAAAAACCAACCTGGTCTATTTTTTCCATATCATAGAACTAAAATACACAGGAATTATGTGCTTTTTATGTGCTCTCAGAATATCATATCGGCTGAGCGTTCGAGCCGTTCATATCGACTGAACGCTCGAACAAAATGAGCGTTTGAGCGAGATGAGCGCTCACTACTACGCTCGAGCATGCTCGAGCATCGCAATCACGGCTCGATCGAGCTCGAGCGCGCTCATGCACATCCCTACTTTACATGTAAATAGTCGCAACTTTGTTATTTAAGGTAGTTCTGTCGGTACGCCGGAGTCATAAATCTCAGAGTCTATATGATATTAAAAAATAATCATACGCATAGTTTTGACTGCCTCAATAATAATACAAAAAATAATCGAGAATCCTTCGAAAATGTCGTAATCAAATTAAAACGATTATTTGTAAACAGTTGATATGTTTAGTGCGGATTTGACTTCATTTTTACGATAATTAGGTTAGGAATCGTCATTTGGCCCGGTATCGTGCACTTTGACCTTGGTTAAATTAAACATTATTCCGGAGACTGTACCTTTTTTCATGATGCATCAATTTCTGAATGATTTGCGAATCCGTAGTACCTTTTATTTTTTCTCTATCTTTGATCTGAGTAAGTCGAAAGTCAAAATACTGAAGCCACCTTTCACGTTTTCCGATTAGTCAGTGATGGATAATCGGAGTGAACTTCAGTCTGTCAATCGTACGGGCAGGTCATGGCGGCAATATTAAATCGCAGTTCGTATAGTGAATTATGAATAAAATTAAAAGGCTATAATAGTACCTTACGAGACTAGTATCATAGAATTAAAATACGTAAGAATTATGTCCTTTTTATGTGCTCTCCGAATATCCAATGACAAAATCCCCTACATCAAGTATTTTTCGAAATACCACCCCTAACAACCTCGAAACACCCTGAAAAACCAACGCGGTCTATTTTTTCGGTATCATAGAATTAAAATACACAGGAATTATGTGCTTTTTATGTGCTCTTCGAAAATCCAAAAAAAAAATCCCCCACATCGAGTATTTTTCGAAATACCACCCCTAAACAACTCGAAACACCCTGAAAAATCAACGTGGTCTATTTTTTCGATATCATAGAATTAAAATACACAGGAATTATGTGCTTTTTATGTGCTCTCCGAATATTTAAAAAAAATCCTCCACATCGAGTTTTTTTCGTAATACCACCCCTAACAAAATCGAAACACCTTGAAAAACCAACTTGGTCTATTTTTTCGATATCATAGAATTAAAATACATAGGAATTATGTCCTTTCTATGTGCTCTCCGAATATCCAATGACAAAATCCCCTACATCAAGTATTTTTCGAAATACCACCCCGAACAAACTCGAGACACCCTGAAAATCCAACTTAGTATATTTTTCGATATTATAGAATTAAAATATATAGGAATTATGTGCTCTTTGAGTGCTAATTTCATCCAAAAATGAAATTTTTTTTTTTTTGGAAAATCGATTTCAAAAATACTCTGCTAGCTTTATATAAAGCTAGCAGCGCACTAAACTATATTTATGTCAAACCGTAAAGAAGTTACATGGGAATTATGTGCTCTCCGAATGTTGAAGAAAAAAATCCCCTATATAAGCATTTTTGGAAATACCACCCCTAACAAACTTGAGACATTCTAAAAAACCAACCTGGTCTATTTTTTCGATATCATAGAACTAAAATACACAGGAATTATGTGCTTTTTATGTGCTCTCAGAATATCAATGAAAAATCGCCTACATCGAGTATTTTTCGAAATACCACCCCTAACAAACTCAAGACACCCTGAAAAACCAACGGGGTCTATTTTTTCGATATCACAGAATTAAAATACACAGGAATTATGTGCTTTTTATGTGCTCTCCGAATATCCAAAAAAAAATCCCCCACATCGAGTATTTTTCGAAATACCACCCGTAACAAAATCGAAACACCCTGAAAAACCAACTTGCTCTATTTTTTTGATATCATAGAATTAAAATACAAAGGAATTATGTGCTTTTTATGTGCTCTTCGAATATCCAAAAAAAATCCCCCACATCGAGTATTTTTCAAAATACCACCCCTAATAAACTCGAAACACCCTGAAAAAACAACGGGGTCTATTTTTTCATTATCATAGAATTAAAATACACAGGAATTATGTGCTTTTTATGTGCTCTTCGAAAATCCAAAAAAAAATCCCCCACATCGAGTATTTTTCGAAATACCACCCCTAACAAACTCAAAACACCCTGAAAAACCAACTTAGTCTATTTTTCGATATCATAGAATTAAAATATAAAGGAATTATATGCTTTTTATGTGCTCTTCGAATATCCAAAAAAAATCCCCTACATCGAGTATTTTTCGAAATACCCCCCCTAACAAACTCGAAACACCCTGAAAAACCAACGGGGTCTATTTTTTCGGTATCATAGAATTAAAATACACAGGAATTATGTGCTTTTTATGTGCTCTTCGAAAATCCAAAAAAAAATCCCCCACATCGAGTATTTTTCGAAAAACCACCCCTAACGAACTCAAAACACCCTGAAAAACCAACGTGGTCTATTTTTTCGGTATCATAGAATTAAAATACACAGGAATTATGTGCTTTTTATGTGCTCTCCGAATATCCAAAAAAAAATCCCCCACATCGAGTATTTTTCAAAATACCACCCCTAACAAACTCGAAACACCCTGAAAAACCAACGGGGTCTATTTTTTCGGTATCATAGAATTACAATACATAGGAATGATGTGCTTTTTATGTGCTCTCCGAAAATCCAAAAAAAAAATCCCCCACATCGAGTATTTTTCGAAATACCACCCCTAACACACTCAAAACACCCTGAAAAACCAACTTAGTCTATTTTTCGATATCATAGAATTAAAATATAAAGGAATTATATGCTTTTTATGTGCTCTTCGAATATCCAAAAAAAATCCCCTACATCGAGTATTTTTCGAAAAACCACCCCTAACAACTCGAAACACCCTGAAAAACCAACGGGGTCTATTTTTTCGGTATCATAGAATTAATAATTCTAGCCTGTTGTTTAACAGAAATTAAAATACTTTCATAAAAAACAGGCTATAATTATAAAACGATGAACACTATGAAATATCTAGGAGGTCAATTCGTATAGTATCTTTTAAGAAACACAATGAGCTATCATTCATAAAAATCAGCAAAGAATTAAAGATAATACTTGGAAAAAACTGAACGAAAATATATCACACTGAAAAGAAACGTTAATCAATTAATCTCCACTGTGATTATTTAATGCCTTAAACTTTAAAGAATCGATCGCGAAAATTTATCTCTGATTTGACTTTAGGAGTCGCCACCGATCCTCCTTTGCAAAAAGTAAAAGTCGAGACGGTACAAAAAAATATATATCAACTTGTAATATTATAGTAATATAAAATTTAACTTACCCAGTAAAATTGAACTCGATGAAAGCGGAGTGTTACGTTTCGTAACAACAATGTTGTCAAGTAAGTAGCGGTGATTTGTTGCTTCAACAAATAATTTCGGAACTTTGATGCACAGTTGTCCTCCGTTTTACACTTCACCAAATAGTAACTTCAACAAACTTTGATAAACAGACGTATACGTTGTTCTGCACTTAAACTTGTCTAGTTCTCTGTTACAAGAGTGTCACGAGAATGAAGTCTTTTTCCTCTGTCCGGCTTGCCATCGGTCTCCGCTTTTGGCGAATATTTCCCTCTCCCTTGATGTTTTTGGGGGATGAAAGGGACTTACCGCCTACTTTTCGTGCTGGTCAAATCAGGGATCACTTACATACCTGAGGGCGCGTGGGCCTTTCGGGTATCGATAAGGGGGCTGGGCCTTAAGTGGGAGGTACTTGATGCTCCGTTAGACAGGTGCGCGACGGACATTCGTCACTTAAAAACAAGTAAGATGATTGGTCAAATATTTTTCCGATCAACAGCTAAACTTCCTTAGTACACCTCAATTTTCCAGGGGGGCGTTTTTGTTCAGCCAGAAAATAAGTCGCTGTGGGTGTGCCCCAAAAATTTTTGGGAAATCTCAACGACGTAGCATTGAAAAAGCTCGAATCTTAGTTTCTTTTTTTATGCAAAAAAGCAAAAAAAAAAAAATTAGTGAAAAGAAGAAAATTAAAAAAAAATCACAAATAGTTTCTTTTCTGTTGCTTAACATTAAATAGTTCTACAAATAATATATCCTATCATGACATTTCACGGGAATAATCTTTTACTACTTTTCCAAATTCGAGCTAGAGTGAAAAGAAAAAAACGATTTAAATTAGATTTATTTTCAGCGAATCGAAAAGCAAATAAAGAGGAATGAGATTATTTAAGAAATTAAAAAAAAAAACACGAGAATTGCAAGAACGTTGTATGCTCTCGATAGCTTTTATTAATTAGCGAAGAAAAAATACATATCGCTTATTACGTACATACGAGTATAATTCATCCGCGCCTTAATTTTATTTGTGTGTGTTTGTGTGTTTTTAAATAAATAATAATTTACGTGGTAAGCCTAGAGAACGGGACACTGGGAAATCGCCTTAAGCTAATGCTCTCGCTCTCGTAAATATTAATATCTATTCGCTTCTATAAAACTACTAAGTATTTATAATTTTAAGAGTTTGCTTTCGAATTTTCGTACCGCTATTATTGTACACACTAGTGTCATGTTAATTCTACGGTCACGTTTTAAGTGCGCCTCGTCGTCGCCTCTTTAAAGTACATAGCCATAAGTCGTACATCCAGTAATTGTAGCTACGAAATTTCCAGCAATTCGATCCACGCTCATTAAGAACAGATTTAACAAAATGGTTTTTAAAAACCTGTGAATAACAAAAAAATCAAATCAACTGTGCCCTAGTTAACTAAGGTTTTTTTTATCACAGAAAATATGTTAATAACAACGAGTTTACAAAAAGATAGTTTAATTAAGCAATCATCAATTACTAAGTCTAATCAATAACGAGTAATATTTGAATTTTTTAAAACATCGTACTCAATTTTAATAATTATTTTTACCTCAAACAGAAAAGTGGTTATAAATAAATTACATATTTAATTAAATTAAAAAGATAAATAATCTAACGTACGTAATTTTCACGTATTATAAAATAATCAATTTTATAAATAAATCTTTATAATCAAATTCTGGGAAATGCATAATTATATCTTTTTGCTTTTTTTCAATGTGTCATTATTCATTTTATTCTGTTTTATAGAAACACCAAACTTTCGTTAAAATCGAATGTCCTTTGGACATTTATGAAACATTGGCGTTATAAATATTTCCATCCATTCTGTCAGGGACTTAATTGCTGAAAACTCCGTAACTGAATGATTTCGCCGAGGATTTTTAGACGACGATCACATTATAATCGTGGAGCAGTCGTTAATATTATTTGCACGTGTATTCCTCGATGCGTTCGGTGCACGTGTCGCAGTGCACTTTGCAACACCAGTGAAATTTGCATCTGCATTGCGTTGTTTTAGTGTATTGGTGAGTGTTGTATCCTCGTCCACAGCACATCAGGTCACAGCCGTCCGTTCCTGAGTTAATCAAAGAAACTTTAAAAAATAAATTGACGATTTTTTCACAGGAAAAATTTGAAAGAAATTTTTCTTTTTTAATTTGACGTTGCAATTACCTTTACTCGTCCGATTGCACGATCGACCCTGAGTGCCAAGGCTGCCCTGAGCGAGATCAGGCTCGCAGTAATTCGGCGAGGCTTCAAGAAATACGAGCTCACTTCTTTTTGGAATCCTCTTTTGGCTCATTCCTGGTCCACCGCTCACTTTTGTCCTCTTCAATACCAGATGCGGCCTTCGTGGTTTACCCAATTTTTTTAGGGGTCTTCGATCGCTTCGCGAATTCGCATAGTCCATTGGCTTCCCCTGGGACTTTGCATCGTTGCCTAGAATCGGTACGATTTCCATTGAAGACGAATGCGTCAAGAAATCCGAGACCTGTTGATTATTAAATACAATTTTATACAAGTTGAAACTAAAATGAAATTTCGATAATTTTAACAGAAATTTTTAGAGAAAAACACAGAAATTTCAAAACACTTCAAACGACAAACAGCATTCATAGCATTAGATTATGACGAAAAACGTACGGTAATATTAATTTTTCATTATATAAGTCTTCGAGGCCATTTGCTAAATTTTACCAATTTTACTTATTTTCTTTTTTATTCTATTTATTCTACAGTGAACGGGACAAGTCCCTTGTACACGAAAAGAATGGCGAAACAATCAATTACTCTTATAACAATTTACATAAACGTACTTTAAACTCTATACAATGAAAAAAAAAAAAAAAAAATTACAATTTTGTTTTGTTAATAATTGAAAAAAATTATTCAAATTTTAGACTGTTTTTAAAATGCGTAAATCACTGAAAAGTTTATATACCTGGATTGTAGGAGGTGGTGGTGGCGTAATAGCCATAACCGGTCGCGCGCGGTAATATTTCTTCATGAGGGCATCGCCGATTTGACGAAAACTCGGTAAGGTCCGCCAGCATGTTCTCACAGTGCAGGAACCGGAAACACCGTGACACTTGCATTCTGTTTGCAACAAGGCTTTTACTATCTGCAAAATAACCGAAGAATAAACATTAAAAAAAAATATAAACGATCGTTACATTAATTTTCTCGAATTCCCCTAAGAATTTCTTAAATACGTAAATTATAAAAAATTCCAACCAAATGTTTTTATACCGGCAATTTAGGAGCCGGTATAAAAAAAAATGATTTATACCTCGGTTTAAAAAAATGAAATAAATAATATATCTTTTCTAAATTAAATTTTATGTTTAAAAAAATATAAGTTGATTCGATATTTTTTATCAAATACAATTTGTATTTAATTTAAACGAGAAATAACAGTTTTTCTCTTGAAAATTTAAACGGGCACAAAAAATGAGAGAAAAAAAAGCTTAGAAAATGCACAGAAAATATGTCTAAATGATCTATTCTAAATTATATCTGTTATTAAATTCTGCTCTAAAAATGTAAAAATGTTCTAAATTATATCTGTTTCTAAATTAAATTTTATCTTTAAAAAAATATAAGTCGATTCGATATTTTTTATCAAATACAATTTGTATTTAATTTAAACGAGAAATAACAGTTTTTCTCTTGAAAATTTAAACGGACACAAAAAATGAGAGAAAAAAAACTTAGAAAATGCACAGAAAATATTGTGAAAGTAAAATATGGTTAATTATAAGAAATTTTTAAAAAGGTCGAAAAAAAAAGTGGCTGTCCTGACAGAAAATGTTTCATCTACACTATAGATTACACGATACATGATATATTAATATAGATATACAGTTGCAGGGTTGTGGGGAGAAAAAAAAATTTGCATGAGAGACTCGATCGTGTATGCGTCTTATGTAAATCTTGGTTGGACGACGGGAGAGTAACTCTCGAGTTCTCGTAAATCGTGACTCGGCGCCGCAAACGCGAAAGGAGAGAGTAAGAGGAGAAAAAAAAATGAAGTAAGAAGAAACGAGGATTGCCTGAGTGGAGAAGAGAACCAGGTTGCATCGGGCCGTGAGTCTCTTATTCGGGACGAGTTCCCGCCCGGTTCCACAAAGGTAATACCGACAATGAGACCGTGTCAATGTTCCTGCTGTATCGTTGCTCTCGTTTATTCGCGATATTTGTAATAAGGACAGTCGTTAAATTTGTCAGCTCTCACGCTTTTTATTTTACAAAAAAAATAAAAAAAAGAAAGCTCGCAAACAGTTATTTATTTATTTTTTCCTACCTATAGGAGAAATATATTATTCATTTTAATAACATTTTTGCTTCCTCCTAAAAGAAGCTTTGTTTTAATAAAATATTTATTTTGTCATCTTTTAGATTCTATAGCTTTTTAAAATTTTTCATCAACGGTTGTGGTTGCTTTAACTTTCATAAAATGTATGATGTTTTGCTATTAAATAACAAAAAGTTATTTATTTATCTTTTCCTACCTATAAGAGTAAATATATTTTTCATTTTTAATAAAATTTTTACTTCCTGCTAGAAGAAATTTTGTTTTAATGAAATATTTATTTGTCACGTTTTAGATTTTATAGCTTTTTAAAAATTTTCATCGACGGTTGTGGTCGCTATAACTTTCATAAAATGTATGATGTTTTGCTATTAAATAACAAAAAGTTATTTATTTATCTTTTCCTACCTATAGGAGAAATATATTTTTCATTTTTAATAAAATTTTTACTTCCTGCTAGAAAAACTTTGTTTTAATGAAATATTTATTTGTCACGTTTTAGATTTTATAGCTTTTTAAAAATTTTCATCGACGGTTGTGGTCGCTATAACTTTCATAAAATGTATGATGTTTTGTTATTAAATAACAAAAAATTATTTATTTATCTTTTCCTACCTATAGGAGTAAATATATTTTTCATTTTTAATAAAATTTTTACTTCCTGCTAGAAGAAACTTTGTTTTAATGAAATATTTATTTGTCACGTTTTAGATTTTATAGCTTTTTAAAAATTTTCATCGACGGTTGTGGTCGCTCTAACTTTCATAAAATGTATGATGTTTTGTTATTAAATAACAAAAAATTATTTATTTATCTTTTCCTACCTATAGGAGTAAATATATTTTTCATTTTTAATAAAATTTTTACTTCCTGCTAGAAGAAACTTTGTTTTAATGAAATATTTATTTGTCACGTTTTAGATTTTATAGCTTTTTAAACTTTTTCATCAACGGTTGTGGTTGCTTTAACTTTCATAAAATGTATAATGTTTTGCTATTAAATAACAAAATGTTATTTATTTATCTTTTCCTACCTATAGGAGAAATATATTTTTCATTTTAATAACATTTTTGCTTCCTCCTAGAAGAAACTTTGTTTTAATGAAATATTTATGTGTCACGTTTTAGATTTTATAGCTTTTTAAACTTTTTCATCAACGGTTGTGGTCGCTCTAACTTTCATAAAATGTATGATGTTTTGTTATTAAATAACAAAAAATTATTTATTTATCTTTTCCTACCTATAGGAGAAATATTTTTTAAATGAAATATATATATATTTTTTCACTTTTTAGATTTTATAGTTTTTTTATTTTTTCCATCGATATTTTGCTAAATAATTCTGAATAAGTGCATAATATTGTTTGATATTCAATTCAGCCGGATCAGGAAGAACCGTTCGAATTTTATGAGTTTCAAAAATATTAGAAAGCAGACGCGGTATAACAGGAAAACCTTTTCAGCAGTGTTAATGTCTCATTTATTGGCCAATAATCCGTTGCACACAATGTCTCGGGAAAGTCCGCAGAAGGGTGGATTATGGTCGGCAACGGACGGCCATTGTCCTTTTACCCAACGTAAAACCATCGCAGGTATAGATGCGTACGCGCGTACAGAAATAATGAGACGAACCATCAAGCTATAAAAGCCATTAACGGCTATGGAAATCCTGAGAAAAGCGACAATGACGTGGCATCGGTACATCCATCAGGGTTGGTATAATTAGGGGTACATGAAAGGTGCGGCCAATGGCCAGACTAATTGGTTTCTTATGGGGCTACGTCAATAGAATGTCTCGGAATAAAAACACCGAAAAGTTTGCAATAATGGTGGGTAATAATTCTGCAAGCGAAGCATCCTCTGTGTTCAATTTTTTTTTTAAATTGTTGTAATACAAAATTGTTAATTTATTAGTAATTCATGTGAGTGATTCTTTAAATTAGCGACACACTCGTGGACACACTTCGGGATATGATAGTGTATAGTATTCTAAGAAATTTTAATTTTTTTCAGATTAACATTTTTTTTCGATTTATGACTTTGCAAAACTTGAATTTATTATTTATGTCTGATTTTGAGTAAAAATGCCCTTTAAAAATTTTTGAGCTTTGAGAATGGTGGAAAATGAGGAAGCAATGATAAATGACTTTGCAAACATTTTTTAAAATAAGTTTAAATAATTTTATGGAACATTAAATTCTGACGCCTCAGGTGGTTTTTATAAAGATTGATACCAAATATCCTTGCAAATTATTAGATACATGTGTAAAGATTAATTTGAAAAATCGGTAAACTCAGATTTGTGAATGCAAGAAATCTGTCAATTAATAAAGTATTTTCTATTTACAAAAAATTCTAGTATAATGGAAGTTCGATTGCTCGCCAATTTTCGGCGTGATTATCATACCCGTTCTCTATAAGAGATAATTTTTTTAAAAATCGGTAAACTCAGATTGTGAATAGAAAAAATCAGGGGTTTCGATTTCTTGCCAATTTTCGACGCGATTGTCGCGTTCTCTATTTATAATAGATAATTTTTAAAAAATCGGTAAAAAAAAAATAAATCGGTAAACTCAGATTGTGAATCCAAGTAAATCTGGGGGTTCGTTTACTCGCCAATTTTCATCGCGATTTTCGCAATCTAGTTATAATAGATTACTTTTAAAAAAATCGGTAAGCTCAGATTGTAAATAGAAGAAATCAGGGGTTTCGATGTCTTGCCAATTTTCGACGCGATTGTCGCATTCTCTAGTTATAATAGATAACAATAAAAAAATCGGTAAAAAAAAAATAAATCGGTAAACTCAGATTGTGAATCCAAGTAAATCTGGGGGTTCGTTTACTCGCTAATTTTCATCGCGATTTTCGCAATCTAGTTATAATAGATTACTTTTAAAAAAATCGGTAAGCTCAGATTGTGAATAGAAGAAATCAGGGGTTTCGATTTCTTGTCAATTTTCGACGCGATTGTCGCGTTCTCTAGTTATAATAGATAACTTTTAAAAAATCGGTAAAAATAAATAAATCGGTAAACTCAGATTGTGAATCCAAGTAAATCTGGGGTTTCGTTTACTCGCTAATTTTCATCGCGATTTTCGCAATCTAGTTATAATAGATTACTTTTTAAAAAATCGGTAAACTCAGATTGTGAATCCAAGCAAATCTATCAACTAATAAAGTATTTTCGATTTCTAGAAAAGACTCGTATAATGGGTATAGCGAAAAGAGTGCGGAGGCCGGAATATCGAGGCATTTCGCATTAATCGTAGAACCTATACTTTACGTACAGAGAACGGAGTTCTCGGCACACGTTCTCGCACCCGTATTTACAAGCAGTACAAGTTGTAACCGATCTCGATAGAGAGATAGATATCCACCCGTGGGCTCAGCTGTCCGCGACGGTACCTATCCCGTTACCTGTTATTACCTCGACGGTCCGGGGATCGATTTACAGCATAATTCGAGGAAATCGGCACGAGCGAAACGAATCGTTATTAATGCACATAGACATGCGCTCCGCAAATCGAGTATAACTTAGAGGTACCTGACACAGCTATCTAATATATAAGGTATACAGACTACCCACGTGTATATTCAAACTAAATGGCAAATGCTCGAGTTCCAACATTGCAACCAATATGATCATGCCGCCTATTTGATTAATTTGTTTAGACTTTGTCCGATCGATCGGATTAATTGAGTTAACCGAACGTTGACAGCCCCCCGATTCAATTAGGCATATCGCGCAGATTATGCGTATGCGGCTCCACTTTGAATTCTCTAATATAATATATTTCTCTAATATATATTTCACGTTCTTAAACAAATTCAAGAAACGTCTACGATCGTGTTTGTTTTACACCTTTTTACACTATTTCATGATTTTTTAAAAATTTTCACGTAATTGTACTCAAAATTACACTAATTTTTTCTGTCGTTAATTTTTTAATTTTTATAAAATTATTTTTAACAAAAAGATTTAACTCAAAAAAAATAAAGTTTTTAGACAATTTTGCATAGATGAATGATATTGAATTTATAAAATTATATGGAGGGTAAATGAGCATAATTTCTTACCTTCCTTCCGGCCTTATTGTTGTGAAGATTCATGAGGCTTCTCGCGTCACCCTCGACTTCTCTCGCGTCCAAAAACCTACGCGCGAACCTAACAATCGAGAAATCATAATTAATAATGCAAGCTCCTTTATTTACTCGTCAGAAATTATTCAAATAAAAAAACACGATACGTAAGGATATTTACCTCATTCCGTAAGTGACGTCCGCGCTGCAACCACCCCATTCCCACCCGTTCGGTGGCAATTCTTTTCTCGTCCTGCAAATCATATCACACAAATCATTCGAGTAATTATTTCACAAAGAATTTGCAATTTATTCATATTTTATTAATTATTAATATTGAGAATAAATTTTTTAAAAACATGTTTATAATTAATTGAGATAAATCAGAAATACGAAATTTAAATCAATTACAAATATCACCGAAATTAGTATTTAAATATGAATGAATTATAAATACGATAAAAAATTATTATTCAAATTAGAATCAATTGCTAATTCCACAAGAATTATAATTGAAATAGAAATTAATGATTATGTATGTAGCTATTTTATAATTGAGAATAAATTAAAAAAAACATATTTATAATTAATTGAAATAACTCAGAAATACGAAATTGAAATCAATTACAAAAATCACCGAAATTAGTATTTAAATATGACTGAATTATAAATTCGGTAAAAAATTATTATTCAAATTAGAATCCATTGTTAATTCCACAAGAATTATAATTTTAATAAAAATGTATGATTATGTATATAGGGCTATTTTATAGAAAAAAAAATGTAGCGTACTATTTGTTGAACTATATTATTTCATTTTTTATTTCCAAGTACGAAGTATTTGAACGCACCGTACTGCAGGTTCGCAACCGCAGGCTGTGATGTTACCCCGACTGCAAGCTGCGGTGACAGCGTACGTCACACCGGCTGAACTTATCGCATACGTGAAAGCTGCCTCCCTGCTACCTGAGAACAAGGAAAAGAGAAAGTTCTTTTAGTAATAGTTGCATACCCATTTACTGAATATCTCGGCCATTTTCATATAATACCGCAATCATATTTTATCTATTTTATTTAGATTGAAAAAAATTTCCGTTCCTTAATAAATGACAAAAACATATAAATCATAGAAATACCCTTGATTGTGTTTTAAATGTCTTTCATTTTCTAAAAAAATCGTGATTTTATGATTTTTTTTTTAATTTCTAAAAAAAAAATCTTGATTTTCTGAAAAATGTCCTTCATTTTCTAAAAATTTTTCTTGATTTTCTTTTAAAAAATCGTGATTTTCTGAATTTTTTTGATTTTCTAAAAAAAATCCTGATTTTCTGAAAAATCTCCTGATTTTCTAAAAAAATGTCCTTGACTTTCTGAAAATTTTTCTTGATTTGCTGAAAAATATTCATTTTCTGAAAAATTTCATTCATTTTCTGAAAAAATTCCTTGATTTTCTGAAAAATTTTCTTGATTTTCTAAAAAAAAATCGTGATTTTCTGAAAAATTTCTTTTATTTTCTGAAAAATGTCCTTCATTTTCTAAAAAAAAATTACTCGATTTTTCGAAAAATTTCCTTGATTGTCTGAACATTTTCCTTGATTTGCTGAAAAATATTCATTTTCTGAAAAAATTCCTTGATTTTCTGAAAATTTTTCTTGACTTTCTAAAAAAAATCATGATTTTTTGAAAAATTTCTTTCTTTTTCTGAAAAATGTCCTCCATTTTCTGAAAAAAAATTATTCGATTTTTCGAAAAATTGTCTCGATTGTCTGAAAATTTTCCTTGATTTGCTAAATCAATAAAAAATATTCATTTTCTGAAAAATTTCATTCATTTTCTGAAAAAATTCCTTGATTTTCTGAAAAATTTTCACCAGAGACAAAAAGAGAAATGCGAAGAGCAGTAAAAGGACGCGTGGTCTGAGTGGAAATGCGCGAGGCTCAGAAACCGCGCCGTAGAGCCCACACTTACTAGTACGTAGCTCGAGCGCGGGCGCGGGCCGTTTCTGTCATATTAATTTACAGCCGGTCTTTCGCGGCCCCAGCTAAGCGTGAGCACAATTAATTACCCGCGGAGAGCTTTCAGCTCGTTTGCTGTGTGAGATGAGTTACCGTTGCGCCTTCACTCTTTTTTTCTTCTCTTTCTTCTTTGCATTTTTTTTTTCTTTCTTCTGCCTCCCCCGTTTCTGTCTTTCGTCTCGCTCCCACGCGAGCACTTCACTCATCTCGACTTGTTGACTTTGACATTAACTTTAAACCAATAGAAAATAAATACTACAATTTATGAAAAAAAAATAATAATAATAATTCGTTCAATATGAAAAAACTAATATTGATTATAAATTCTTTATTCCATTGTTGAAAATAGATCATTATTTTTTTATCATTTTCGAGTGTACTTATTTTTTTAATATTTTGTATAAAATAAATTAAATTAATCAATTAAAGGAATAAATAAAATATCGTTAATCAATAAATAAAATAAATAATTCATGATTGTATTTAATAATACACACATGTTATTAAACTTGTCCTGCAAGTTAAAGGTAAATGATTCCTAGAGTGTCGTTTGTAGTATTAAATAAAAAGATATTAAAATACGACAGTGTCCGAGACATGCGCAGTAATAGACTGTTAAGTTTCGTATCATGGCGAGAAAACGAGTGTTGCGTGACGTCGTATCGCACAGAAGCGAAGAATGTCATGACGTGAGAGGACTCGGAGTCGCGATTAGATGCTAAAGGATTTAACGATCGTGTGGCATACAGGACTGCATGAACTTCAGCTGCATCTCAGTTTAAGCTGCGGTAAAAGGAAAAAAAAAAGAATTGCCATCACGCGGCGCATCGCGTGTGCTGCGCCTACACACGATATCTCACTGCATATATATGCATCACATTACAAAGTAATAAGCGCCGCTATAATTAAAATTTTCTTCAATCGAAACTTCCATTTACTAAAAAGTAAATATACAACGAAAAAAAAAATTATTATATTATTTTGTCAAAAAATGGCGGAAATTTTTTTTCAATGTCTATGGACATTTTTTAATCAAAAAGTACATTCAAAAACTAAAATTTTTGCAGGAACAAATTTTTTGTACGATCGGTAATTTTGAATATACAGCGAATTGAAAAAAATGGAATACGAAAAATGGTTATTACATTTTCGGCTAAATATAGCTACTAAAATTCTGAAATAATTTATGGATGTTTGGGATACTCTAAAGAATTTTTGAAAAAAATTATGAACACTTTTTGTGACCAAATGCTGGATTTGGGTGGCCCACTAGGCGCGGAATGACCCATATATGTAGTAAAATTGACTTTTACTGTCGGATTTAACGTAGCAAAGTCTTTGTAAAATACCAGTCAACTTCATGATTCGAATCCGATATATACCTACATAGTTATACACTAGCTTAAGAGCTTATTAAAAAATAAATATACAACGAAAAAAAAAAATTATTATTTTATTTTGTCGAAAAATGGCGGAAATTTTTTTTCAATGTCTATGAACATTTTTTATTTATTTATTTATTTATTTATTTATTTAACATTTTTTAAATCAAAAAGTACATTTAAAAACTAAAATTTTTGCAGGATCAAATTTTTTGTACGATCGGTAATTTTGAATATACAGCGAATTGATAAAAATGAAATACAAAAAATCGTTATTACATTTTGGGAAAATCATAGGCACTAAAATTTGGAAATAATTTATGGATGTTTGGGGTACTCTAAAGAATTTTTGAAAAAAATTATGAACACTTTTTACGACCAAATACTGGATTTGGGTGACCCACTGGGTAGGGAATGACCCATATTGTAAAATTGACTTTTACTGGCGGATTTAACTTAGCAAAGTCTACATAAAATACCAGTCAACTTCATGATTCGAATCCGATGTATATCTACATACTTATACACTAGCTTAAGAGTTTATTAAAAAATAAATATACAACGAAAAAAAAAATTATTTCTTTATTTTGTCAAAAAATGGCGGAAATTTTTTTTCAACGTCTATGGAATTTTTTAAATCAAAAAGTACATTCAAAAACTCAAATTTTTGCAGGAACAAATTTTTTGTACGATCGGTAATTTTGAATATACAGCGAATCGAAAAAAATGGAATACAAAAAATCGTTATTACATTTTCGGCAAAATATAGGTACTAAAATTCTGAAATAATTTATGAATGTTTGAAATATTCTAAAGAATTTTTGAAAAAATTATGAACACTTTTTGCGACCACATACTGGATTTGGGTGGCCCACTGGGCGCGGAATGACCCATATATGTAGTAAAATTGACTTTTACTGGCGGATTTAACGTAGCAAAGTCTTTGTAAAATACCAGTCAACTTCATGATTCGAATCCGATATATACCTACATAGTTGTACACTAGCTTAAGAGTGCAAGCGAAAGAGATCGATATCGCCACGATCGGTTGCCTGATTTATAAGACGCCCCGAGATAGTTATCTCGCTCGTCCCCAGTGAGTCGCAATGCAGCCAATTTATGTAGCACGCGACATTCAAGCGTATGTGTGTGTGTTGGCCGCGCGCCTAGAGAGATTCTGCATCATGCGGGAAGGTATCGGCGAACAAGGGAGTAAAACGGACTTCTCCTTTTATTTCTTCTAGTACATGCATCGCATATATATATACTACCGGGTATCACAGTGTGTTCCGTAAGTCGTTGTGAGGCGCAAAGACGACAAACTCGTCACATTATTCGCACTCTCGTTATCTCCCGTCGAAACTACAAGAGGTTGAGGGGGTTTAAAGTCATCTGGTTATCGTAGATTGTTCATGCGATGCATTGAATGCAAAAATAAGGAAAACGATTTCGATTTTTTTTTTTAAACGAAGCTTTGTTTTTATGGAATTATTTATTTTATTTATTTTATTTATTTTATTTATTTTATTTATTTTATTTATTTTATTTATTTTATTTATTTTATTTATTTTATTTATTTTATTTATTTTATTTATTTTATTTATTTTATTTATTTTATTTATTTTATTTATTTTATTTATTTTATTTATTTTATTTATTTTATTTATTTTATTTATTTTATTTATTTTATTTATTTTATTTATTTTATTTATTTTATTTATTTTATTTATTTTACTTATTTTATTTATCTTATTTATTTTATTTATCTTATTTATCTTATTTATTTTATTTTCGAGATTTTCGAGATTTTCGAGATTTTCATATCAATATACTCAAAATGGTGTAGAAAGTCGAGAAGTTGACTTTCATCAAAACAAATACCTATAAATATTAGACGCCTTCATAAATTAAAAAAAAATTAACAATTTAAATTTTTTATTTCCACGTTGGAATGTGTTTTTTTTTCATAAAATAAATATGTAGTATGCATTTCTAAAGAAATTTCACTATTTCGCTAACTTTTAGCAGAATTTTTGGATAAAAAAATTGAAAATATTTTTTTAAAAATCGAGGTTGATACACAAAAAAATTATTGCGAGCCGACAAACTCCTGTCGTGTCTCGATCCTGAGTCTCTTTTTTTTTGTTCTGCCGTTCGTTATGTGACTTTTAAACGAAGCGGCATTGGCCCTCCGCAGCAGAGAGAAAACGAGGACCCTCATTTTTTGCGGTAGCATTCCAAAGAGTCCAATCTTCTAGCCCTTCTTCGTGCCCTCGACTTAAGCTCTGTCTGCAGTCTTGCAAAGGTTTTGATGTTCGAGATAAATACCAAGACCGTAGATTTCTTCGTCGAGCATATTACTTTGTGGGTATCGATGATTATATCATCATTATCATCATCATCGTCATCATTATTATTATTATTATTATTATTATTATTACCCCCCGTTACTTTATGATACAGTCAGTCGTCCTTTTATGGGATTGTTTTATTAAGGAACACATGTGAAGGCGAATGAGTCGGCTTCGAGTGAAGAGTTGACTCGCGAGCCTTCACTTCCTGTGCATATGTAGAGTCATATATCTACCTTCACTAAGTCGACCATCTTTCGCGTAGCGTTCGGTGAGAGTTGCATATAAGAGGCATTCGACGTCAAATCAGTCAATTTTTTTTTTTTTTTCAATTATTATTTTTTTATTTTTATTTTCTCATACAGGAAGTTTTGTTTTCGTGAGAAAAAAAAAATTCTCGAGATTATCATGTCAAAATAATTAGAATGGTCTGAATCGTCGATGTGTGTATGTACAATAGGTCTGATATTTTTGTTCGTGTTGCAAAATCGTATACATTTAATATGTATCTCAAATATGTTTTTAATATAATTGTCTAGCGCATTATTTAATATAATAGATTTATAGATATAATAGATATAATAGATTTATTATAATAGATTTATAGACAGACATTTAATATAAATGTCTAGCACATTACGCCGTTTATTAAGAAAGCGGTGAGTAATGTACCGACTGCAGGTTTATTTTTCGTTTCCTTGTACCATCAGAGAGATCGCCTACTTATTAGATGACCTTTCAATGTTTACTATTTTGATGAAAAGATACGAATTCGTGCGCGTGAGCTCAGTCGTCTCGGAACAACGTATCAAACACTAAGGTACGTAGAAAATTATCGTGGTTAGAATAAGATTTTCAGAGCGAGTTTTATTCGATTCTTTGTTGAAAAGTATTCGATTATATAAAATAAAGTGCAGAGAATCATTTCCGCGTCTCGGAAGTCGAGATCGGTGGACGAAAAGACTTATTATCACGCGCCGACGCACTGGCATATTCAGTTCAGTAGTCGAGAACGGTAGACGAAAAGATTTATTATCACGCGTCCAGGCACTGGCATATTCATATGCCAGAAAACCTAGTGAATGGATAACTGTCCATTAATTGGTATATCCCGTATACAGCTTTTTGCCAATGAATGGACGATTTCGACAGAAATAATAGTGATTGTCTTATTGTACTATAGGGTGATCCATATTTAACTTATATTTTTTTATTCTTTTGGGAATCTGAAAAAAGTGTGCGAAATTAAGAAAAAAAATCCTCTTGAAATTCCCATGATGTCAAAAAATATTTAGGGGTCGCTACCTGACTCTGACGTAATTTTATTCTATTGTTCGTAATTTTTTTTCTTTTTTTTTCATCGCTCATCTTTTAATCTCAAATAAGAATATGAAGTTAAAATTTTTTTTCAAAATTCAAAAATCAAAATAAAAAAACAAAAATTTAAGTGTATCGTAAATCCCAAACGTAATCTTTTTTTAAATGTTATTTTTAATGTGGAAAAAAATTCTCGAATAGAAAAGTCATTTTGAAAAAATTTCGTTTTGCTCTAATTCGGGTAAAATTTTGACAAATCGACTGAAATTTTCTACACAGGAAAAATAACATTCAGCCCTGCTACGTACCAAATTTGGTGATGATCGGTAAAAAGGTTCGGATTTTACGTGATTTTGAATTTTTTCTCATTCAAGGTGATGCATTTTTTTTCAATTTTATAACTATAATTTATTTTTGGCATCATATATGGTTACATCTATGTATTGACTTTTCGTTTTTCTTTCTCTTTTCGACAATTTGTTACCAAATTTTATTTCTTCATGACGCAAATTTCTATAAATTTGAGATTTAAAAATTTGTATTTAAAATAAGGTTGCCAAGTAGAACTTTGCACGTTGCTTCGTGAATCATTTTCATCTTTCGCCAAGCTTACTCTATGCGGAAGCCAAAAATAAAATAAAGAAACTTCCTCATATAGGGGGTTTTGCGAAAAATGAAAATTAATGAGGAATGTGCAAAGTTCTACTTTGCATCTTGTTTATTTTTATCGTAATTTTATATGACCTACAGTGGAAAGTATACAACCTATAGAAATATTTTGAGGGTGGGAGGTACCGAGAGAAAAGATTTCAGTGACGCCAAAGCAATGGGTGGATTGATTTTTTTTTTTCATTGATTTCAATGAAATAGTGCATTTGAATTTCAAAGAGAACATTTCATTGCCTGTAAATAAAGATTTACTTAGTGAGCATATAATAAAGGAACAGTTTCATTGTTTTAAACAGACGTTTTTATTGGTTCAAAGAAACGTTTTCATTGATCTCTCTCTCGCACCTAACCTCACTTTTTTGTTTTCCGGTTCTCCCGAACGAACGGCTTCGAGTTTCGAGGAGCCAGAAGCTTAGCCTATTTCTGCCGTACTTCCTTACATACTCACCAAATTTGAGCTCTATCTGCCGCGTACTTCAGGGAAAAATAGGTTTCGAAATTTTCAGCTGATAAGAAGAAGAATTCATTATTTCGTATACGTTCGCAACATTGTTGTTTACACGCGCATACAATTGTTGCTACAAGTTCGGTGTAACCCTCGCTTGCGAGCTACAATAAAACAGTTGGGACTGAACAGTCAACGGGAAAGCAAAGATTTTGAGTTGTGTGTGTTTCCGTATTATCCGAGTTTTCGCTTATCCGAGATACCTCCTCCCCACATTACCTCGGATAACCGAGGTTCTACTGTATTGAAATTCAAGTATTTCATTTCATTGGCAAAGATTTCCGTGAATCAATGAAACTTTTTCTCTCGGTGGGGAAATACTTTATTTTCCGACTTGGCTAAAAATTGTGATATTTTCCATTATTAATGTTACATATGATATGGAAAATGGATCACGAATGCATTTTGTCGTGCACTGCGGTAGAAACTGTTTTGGGTACATTCGCGGTTACGTCCCGAAGGCTATGGTGCGAGGCCCTAATATGGAAGCGGTTCTCATTTGGCACGCTCCGCGGCAATTTACAGCTGAAGTGAATTTATGGAAAGCCGGTGGAGTTCTGCGGCGGGACCGGGCCATAAAGTGCTTCTTGGCTACTCTATAACTACAAGTACTTTTGTGTGTACAATACATTCTGTATATTCACTAGCATACTTATATACTTGTACACGCATTGCTTGCGACGAAACGATAAATTATCCTGGTCAACAGCCGCGCACGCAATGCACTGTCCGTCCGACACTAAATAGATGTGAGCCGTGCCGACCATTGACACAAACAGTCGGCATAAATTCATCCGGCTTTGGAGAGTCCGTTAAGAGCAGCGCCTATGTATGAGGCATTCTATATCACTCCAGTCACTATAACTTGTGAATTTTTTTTTACCGCTCTGAATAGGTTTTTTGCTTCCTCATAGAGTTTTCATGAAAAAATTTGCTTAAAAATTTAAGTTCTTAGCTTTGTGATTTTTGTTTTTTTTCTATAAATAATTCAGACATTGAATGTTTTTTAAATATTTTTGTTACAGGACGAAAAAGCGATAGAAAAAATGGCGCGCGCTGTTCTGCCACTTTTTCCATTGAATCCGGTGAGATTGCAGCCGCCGGTTTACATGGCTCATGGCCCAATGTACGTGATTCAGTATCCTTGTCCATGTGGAGTGGAAGCTTTACTTTTTTTTAAGTACGAAAAAGTGACATAATAAATCAAATTGCTTTAAAGCTTCATTGTAAACTTGTCCAAATAAATATGAACCAGTCACAGATTAATTCACGGTTCTTAGCTTTGTGATTTTTGGTTTTTTTAAAAAATAATTCAGACAATTAATGTTTTTTTAATATTTTTGTTACAGGACGAAAAAGCAACAGAAAGAATGCCGCACGTTGTTCAGCCAGTTTTTTCATTGAATCCGGTGAGATTGGAGCCGCCAGTTTACATGGCTCATGGCCCAATGTACGTCATTCGGTATCCTTGTCCATGTGGAGTGGAATCATGCGTGCAACCGGTGATCATCAGTGGCCATCACCTGCGCGCATTACAAGTAGCTCGCGGGAATAATGGATATTCCGCCCCTAATTGCTGATCCCGCAATTCCACAAGTTCTGAATCGAGCGAGCGACAGACGAAGACAATGATTCTGAAGTTGATCACTAGTGTAAAAAGCGTTTAAGATATTCCGAAAAGCATTACTTATAAATGTTACATTCTCGATAGAAATAGTTTAATAATCATTATTCGAGCTCATTTTATGATCAGTCTTTTATTTTTTTTTTTTTTGTGTGTGTATAAATTCTAAAAAATATTTTAACATCAATATGTGAATGTAAAAGTATGAAAATACATGTATATGTGCATATACTGTGAAACGAAATTGTGCGGTTGAGATTCCTTCATTCAATTACCTTCACCTTCGTATAACAAAATTTTTTAATTATGCCATGCTGTTGCTAGAATATGGTTTATATGGTCTTAGTTCAGAATTCTGAAAAATCCAAGTTTACATAAATAAACGTTTGACCAGTCGCCTGTAGTAGATTAATTTTTTTTTTCTATTTTTTAATAATTTTTTAAAATCACAAAAGCTTAAAAACTATAAGACGAAAAATCTTGGCCACTTTGGCTATAAGCTAGAAAATTGAGAAATTCAACCGAGTATTTTTCAGAATTTTTTCAGATTTTTCAATTATGGCATTCGATATGTCACTTAAAAAAAATATTACAAAAAAAATTTGCTTAGAAAAAATAAAAAATAAAAATCGGGTGCGTTTAAGGGTCTAATCAATCCTACAAAAAATTATGAGCCAAATCGAGGAGGTCAAGGGTCAGATCCAGTTAGAATCGGGATGAAATGCCCCATTTTCAACAACGAGTTACACTTTTTCAGGGCGATGATAAAACACTCGAGGACGTGACAGCAGCCTTGTGAGTCGAGACGTTACACGAGGAACTTAAATGTGTGATAAAATTTCAAACGGCCATCAGAAGCAGCCGCAAAAGCCGGAAGTAAATGCTTCTTCTTTTTTCTCCTCCATTCTTTATTTATTTTTTTTAATCCGGCTCCACTGTCTTCTTGGTCCTCGTTCAACTTCTTCATTTCTTATATCCTCTTACATTTCGCTCACGTGGATCTCAAATAACTTTGTTCACGAGTGTCTTCATTTTATTCTGGCTCTGGATGTAGGAAAGAAAAATCAAAGAATACAACCGTGTAAGACAATACGATGTTCTTACCTCTTGATCTTATACCAGAGATTGTTTCGCGATCGAATACATTATTGCCAACAAAATTATTGCCAACAGCCTCGAACTGCAGAGTGAGAATCTCCTGTATCGCATTTAGGACTTGGGACGAGAGACGATCAGCACGTTTACGACTCGTTCGGGACAAAAAGTTAAGTGCATTAGACGATCGTGGGCAGTTGAACGAGAGAACTTATATACTTGTTGATTATACGTGAGTTTGTAGATATATATATATAATAATAATATATATATAATAGTTGCATACATTCGCTGCTGTGCAGAGATTACGCATTTTACGGTCGGAAAAATATTTGTCGCAAGAAATCCTCTTTAACTCGTACCGAACGAGCCTCGTTTCCGGTGACTTTTTTTTTTCTTTCTTCAGTTTGATTGCGATATACGAGCTAGTTTCCGATGAGAATAGCATTTATCATAAATTCACGTGAAGGTGGATATTGCTAATAAACGACTACAACGACAAGTGGACGATAATCTTTTCTCGGAGACCACACAAGCCGATTTATACAGAAGTACGTAAACCTTTGCGGAGAAATGTACAACACTTATGAATTATTTCATAAGCTCTAACGAAGTTGGTCATTTTACTAAATAATCTCGTGGAGGCAAAAATGGAAATTTCGTAACGATTTTGGCACCATTTCCTTGATTTTTACGAACTACATCGAGGGAAGAAGAAAAATTAAAAACCGGTAAATAAAAAAAGATTGTGTCAGTTGAATATGCCAATTTTTCGTGATACTAATTTTTCGGGGGAATCATTTTTTAGTTGAATTTTTAATAAATTTTAAAAGCTTGTATATTATATATATAAATGTTATTAAATATATTTAATAACATTTATTTATGTTATTTTTTAATTTAATTTAAATTTAATTTTTAATTTAATTTATTTTTATGTCATTAAATATATTTAATAACATTTATTTGATACGGATAAAATTTGTATCAAATAAATGACGCATCAGACAAGAACGGCTGAAACTTTCTCATTCGGTGAATTCATAGGCAACTGGAAACTGGTTAAATAAATATATATTTCACGCGGTGATTCCACTTAAGCGGTACGCAATAGTCTGCACGTGATCGTGATCATAGGTAAACAGATCAAATTACTCAGAACATAGTGTGGGATCATATCTAATGCGCATCTTCTGAGCCGCTGATGCAATACTGATGCAAGTGCGAGGTCACACTCCAGATCCTACGGCTTATGTCGAGGGAAGTGACGACAATGCGGGTCAAGTATTAATAACTATGAACCTAATCACAACAAAATAATTTTAAAAAGTTAGTGTAATTAATAAGCAATTTGGGTAAATAAAAATGGTTAAATAAGAATCATTCGCATATTGTAGTCAGGAGATTAATTAATTAAGGGTGTGGATGACTATAATATGCGAATGATTCTTATTTAACAATTTTTTATTTACCCATTTTTTAAATTAATTACACTAATTTTCTAATATTCCGATAAACAGAAGATAATCCATTTAATATTTAATTATTATTAAAATTATTTAAAAAACGAATTTTTTTTTTCAACATTGCGAAAAGTTGTCGCAATCAAATTATTAGTTAATTGTATTAAATACTTGGTTGTCTTACAAAATCTTTGATTATGTTAGCCAATAACTTGGTTGTGAACATTTTTAACCAAGTTTCTGGTAGTTCTAGCCAATTTTTTTTTTCATTATGCCATAATTTTTTTGCCAAAGAGCAAAAAAATCGTTGTTTGAAGCTTCAAAGTTTTTAGTATTTTTTTTAAAAAGACATCAGATAAAAAAATGAGATATTTGTCAATGAATATCAGCAATTTGGATTTGAATTTCTTTCCTTAAGTGGATTTAATGTTTTTTTATTTACCGATTGGTCATCTTAACTGGAATAACCCCTATGTACATGTGCATCTGCTACCGGTCTGTTCGCTCTCGCGATAAATTCGACGATGTTCGAAGGTGTGAGTAACGAGCGGCAATAACCACGGCAATAATTAAGTGTCCCCGGTGTGGGACCATTTGTCCGATGGCCATTAACCGCAAGGGCACAGCTCAGCATCGACGTTGTACTGTATATAGATATACTGACCTATTACATGGACATAATCGAGAAGCTAGCAAGAGCGTAGGAAGAAAGAGTTTCGCTCATTTATGTCTCGATATAATTATCCCTAATCTCTTCATAAATAAATAAATAAATAAATCAGCATACGTACATCTGTGTACGTACACGGTAATCATTAAGGATTAATTGGTACGATTCGATTCGATGGGAATCACGATAACATCGCCACTGCGGCTTTAAGCTATTGCCGTGTACATGAGATCAGATAAACGGCGACAATTAGATCAAAAATCGATAAAACGTCCTTTGCAATAACGCCGAATGAATTTTATCATCGACATTAACGGAAAAATAAAAATGTTTAGTCTTTTCTACAAACATTTTTTTTTGTATGACTCAAAAATTTCAACTGAAAATCAGAATAACAGAAATCACATTTTCCCATGAAAAAAAAAACAGGATTTTTTTGTCAATTTTTTAATTTACAAAAAAAAAACGACGTAATTAGGAATTAAAAAATCGTTTTTCAACACCTGTATTAAGAATTTTAAGTATTAAATTTTAAGTATGTGATTCTGATGGCAAATAAAAAAATGCATATGAAATTTTATGTGTTACTTATAATTTAAAAAAAAATACCGACAGCAAAAAAAAATATATAAAAATGTTGAAGTCATCTTCCTACTAAATAATGTATGCAATTTTTGTATGCAAATTATTATAAAGTATTGAAATTTTTTTTGCGGATACGCGTATATTAAATTTAATATACGAATATTAATTAATATCCAAAAAAAAAGTTGTAAAATTAATATACAGTATAATAAACACTTCGTAAAAGTAGTGTTTATAATATAATTATTGGAATTTTACAGCATATCTGTATATTAAATGAAATTTAATATGTCGTATTTGCAAAAAAAAACTTCGAATACATATATTAATTTTCAAAATATTTCTAACAGTGCAAGCATATTTTTCAGTGAAAATTCATATGATGTATATATGAATCCATAAAACGTCATATAAATTTTATAAATTTAATAAAAATAAAAATTATCAACAGTGCATATTTTCACATGGTATATTTAAAGCTCTTTGCCTTTTTTAATTTACAAATTATATATTATTATATTATATGTTATATATATTATATATATTATATATTCAATTTATATATTAATTTTCAAAATATTTATAATAGTGCAAGCATATTTTTCAGTGAAAATTCATATTACGTATATATGAATCCATAAAACGTCATATAAATTTTATAAATTTAATAAAAATAAAAATTATCAACAGTGCATATTTTCACATGGTATATTTAAAGCTCTTTGCCTTTTTTAATTTACAAATTATATATTATTATATTATATGTTATATATATTATATATTATATATTCAATTTATATATTAATTTTCAAAATATTTATAATAGTGGAAGCATATTTTTCAGTGAAAATTCATATTACGTATATATGAATCCATAAAACGTTATATAAATTTAATAAATTTAATAAAAATAAAAATGATCAACGGTGCATATTTTCACATGGTATATTTAAAGCTCTTTGCTTTTTTTAATTTTTATTTTTTTTACTTTTGCTGTCTTCTTTAATACTGTAGTACCCAACTTCGTGGGGATTGGTGTTACATCGAATTCCTTGGAGTAGTGGGCGCTTGGCGGAGTGCAAATAAATGAAAGAATTGAGGGAGAGGCAGTATCGAGAACCACAAGGGGGACAATGAAATCCGGGGTTATCGGAAGAAACGAGCGTGTCGAACGTGTGCAACGACCAAGAATGAAACAACGTTACGATGTGTACTGGCGTGTGTTTCACACCGTTCCTTTCACCCTTTGAACATCTTGTATTCAACGATGTACGACAAGATCTTTATTTCGCCGTCTCTCGACGCACGAGCGAAAAATCTTTCCTTTAGCTCCACCGAGCATTACCTCCGGATATAAAAGCATGTGTGCGGTCTCGATACCACAGGATCACAGGTCAATTCGTTGAGTATTGAATAGTTATTGGCCTCTCAAGACTTTAATACTCGAGCAATTCTAAATTCTAGGCTTCAAATAAAAAGAAAGGAAATTATAAAAATTAAAAACACTCCAGACTTAAAAAAATTAGTGCAATTAAGGATGTTCGACTGTTTCACATTAGTCAAATCAGTGCTAAATTTTTGTAATTGTTTAATTAAAGTTTAATGCATTGAATAAAAATAGTAGAGAGTAGTTTGAATTGAAGCATGTTACATGATCGAGGGAAAGAGTAATAGTGCCGGATTTACATACAGATTAACTAATTAACGTTACATTCCAATGGGATACATTTTCGTTCAGTTTTTTCCAAGAATAATCTATAATTTTTTGCCAATTTTGATGAGTGATGGCTCATTCTCTTTCTTGAAAGATGCTCTACAAATTGACCGGCTGGATATTTGATATTATTGATCGATTAATAATTATAGACTGTTGTTTAACAAAAATCAAAATATTTTCATAAACAAATAGCTATTATTATTAAACGATCAATAATATCAAATATCCATCTGGTCAATTTGTAGACCATCTTTTAAAAAAGAGAATGAGTCGTCATTCATCAAAATTGGCAAAGAATTCTAGATTATTCTTCGAAAAAACTGAACGAAAATGTATCCCATCGGAAAGTAACGTTAATCAGTTAATCTTTATGCAATTCCGTATTCATTTTTCTCTCGGTTAAGTGTACATGATTCAATACAAATCAACGCTCCACTGCAGTTATTTAATGCATTAAACTTTAATGAAACAATTCCAAAAATTTAGCACTGATTTGACTAGTGTGAAACAGTCGAACATCCTTAATTAAAAAATTGGATAAATGGAAAATGGTTAATTAAGAATTTTTCTTGAGTTTTAGATTATTGAAAATTTACAGATCTATACACACGTACATAAGGACATTTTTTTCTATATATTTCTATATTTTTTCTATATAGTTTACAGTACAGTTTGTTCTGTAATAATGATTTCATAATATTATCTAGTGATTGTAAAATAGAGTGTAATCATTTTAATAGCTGCAAAAAAAATACTAATTTTCGCTTAAATATCGGACAAAATAGTGGAAGAGATAATTAATGCATTACTTTCTTGATGCATTCATTATTTTTCTTCATTTTTTCGAAAAAGTTACCTTGAAATTTTATTAACAAATGATCATTTTTGAAGCTATTCAAAAGTTTATTCATCGTATTATAATCGCTATATATTATTATTCTGAAATCATAATTATAGAGCTCATTGTATCATCATCTTTATTTCTACAAGTATTAGGCATTTACAACTCTGTAAAAAAGCGACATCTAAAAATGAAGAATAAAAATAGAGATGAGAACCCAATTATAAAATAAAAAATAAATCACGCACACACTATAGTTCCTGAGGTGAAAAGCGTGGAAAGATCATGAGGATCATGTTAATGAATCAGCTAAAAGGTTGTCAACTATTGTCCGGTTTAAAGTTTTGCTGGGTTTTATCGAACGACGAAGATCGGTAATTTATCTCATTGAGAATATTCATCGATCCCTTTTGTGTTGGAACACGAGGTCGTCTTGGCCATAATTTTTTAAAATATATATATTATTTCTTCTTATTTTCAATAAATAATCATTTTACATGGTATACGTTTCTCTTTGCTATTTAATAATCGTTTATATCTTTAAGATTTTATGTGTATCCTCATTTTTTCACGACTGATTTATTGTTGATCTTACTAAGGAATGAGCTACGGCTCTTACACACTACAGTTAACTATACGAAGCTCATGTAGCTGCTGGGAAGGAGGCGGGTTACGTACGACGAGGACGATGTTGAGGATGAGGACGACGAGTGTGCCCGTACATATATACCGGTCATTTCATACCAACTCAGCAACCCAAATTTAGCATGTTTGCAAAAAGTCTTCATAATTTTTTCAAAAGTTCTTCAGAATATCACGAACATCCACAAATTATTTCAGAATTTTCGCACCTATGGTTTTCCCAAAATTTAATAGTGATGATTTTTATTTAATTTTTTTTTAATGCGCTGTAGATTGAAAATTACCGATCGTACAAATAATTTGTTCTTGTATAAAATTTAAGTTTTTGAATGTACTTTTCATTAAGAAAATTTGCATAGAGGATAATTCAAAAATCCGCCATTTTTTGACAAAATAATGTAATAATATTTTTTTCGTTGAGATGGAACGTTCCGATTTTTCTGAAAAATTTCACAGAATTTCTGTTAGTATGGTTAGAAGGTGGAGAAAAATTAACGTGATGGCAAATGTATGGCACACTTGGTGTGGAATGAACCATATATGCGTTGGTCAGCAAACTCGTGGCTGCCGTGTACGCGAACAGAGTTGCATCGCTCGTAAGAAAGCCGGCTCATCAACGTTGCCTCGGGGCCGCCTCTCGAACCTTAACGAGAGAAGAGCCTCAGCCAAGAGCTAAGAGTAAGAAGAAAGACCGAGGGGGCAATGTAGTAATTAATAACCCTTAGGCAGCTGTAAATCAAATTAAATGACAGTTCAGTAGCTACGTCGGCGCTTCGAGCAACGAGTATTTTGCGGTTCACACGAAACCTTAAGATACAGTGAGAAATATATACAAATTTTCCTATAATATCCGAATAAGAATTAACAACGATTTATTTCGAGCTTTTTCAACTTCATAATAGTTATATTATACTAGAAGGGAGGAAAGTGCGTGATTTTTGTCGAGGGCGAAAATTGTTGCCCGGGGTGAAAATCACGCACTTTCCTCCCTTGTGGCATAATATAATTATTACGAAGCTGGAAGAGTTCGAAATAATTTGTTGTTAATTCTTATTCGGATTGAGACTTTGATCTAATGGCAAATAGTATATTATGCTACGAGGGAGGAAAGTGCGTGATTTTTGCCGAGGGCGAAGATTGTTGCCCGAGGTGAAAATCACGCACTTTCCTCCCTTGTGGGATAATATAATTATTACGAAGCTGGAAGAGTTCGAAATAATTTGTTGTTAATTCTTATTCGGATTGAGACTTTGATCTAATGGCAAATAGTATATTATGCTACGAGGGAGGAAAGTGCGTGATTTTTGCCGAGGGCGAAGTTTGTTTCCCGAGGTGAAAATCACGCACTTTCCTCCCTTGCCATTACATTAAAGTCCGAATCCGAATAAGAATTAATAACGAATTATTTCGAGCTTTTCCAGCTTCGTAATAATTATATTATGCCACAAGGGAGGAAAGTGCGTCATTTTTGCCGAGGGCGAAGTTTGTTCCCCGAGGCGAAAATCACACACTTTCCTCCCTTGCCATTAGATTAAAGTCCGAATCCGTATAAGAATTAACAACGAATTATTTCGAGCTTTTCCAGCTTCGTAATAATTATATTATGCCACAAGGGAGGAAAGTGCGTGATTTTTGCCGAGGGCGAAGTTTGTTTCCCGAGGAGAAAATCACGCACTTTCCTCCCTTGCCATTAGATTAAAGTCCGAATCCGTATAAGAATTAACAACGAATTATTATGCCACAAGGGAGGAAAGTGCGTGATTTTCGCTGAGAGCGAAGTTTATTGCCCGAGGTAAAAATCACGCACTTTTTGTAAGCGAAATATTAAAAAATTGTATAGATTATCATTTTCGTAACTTGGCGTGTTTATAATTATTAATTTTTTTTCTTAGTTAAGCGACAAAAAACCTTAATAAATTGCCAAGATGGACAAGAAATGAATAGCACATCAAATAATTTACTTCTGTAAGCATTAATTACCTGCTGAACATCTTGTGAATACAGTTGACGTAATTTGATATTCAACAAGCTTAAAAAAAAAAAACTTTCTCAGTAAAAAAAAAAGTAACAAGCTTTTTCGTGACTAATGACTTGTCATTATCCTTCATGTGTTACACACCGCCGACAAGGATTTGTCGTATTGTCGTGGGTGTGAGCATTCATGGGGTATTTAAAATTGAAAAGAGCCTTGGTAATTCAGGCTAACAGAAGAAAGAGTTGGTGGTGACAAGAGGTACATAGAAAACGTACGACGAAGTCATATTCTTCTTCTCAGGCAGTCTTAAATAGCTTTTTACGGTCACACACACACACACACATAAAAATATACACACACACTCACATATATATACATATATATATATATTAATATAACAAGCTATGAAAATGTGGTATCCGATTCCGTTTATTATATATGGCTCTATTAATATTTAACGGCGAAATGAAAATAAGATATTATATAGCAGGCCTTTTAATGTCTTGGCTGCAGAGAACTTGGAGCTAATTATAGCGATCCGGATCTATTTAACCAGCTCTCACGACTCATTGTCTCTTTCTCCGGGACAACGCGAGAAAAGAGATACAAATCTTTGAGTAAAAGAGAGAGAGAAAATCTGCACGTGTGTATTCAACCCGGAATTTTGTCTTATTTTCTGTCTCTCTCTGTCTGTTATTCCACTCTTCCAATCAGATAGTCAAACAATTAACCAATTACTATAATTAAGACACACTCGGTCCACTTAGCATTTGTACGAACCGAGCTGAGCCTCGTTGAATTTGCATTCGAATCTACTTCACGAGCTCGTTTTCCTCTCCCCGATGCTCACTTCTCCTTCTTTTCTCCCTCCTTTTCGTTTTTTTTTTTTTTTTTTTTTTGTATACTTCAAGAGGTCCCTCACGGTTCTTCTTAACGATGCAAGCGAGGATGATGGCGAAATCGATTTCTTCGAATTCGCTTGTTCCCTCGACCAGGACCGTCTTCCAACTCCAACGATCGAAATCTCGAGCTCACGTTTTAAGCATCGTCTTCATTAAGCAATTAATTCTCCTTTAGGAGGAAACAAACTGTAACAGTTTTTTTTTTCATGATTTTCGAAGTTTTATATTTAGCATTTTATACGAAGGGTATTTATATTGTATTAAATGACGATTTATCTATTTTGTATTCATGGATTATAATTTTAGCAACTGAAAAAAATTATTTTTTGCTTTTTGAAAATTGATCTGTATGAAGAAGTATATTTATGAATTTTGAGTTCCTCATAGAGGAAACTTTGGAAAAAGTGAAGAATAATGAGGAAACAATTTGAGAGTTGAAAAAACATGTATTTTTTCACAAAAAATTAATAAATAACATTTATTTATTAATTTTATTAATATAATATAATTATAAATATAATATTTATAAATAATAATTATAAATACAATAAATAATATTTATTTATTAATTTTGCTTCGATTTTCCGACCGGAAAACGGATCTGTGAATTTTGGAATCTAAAAACGGAAAAAGTCTCTTTTTTTTAAATCATGGTAAAAATGCTTGTAAACGGCACTTTCTGGGGTAGAATATGCGACTTGAGAACGATAGTGAAGGCCAAAATTCGATATCTTGAAAAAAAAAAAATTGTTTCGGATTTTCCTCCCGGAAGTCGGATCTGTGAATTCTGGATTCAGAAACGAAAAAAGTCACTTTTTTTTAAAATCATGGTAAAAAAGATTGTAACCGGTATTTTTTGGGTTAGAATATGCGACTTGAGAATGATAGTAAAATCCAAAATTCGAAATCTTAAAAAAAAAATTTATCTTCGTTTTTTCGACCGGAAGTCGGATTTGTGAATTCTGGAATCGGAAACGGAAAAAAGTCACTTTTTAATAAATAATGGTATAAATGCTTGTAACCGGTATTTTCTGGGGTAGAATATGCAACTGAAGAACAATAGTAAAAGCCAAAATTCGATATTTAAAAAAAAAATCGTTTGGATTTTCCGACCGGAAGTCGGATTTGTGAATTTTAGAATCAGAAACGCAAAAAAGTCACTTTTTTTTTTAAATCATGGTAAAAAAGCTTGTAACCGGTATTTTCTGTGGTATAATATGCGACTTGAGAACGATAGTGAAGGCCAAAATTCGAAATCTTCAAAAAAAAAAAAAAAATTTATCTTCGTTTTTCCGACCGGAAGTCGGATTTGTGAATTCTGGAATCGGAAACGGAAAAAAATCACTTTTTAAAAAATAATGGTATAAATGCTTGTAACCGGTATTTTCTGGGGTAGAATATGCAACTGAAGAACGATAGTAAAAGCCAAAATTCGATATTAAAAAAAAAAAATTCGTTTGGATTTTCCGACCGGAAGTCGGATCTGTGGATTTTAGAATCAGAAACGCAAAAATGTCCCTTTTTTAAAAATCATGGTAAAAATACTTGTGATCGGTATTTTCTGGGGTAGAATATATGACTTGAGAACGATAGTGAAGGCCAAGATTCGATATCTTGAAAAAAAATTTGGTTTCGATTTTCCGACTGGAAGTCGGATTTGTGAATTCTGGAATCGGAAACGGAAAAAAGTCACTTTTTTTTAAATCATGGTAAAAAAGCTTGTAACCGGTATTTTCTGTGGTAGAATATGTGAGTTGAGAACGATAGTGAAGGCCAAAATTCGAAATCTTCAACAAAAAAAAAAAAATTATTTTCGTTTTTCCGACCGGAAGTCGGATTTGTGAATTCTGGAATCGGAAACGGAAAAAAGTCACTTTTTAAAAAATAATGGTATAAATGCTTGTAACCGGTATTTTCTGGGGTAGAATATGCAACTGAAGAACGATAGTAAAAGCCAAAATTCGATATTAAAAAAAAAAAAAATTTACTTTCGTTTTTCCGACCGGAAGTCGGATTTGTGAATTCTGAAATCCGAAACGGAAAAAAGTCACTTTTTTTTAAATCATGGTAAAAAAGCTTGTAACCGGTATTTTCTGTGGTAGAATATGTGAGTTGAGAACGATAGTGAAGGCCAAAATTCGAAATCTTCAAAAAAAAAAAAATGTATTTTCGTTTTTCCGACCGGAAGTCGGATTTATGAATTCTGGAATCGGAAACGGAAAAAAGTCACATTTTAATAAATAATGGTATAAATGCTTGTAACCGGTATTTTCTGGGGTAGAATATGCAACTTAAGTACGATAGTAAAAGCCAAACTTCGATATTTAAATAAAAACGTTTGGATTTTCCGACCGGAAGTCGGATTTGTGAATTTTAGAATCAGAAACGCAAAAAAGTCACTTTTTTTTTACAATCATAGTAAAAAAGCTTGTAACCGGTATTTTCTGTGGTAGAATATGCGAGTTGAGAACGATAGTACAATCCAAAATTTGATATCTTAAAGAAAAAAAATGTACGTTGGTTTCCGACCTAAATGATGAAGCCGATTGGAAAAAATGTTGAAAGTGTTGAGGAAAGTGACACATCCTCTTAATAATTATTCACAAGGTTGTCGGTGAATTTTATAGGCTAGTTGTTCGTCACCTGGACGACAGGTGCGAAGTGAACGCGAGAGGTGCATTAGATAGTGAGTTCTCCAATGAAATAAGGTACAGTCGAGTGAGCAGCAGCAGCACCAGAGGTTTACACGTGTTACATTACGAGATAGAGTCAAGCCTACGCAAGATCGGCAGGGGGTTGTCTCGCTCTCGCGCTTATATGCCTACTATCAAGATCTACGACCTTAAGTCGTTTACAACGTTCGTTATACCTCTGAATGAATGCGTGGCCTATGGTAGGTATACAACGACGAGCGAATGCAACAACAACGCTTCCAGCATCGTGATTTAACGACGAGACGACGGAACTCAAGATCATTCGAGCGTGTGAGTATACATATATTTGCCACTCTCGAAATGTTCGCATATACGCGCATCAAATACTCATTCGCTCGAACGAACGATTTACACGTGTAGACGATACTTGTTGATGTAGTAAGCATTCTCATTATAGAAAGACGCAATAAAGATATGAACTTGGTCGTTTCGTGCATAAATGGAAATTCACCTCTGACATCGCTCACATGGTCACGACCATTTGCAAATTATTATTTTTTTTTCTCATTCTTCCTAATACGAGTATCTCGTCCCCAACATTATCGACAAACAATTGACGATTATTGTCTACCCACGTTATATTTCCTATCTACATCAATAAAATCTCTAGATAAATAATAATAAAGATAATAAATCTTTATTATCATTATACATTTGCTACGTCCAAGATAATCGCGACATAATATACGTATCTTTGTATGAGGAGGGTACGTCGTTTGATTAATAATTGAAATTAATATTTTGAATTTTCACGTGATTTATGGGTTTTATTATCTTAACAATTGAATTTAACACTAAATTTTTTATTGTTATTATAATTAGCGCTGAATATATATATTAGATTATAAATCGCCACAGTTTGAAGCCGCGTATTTAACAGCATATAATAACTATTTGTCTTATCACTAAATACCTTAAGGGTTTAATAGAATAAGATTTAGAACTTCATTGTTTGAGATTTGAATTGGAACTGATTAAAGAAATTAAGAACGAAAGGGGGAAGGCATAGATTGTTAGTGTAGTTAGTGTTAGTTGAAAGATCAGCGTCTAGATAAATTCCTTTTGGTTTTTATATAAAAGACGCTAATAAAAGGAGAAGTACCGAATGTATGATTTCTAAGGGTTAAGAGCAATAATTAATAAAAATAAATAAAGCGGATAATAATTATTGGAAATGGGACAAGAAAAATGACCAGGACGTAACACATTCATCTCAGAAATTTATCATTTTTTTTCGATCACTTGGAAACCATATTTTTCAATGTCTGTAAACAATTATCGATTATTCATTTTTTACCCATACGTTAAAAAATGGGATCCATCATATAATATAATACGACAAAATATCACAGACAAATAATCACATTGATCAAATATCAGATTGACAAGTTCGCCACTAAAGAACCTAAAGAACCTAAACTCAATTGTTTTTTCATGTGATATTTTGTCGCTATGATTTTTTTTTCATTGTGATATTTTGTCGCTATGATTTTTTTTTCATTGTGATATTTTGTCGCTATGATTTTTTTTTCATTGTGATATTTTGTCGCTATGATTTTTTTTCATTGTGATATTTTGTCGCTATGATTTTTTTTCATTGTGATATTTTGTCGCTATGATTTTTTTCCATTGTGATATTTTGTCGCTATGATATTTTTTTCATTGTGATATTTTGTCGCTATGATTTTTTTTCAATGTGATATTTTGTCACTATGATTTTTTTTTCATTGTGATATTTTGTCGCTATGATTTTTTTCCATTGTGATATTTTGTCGTTATGATTTTTTTTTCATTGCGATATTTTGTCGCTATGATATTTTTTTCATTGTGATATTTTGTCGCTATGATTTTTTTTCAATGTGATATTTTGTCGCTATGATTTTTTTTTCATTGCGATATTTTGTTTAGTGATCTTGCGACCGAGATATATACATTCAAGGGATATTTCTACTGTTATATTATGTCGCATCATGCCCTCCCCTTCCAATCCTTCCCCTCTTTATTATGCTTCGTCTCGTTAGTCCATTAAAAAAAAATCTACACCAGGACCTTCGGTTCTCTCTTCCTCATCGCGAATAATATTTTCCTGGAATATATTCCTCGTCCAATAATCGCTACGTCTTAATAAGGATATATCGTTGAAGCCTGACTGAATTCATCGTTCCTCGTCACGGGTGTCCCGTCTCTGATGCTCTTCTCTTTTCCATCCGCACCACTTGGCCTCATAATTATTGATGGGCTCCGGTGATTCTGGTCTTGTTAGCGATTTTCACAAGCGAGTCACATTATACAAGCCTGGAACATACACTATATATGATATATATATATATATATATATAACATTTCGTATATAGCCTTAGGGACAAAATCGATAGCCCCGGTGATATATTAATTTATTAACTAGTTGCGTTTGATACTTTATGTGCGTGCATACTGTGTGAGAAAGATCTTTGCAAACGCGAAGAATAAAAAAGAAAGTATGTACAGTAGAACCCCAATTAATCAGGATTCTCAGAACCGAAGAATTTCCGGATAATCGAAATTACAATAAATCCGAACTAAACGGGTGGCGGTCAAAATAGCGAATGGGTAAAATAGCGAATTTCAAAATAATGAACATCTGAATCTAGAATGGCCATCATTATGAAATTCGCTAATTTGATTGCATTTTAATACGAATGAGGGGTCAAAATAGCGAATTTAAGGTAGTTCTATCGTGAAGGCAATCCAAACTCATATGCATGAATTTTTGACATGTTGTAATTTAGCTATTCAATTTTACTTGCACAAAATCTTGAAGGCTTTTACCGAGTATTTGAATGAACAATTATAACTTGAAAATCGACCTTTTTACACGGCGCTCACGGGAGGGCTGGAAAAATTGTTCTTTAAATCGAAAATTAACATACTTAGATCAAAGATAGAGAAAAAATAAAAAGTACTACGGATTCGCAAATCATTCAGGAATTGATGCATCATGAAAAAAGGTGAAGTCTCCGGAATAATGTTTAATTGAACCAAGTTCAAAGTGCAAGATACCGGGCCAAATGACGTTTCCTAACCTAATTATCGTAAAAATGAAGTCAAATCCGCACTAAACATATCAACTGTTTACAAATAATCGTTTTTATTTGATTACGACAATTTTGAAGGATTCTCGATTATTTTTAATATTATTATTGAGGCAGTCAAGGCGATGCGTATCATTATTTTTTAACGTCATATAGACTCTGAGATTTATGACTCCGGCGTACCGACAGAACTACCTTAAATATAATGAACGTCCGAATCTAAATTAGCCATTATCATGGAATTCGCAATTTCAGCCATTAGCTGTTTTGATCGTTCGCTATCTTGAACGCCACCCGACTTATACACGGAAAAAAGTTTGGTATGGCAACTGCGTTTTCGATTTGCTGTACACAAGTCTAAAAAATTAGTTGCCTCAACCATATCGAATAGTAACCTCAACTATTCACGATTAGTTCTCGCATGGAGCCTAGAGGTAAGGAGTACGAACTCAAGCTGACAAAACGTTCGCGAAACTGTGTAAAATTTTAGTGGACTGAGCACCACTGAATATCAACGGGAACCGAGATGAAGTTAGCCCCCGATAAAAATGAAGCGAACGCACCCCAAAGTGACGCCATATCGGCGATGATATGAACGGCGGAAAATTAACAAAAATTGACGCACGACGCAATTACAACAATCTCTGATACAGGTTACTCGCAAAATGGACGTTATTGAGCGGGAACAACGCGTCGTCGTCAAAAACCACAGGGCTGCGTTCAACAACATGATCACTTCACTTCGGTCTCCGCCAACTTGTCGCTTACTTCACTTCGGTTCCCGCCAATTTGTCGCTCACTTCACTTCGGTTCCCGCCAAAAGAATTTTCCACGGTTTGGCGAACGATTCTCAACCGCGATTTCCATAGGAGTTCGTACTCCTTACCTCTAGGCTCCATGAGTTCTCGATTGGATTAGTTAGGTTAACTAATCCAATCGTTGGGACTACCATTCGAATCGTCGGTAATATCATTCGAATCGTTGGTATTACCATTTGAGTAGCTAGGGAAATAGAATAATCGATTGGTTGTGTCAACTCATTTCTTGGTTATGGCAACTAATCTTTTTTTTCCGTGTACTTAATTGTTGAATAATGTAAACTGGTATGTAAATCTTTCAATGTTTTTTTTTTGTAACGTTAAGTAGGAATAGTCGCAAAAAAAAAAAAAATCTTAGAAGATTCCCGGTTTATCCGCTTTCCGGTTAATTCTACCCGGTTAATCGGGGTTCTACTGTATGTATTGGCAAAGAAGCCTCTGGGGATCGACTACCGTCGCGCTCCCCTCGGCGCTATAACTCAATCCCGTGATGCACGAAGAGTAGTAGTCAGGCGGAGAAAGAAGCGAGAGCATCGCCTTTGGCACTTGGTTCCATCTTCGTTCCTTTTAGTTTTTTTCTTCGACGCCGGGCGCGAGCTATTCGACGTGATATCGATACTCTTCTCAGTTTCCTTCTCTACTTCCATTCTTCATCTCTTTTCATCTCACTCGACTTTATCCTTCTCCAGTCGATATTATAACTGAGAGTCTTGTATCCGATAACGAGACGGGCTCCATGGACACGTTGTAAATGGAAATCGTCGTTGTCGTTGTTGTTGTCGTCGTCGTCGTTGCAGTTGGAAAGCGGTAGAGCGCTCTCTCGTCGTGTTCCGAAGATCCCACGGGACAGCAAACACAGAAAACAAGTTCAGTGAACAGAGACTTTTATACTTTGGTACTAAGAATCATGAGAAAAATTGGTGTATGCGAATATGTTTGTGCATGGAGGTCCAAACTTCCGAAGCAAAATTGTACATGGTCTTTGAGCGATCCACTGGAAACTAAAGCCTGTGAGGACTGTAAATTCCAGCTGTGATGCAACGAACGATTGGCGAACTCGAGCGCCACATTGCGGGCGCAATAGGTACTCGATATCTACACTGTTAAAAAATATTATAAATTTACTGTGACGAGTAATATGAAACTTATAAAACTGGTGTGTGAAATAATGATTAGTACAACATTTTTTTCAGTATAGGTGGCTTTTGATTTTATAATAAATATATGCATGAAATTTACAAACGACATACGAAAACAAAAAAAAATATATAGAATGTTAATTGATAGCATTTTGTAACAGTAAATTTACAATTTTCTCAAATCTGTTTCAGTAATGATACTTTAAATATCTAATACAAGAGGATGACAAATTTATGGTACGTGGAACGTGAAGAGGCTTTAATTTTTACGTAGGTAGACAATAGTACGTTTTATTGCTAAATATTGCAGATATATGGCTATTTAGTATAATATTTTCCCCTCATCATTACACCGAGAGAAAAGATTTCATTGACGCCAAAGAAATGGATGGATTGATTTTTTTTTTTCATTGTTTTTAACGAAATATTTCTTTGATTTCAATGAAATAGTGCATTTGAATTTCAAAGAGAACATTTCATTGCCTGTAAATAAAGATTTACTTAGTGAGCATATAATAAAGAAACAGTTTCATTGTTTTAAAGAGACGTTTTCATTGGTTCAAAGAAACGTTTTCATTGATCTCTCGCTCGCACCTAACCTCACTTTTTTGTTTTCCGGTTCTCCCGAACGAACGACTTCGAGTTTCGAGGAGCCAAAAGCTTAGCCTATTTCTGCCATACTTCCTTACATACTCACCAAATTTGAGCTCTATCTGCCGCGTACTTCAGAAAAAAATAGGTTTCGAAATTTTGAGGTGGTAAGAAGAAGGTTTCATTGAATCAGAGACGATATCTTTGAAATCAATGAAAAAGGTTCATTGCTTTAAAGAAATGTTTCTTCGAATCAATGTCACTACTTTTCATTGAGTTTGAGATCATTCAAAGAAAAGATAGTATTGAAATTCAAGTATTTCATTTCATTGGCAAAGATTTCCGTGAATCAATGAAACTTTTTCTCTCGGTGTATAAAATATATATACTAGGATTTTATTGTGGCTCGCGTGCTGTGCGCGCTCGCAATCGCCCCACACCCAAGGGTGCCCCCTCCGTAGGCCCCCCCGAAGGGTGCCCCCCCCCCCCAAGGGTGCTCCCCCCCCAAGGTGCCCGCAGCTTTGGGGGACCTATGTTTTTGGAAAAGGACTTAGAATAATTCGGGCTCGGGGCTTGGCGTAAAGGGGTGGGGCTAGACCCAGGGGCTGGGGCTAGCCCCAAGCCTTTAGCCCCACCCCCTTCCGCCAAGCCCTGAGCCCGAATTATTCTAAGTCCCTCGATTCTTGACACGGCGGCGGCGGCGGCGAGATTTTTTTATAATATAGAGAGATATATATATTAATTAGATAAACATGAAAATGGACGTAATTAAAAATAAAATGGAAACAAAAGAAGAGAGAAATTTTAGTGTGAATTTGTGTGCGAATTGTGAAGATTGGTATTAGAATTGTGGTGAATTTCGCTATTTAAAATCCAGAGCTATTTCTCTGGAGTTAAGGACGAGAAGGAAAATACGTTTCTGGCGCCGCGGACACTCCATTGGTTGCTGTGGTAGTACCTGTCGACCTGTTCGATGGTACGAGAGCCCCACGCTGAACAAATTAGCGGTAAGATAAAGACGACAGAGACAGATCGGTGCGAGGGACAACTGGCACCTCACGATACAATTATCCACTCGTGTTGTTCAGTAACTTACATGTTTGTAGGGCAGAATATGTACAGTAGAATGCCGCATAAGTTGGCTTAGTTTTTGCGATTTTTTACAAACCACGCTAATGGGATTTATTTTTTGCTTTTTTTCCAAAAATGCAGATGGGTTTTTGAAAATAACGCAACGAAGGCAAATTTTAAAAATGTTTCTCCGTTTTGAGGCGGAATGCACCGCCTGGTGATTGTTTTATATTTTATTTTAAATAACTTTTATTCGACACCGATAATCCAAAACACTTTATTTATTAAAAACACAGATAAAAACACAATTATTAAAAATGGCTCACGAAATAATTTTTTTTTGTTCTTTTTATATGTATATATAAAAATAGTTCAAATAATTATGAAAATACATTGTATTACTTCGAGGGTCGACTTTGAAATAATATATATTTGGCGAATGGATCGAATTATTTAATTTAAAAGTCTATCTGATCGGAAATTGTCCGCTGATTATGCAAATACCAATTCTTTTTTTTTTTTTTTCAAAATTTTTATACGCTTTCCCATAGAATTTTTGAAAATTCTCCATATAATTAACTAAGCGAAAACCAGCATGATGACTTAAAAATTACCTAACCGATAACTCCACAGTTCTACTTGATTAATGACTGAATGATTTTAATACTCGCCCGTTTATTTATCTAATTCGATCGAAATGTCCCATAGAATATGATACAGTGTATCATGGTGTCGTGGCACAGATATTGCAATTAAGGTACAAGATATGATACTAAAAAAAAAAAATTCATAACGAAAGAACATTTTTAAAAAGTACAAAAAATCAGTAGTGGTTCGTTTTGGTATTTCTTATTGATTTGTTCTCTCAGGTGTATAATACCATGCTTAAGCCTTTAAGACTTGCGAGAAAGGAAAGTAGGTGTATCGGAACATCAAGTGTGGGCCAATCCAGTTATTTAAGACGGATAAGAAGTTGCTTCGAGATCGAAAGATGCAAAAAAAAAAAGAAAAAAAGAAATAGAAAAATAAAATGCAGACAACTTTATTGGGAGGGGAGGGAAGGGGTGGGACCGAGTTGGCCAGAAGTGAGGGAGGCCTCGAAAATTCCTTTTTTTTTTTTTTTTTTAAGTTGTTCCGTCGAAATTGATAAGGCGAAAGACACATTAAAGTCGACAGCATCGTCGATGACGTTATCCGTTCAGAGGCTGCACCGAGAGGGTCCATGTACTCCTTTATGGCAGCAGAACACGAGATCCGTGTTCTGCTGCTTATCTACCCAACGACCCGTAGGTCCTAATTACTTCTTAATTTATCTTCGGAATATCATTAAAAGTAAATATGGGATATCAATAATAAAGTTCACGCACGCTTAAAGCCAATCGTGGACATTCGATTCTTTTGTGAATTCATAAAATCTGATCAGCATGTCGTGAATCAAGTAACTGCAAAGTTTACGTAAATTCGTATTCATTTTTTTCAAAATTTTACCATTTTTACTTGCTCATAGAGAAAACTTTGTTTTCGTGATTTTTTTTTTCCCGAGATTTTCATGTCGGGAATGAATTAAAAATTTTTACAGACTAATAATAATACTCAGTGCTCCTACGTACCAAATTTCGTCATTATCGGTAAAGGGGTTCGGATTTTATGGCATTTTGAATATTTTTATAAATTTATATTTTGCTATAACTCATATAAAATATCATAAAATAAATTAAAGTACCAAAATTGTTTTTAATAATTTACACAATAATTAAAAAAATCTCTTGGGTCTTAAACTATCATACGAATATCGACGCATATAACATTGAGAAAAATGCCAAGAAATTCTTAGCATTACGGACAAAAGAAGAAAAAAAATAAATGATACGTCGTCTTAATTATATATAGCTCATAATTCAATTTTCCATCCATGATATTCTCGACTGATTTTATTCCTGTAAATTACAGTAAAAAAAAAAAACAGAAGCGAACGACACAGTCACATAACATTTCCGACACTGTTGCGCTCCATCACGACTTTCTATAAATTTCTATCAAAAGACATAACCATTAATTAAGTACACCATCGAGAAGCGATTGAATTAATTAAGAAAAAAAAAGGTATAATCGTCGCAGGCTGCGTTAAATTTCTTATATGTACACACTGATTCAGATTTGATCGTTTTAAATCGTTATATCTAATCGTACTAGTCACAAAAAAAAAATGTCCAGTGATTAATCCCATATATATTTCTACGGCATACCTAAACCCACGTAATGGGCTCCCTTAATTACCCTAATTCATTATAACGATTAGAGAGGTTTTTACGCCCACGAATCTTACAAAATTTTATTCAAACATTCAGTGAAAGAAAGATTACGTTGCTATTAATAAATTCCGAAATTATTGTAATATTATTCATCGTTGCTGTTCGTGAATCATCGTCAACTTACGAAAACTCTGGTGATATCTTTCACAAATCTCGGACATTCACGAGTAGACCGGATTTTATGCTGAATACTATATGCACTGACGGGCGACGAGGACAAGTTGATGCAGAAGACATTGAAACTTCAGCTGCTGCTCGTTTGAGAAGCTCAACGATAAGCATATCATTTTATTTAATTAAATCCTGGCAACTTCTCGGTTTATCGTTATGTGGCGACTTTTGCTCAAAATCAATTAAGAAGTCGGCAAGAAGAAGATGGCAAAACTATTCTCACCAATTTTTTCATCGCCTTATTGATGATTTAAAGATTTACAAAAAAGCGAACAGCCGGATTTTATAAGAATTCCTGGACTCAGGGACGAAAAAAAAATTGGATTCGACAACATTGTAGAAATGGAGAAACTTGATAGGTTTTTAATAGCACTAATTATGGGTAGTTAAAAAATTTGTATAAAGGAATACGTACGCTGTAAAATATTTATTTATTTATTTATTTATTTATTTATTTATTTATTTATTTATTTATTTATTTATTTATTTATTTATTTATTTATTTATTTATTTATTTATTTATTTATTTATTTATTTATTTATTTATTTATTTATTTATTTATTTATTTATTTATTTATTTATTTATTTATTTATTTATTTATTTATTTATTTATTTATTTATTTATTTATTTATTTATTTATTTATTTATTTATTTATTTATTTATTTATTTATTTATTTATTTATTTATTTATTTATTTATTTATTTATTTATTTATTTATTTATTTATTTATTTATTTATTTATTTATTTATTTATTTATTTATTTATTTATTTATTTATTTATTTATTTATTTATTTATTTATTTATTTATTTATTTATTTATTTATTTATTTATTTATTTATTTATTTATTTATTTATTTATTTATTTATTTATTTATTTATTTATTTATTTATTTATTTATTTATTTATTTATTTATTTATTTATTTATTTATTTATTTATTTATTTATTTATTTATTTATTTATTTATTTATTTATTTATTTATTTATTTATTTATTTATTTATTTATTTATTTATTTATTTATTTATTTATTTATTTATTTATTTATTTATTTATTTATTTATTTATTTATTTATTTATTTATTTATTTATTTATTTATTTATTTATTTATTTATTTATTTATTTATTTATTTATTTATTTATTTATTTATTTATTTATTTATTTATTTATTTATTTATTTATTTATTTATTTATTTATTTATTTATTTATTTATTTATTTATTTATTTATTTATTTATTTATTTATTTATTTATTTATTTATTTATTTATTTATTTATTTATTTATTTATTTATTTATTTATTTTACACATGTAAAATAAAACTTTTTTAACAATAAACAAATAAATTTAATTTTAGATACGGTGTTGGATGAATCAATGTACAATTTCAGTGTTACTGGTTAAGAAACTGCGATGGACGTGAGCATCAACGTTAATGCAGGCGAAAGTATTGACCCTTAATGAAATGATGATAAAAGCAGCGTTTACATATCGCGTGTATAAATTTACCGAATTCCCGGTGATCGCGGACGACATCGAATATAACGAAGCGTGTTAATCGAGTGTTTAATTCGCTCTGGCGGCTCGATGATTCCTATACACGTGAGGAATAATAATATCAAGTATATACGCATAATGTGAGCGATTTAAGTGCGGCGCATATTGCAGTAAAGCGTTGCTTGGAAGAAATGGGTGAGAATTATCCAAGGTATCCTCATACATATGGGACATTCTATGTCAAACCAGTAATTTTTCAAAATAATTTCTATTTCCTTCCTCCTAGTTTTTTCCCATCTAAATTTGATCTACTTACTTTCTCATAACTCAAATATTTTCATTTCTGCAATAATTATGAATAATTAAGATGATTTATTATTTTCCAAAAAAATTTTAATATTCAATAGGCTTAATAATCTTTAATCATTCAATCATAAAATTATTTAAAATACATTGTCATTGAATAAATTTCCATTCCTGGGCTCGACTTTGTAACTTTTTTTTTTACTCAATAGGACAATTTTTTATTCCTCTTAATTATATATCATTTTAATTGATATGTTCAGAACTTATAGAAAAAATTGGTAGAGCTTTACATATTTTGACAAATAACAATAAATTTTTTAAAAGTTCTGGTGGCAGAACTGACACGGAATGGCTTATATACTTATACTTATGTATATTTATATATATATACACAGAGACCGTATAGTGTAGTATATATCGGCGCACTTAGCTCCGACATGTCGAGCGGCCCCGTTAATTTCACTAATTAAGTTAGCGAGACCGACTGCCCCCTCACTTATAAGCGTTATTATTATTATTTTTTATTTTTCTCTTATTCTTGGTTTCCTTCCCCTTTTCTCCATCATCTGCTGAGTGTATATTAATTTATTCTTGTCTTTTTCTTTCGCAGCAGGATATTTCCTTCGACACATTGTGAGTAGGTATATAGGCTGCTTCTCATTGCTGTAATAAGTACACGAGATCGACACGATTTCTCTTCTATCTTGGAAATAACTTGGTTTACACCTATCATTTATGCCACGCAAGAAAACCAGGGCTCTAAATCTCCATCATTTGATTTTATTAATATTTATCGTATTATTGATTTAAAATTATTTTTATATAAATTCTAATTAATTATTAATAGCATAGAAATAAAATTGAAAATAAGGATGTAAAGAAGAATCTTACACATTACCTCCACATTATTTTCCACCATTCGAATAAATAAAATAAAAAATTAAAATTAAAAAACTACCGACTGAAAAAAAATGAGTGCAATTAATAAACGAATTGACTAAATAAATAATAGTTAAATAAAACTCATTCGCGTATTATAGTCGGGAGATTAATATATTAGTTTGTCGCCTTTTTGTATTTTTTTGTTATTTTATTTTATTATTTATTAAAATTATTATGAACATTTTTATTAAAATACAAATGAAAATTTAAAAAAATGTTATTAAAATTATTATAAAAATTTCACCAGATTCATAACCAGTGGAAAATATTAAAAAATATGCCTATAAAATATTTTCAGCGCCCATGAATTTTCGTGGCTTTTGGAGTGCTTTGATTTCAAGGTCTTAAGGTAATTCAAAGTCAACATCCAATGCGCTCAATGTTTAATATATAGAATAATAATGTGTAAGTGAATGAAATCGTGATCGTGGTGGCAGGCTGCGTGCGTGCGGTAAATCACTTTGCGTTTAGTAAAGACGGTGAGGGTTTACATCTCGATTTTTACTCGAGGTTTAATCCTCGCGTTGATCATGAGAAATCGCCGGTGACTAACATCGCTGACCGAAAGCCCATACAAAACTTCATTATCTTGTTTTTATTTTCGCCTTCTCTCTTTCGGTTTAGGCCCAACGACGAGCACACAGGATTTAGCACACACTGATGGGGGCATCCTTTATGCTCGACATGACAAATACGCGTATTTAACGATATTTATGCGAGCGGATCACGTCAGCTTCTGCTCACAGCATCCGGATTATCTTGTCCTTAAGAGATGTGCTGCTACCGCGCCATTACAAATCCCAACTCTTTCTTCCTTTCTCTCACTTCTTTTCTTCGTATTATATTGTTTCTTCCTTCCGTTCTTCTCATCACTTTCGCACGATATTGAGTTTCAACGCCTCGTCGTGCGAAATCTCATCGTGAGACCCGAAATGAGGTGACGAATGAGAATGAAGAGAAAAGAAAAAAAATCGACCCTTAATCTATTATCGCTCTAAGCAATTTGTAAAGATTTACAACGACTTTTTATTTATTTTATTTATTTTATTTATTTTATTTATTTTATTTATTTTATTTATTTTATTTATTTTATTTATTTTATTTATTTTATTTATTTTATTTATTTTATTTATTTTATTTATTTTATTTATTTTATTTATTTTATTTATTTTATTTATTTTATTTATTTTATTTAGAATAGAATAAAATAGAATAGAATTTATTTACACTTTATAATCACTAAAGGAACATTGGTTAAAATTAGCATCACAGGGCTTTTCACCGACCCGTAAGTTTTCGCGCTTAGCACAAAGTGTTGAGTTTCTTCCCGATCTTTTCGCCAACTTAGTCCTCTTAACCTCTCCCCCCCCCCCCCCCCCCGCTTCTTGATTAGGTGGTTTGTGTTTCCTAGACTGTATCCCCGGCCCCTTCCCTTCTTGACCTGACCATTCTCGCAAAGGACTTCACGTACTCGCTTGTTTCCGGAATTAAGTTACCTTTCAGAGTTTCCTCGGTTAGCCAACGCAGATCATCCCCTACTTTCCCATCTCTCCAACCATCAATTCCATTAACCCATTTTTTAATTTATTTTCCCTCTGGCTGCGTCGCATTGCCAAATGTGCTCTAGACTCCTCCTCCAGGTCACACACCCCGCACTTCCAGCTTCGGAAACCCTTTTTTCCCACTTTCCCAATGTTTCCACATCTCAATCTTGCCCCCCCCTAATATCCCTTTCCTTCCAATATGATTCTGCTTCTACCCCTATTCTTATCCCTTTATACAGTGCATTGTAAGTCGATTTATCTACTTTGGTCCAATCCATTTGAGTATCTTGCTCCTTTCTCCTTTGCGTTCCTTCCCTCAGGTACTTCTGTATCATTCCTCGGTTTGCACACCCCTTTCAGATCAGATCGACGATCTACCTCCCTCATTGCCTTCTTGAATTCTGTACCCCGTTTCGACGGATTTTCATTCAAGATACCTCTTATTTCTTCCCTTAAACAGATCTTTAGCCATCTTTCTTCCGTCATTTTTAATATATTTAGGATATAATTATCCGCCCTTCTCCTTGTCTCTATCTCCACGCTGCGTCTCCCAGCCTCAAGTTTCCAAATGTAATCCGGAGTATTTCTCGCAACCCCCAATGCCATTTTCACCAGTCTACCTCGCAATTTCTCCATCTCCTCAGTTCTCTTCCAACCCCAAATTTCCACACCATACAATGTCCCCGCCTTTACTAGTGAGTCCATTTATTGGAGTCTTTCCTTCAGCTTATCTATCTTTGCTCGCTTCAAGATTCCCCATACCGAATTTGCAGCTTTCGTGACTTTCCCGACCAGATTCCTCAAATGTTTCCCTCCTGAATTTCTCGGTGAAAACCAATACCCCAGATATTTAAATTCGTTAACAACTTCGATCTTTTTCCCCTGAAATTTCCATCCATCTTCCTTCTTCAGGCTCCCACCATATTTATTTTATTTATTTCATTTATTTTATTTATTTTATTTATTTTATTTATTTTATTTATTTTATTTATTTTATTTATCTTATTTTAGTTCGATTTTTCGATAGTTCAATACCGTCGAGCACAATTAAAGATCGATATTTCTTTTATGTTTGTGTAATCGAAAAGTTAACACGACGACGTACAAAAAAAGGTGTAAGGTAACTAAAAGAAAAGAGAATAATATAAGAGAGAAAAAGTCGCGCTAAGGAGAATTCCGTGGGTGTTAAAGTATCTATGTTTCTACGTGTCCTGTTTCGCGGCGCGAGCTTTGCAAGATGACCAGAGGCCCGAATGGCCTCTTGGCCGTAAGCGAATGAGCGGAGAAGAGCTGCCGGGCTCACACACCAACCAGCAGAAGGATTCTCACGTGTCGAGCATAAGTTACGCGCGTATTATGCAGCGCGTTCCGCTCCCGAAGAAGCGCGTACAAAACGGTAACACGAGAACCGGACTCTCGCCGTGTAGATATCTAACTGCCATACTGTAATAACTTTGTTTTTGCTAGTAAAGTTAAATGGGGCAATATGGCCATTTATAAAATCGTCTTTATCCCTGTGCCAGATGCCGAAATTACTTTGAAGACTTCTAGTTAATAAACAGTGATATTTTGCCAGGAATCGCAATGCACAAGTTCAAAAGAAAAAAAGGATAAAATACGTTTTATCAAAAAAAAACAAAGCTTCCTCTATGAGGAAGAAAAAACCACATTACATGTCTGCAACGCGGGAAAGTTGTCGATTCGTGACTGGCGGGATGAAAAGTAACGCAGTGGGAGGAAAAAAAAACTTTTCGGTAGGTTTCATATTATATAGTAATTGGAATTTTTCGTTATTTTTTTTTGACGACTTAAATTTCGCTACACTTCAGTTCTTCAAAGAGATTTAAAACAAGAATGCTAATTAAAATCTGCATATTTCTTTCTTTTCATTTTTAACGTTTCACAAAGTTTCCTGTATGATGAAGCCAAAATTGATGAACATACTTCCTCATAGAGATAAATTTGTAAAAAAATTGCAACATTCTACTTTGCAACTTTTTTGTATTTGTGATAGCAAATTATGAAACTTCAGTGTCTGAAACTAGACCCTATAATATTTTACAGTCGTTAAAAAATATATTGTTCAAAAAACCAAAATGTGGTAAAATAGATATATTACGATAAACAAAAATGATTAAAAATATTAATTTGTTCAAGCCAATTTTTGATCCCATCATTTTGAAGGCCTAACGCAAGACCACTGAAACACTCGCAGAAACAGAAATACAAAATACGCAGGAATACGCAAAAAGAAAACATGACACAAAATAAACGCAACATCATACAGGAATTTATTCAATGAATGTCATCGACAGTGTCGCGACTCGCGTCGTTGTACGACTGAACGTGTGTGTTAAATTTTATCGGAGAACGAGATCATCCGAAGACAGCGAACAAATTGGCTCTTCAAGCATGTTTTCCAGTCAGGTTTTCGTGTCTCTTTTCTCGCGAATGTAGACAGCGAAAAAATGTGTCAGTATCTCGTCGCATTTTCATTGGTAACGAGTTTCTTGTTGCTCTGTGACGTTCTTACAATGCTCAAGTACGTTTATATAGGCAGTATAGCTATATGCCAGCGATGTGCGGTAGCCAGATTCTTATTTCCACGCAAAAGCAGAGAAAGGTACTTCGTCGAGGCATTAAAGACGATCCAAGCATCTTTGATCCATTAGCGCCGACCGGCAGAGCTTTTTCCCATGGTCCAGACAGGGCGTATATGCGCATATGCTATACACACTTATATAGGTCATTCCATACCAAGTGGGCCACCCAAATTTAATTATAATTTATATAATTTATATATATACTGTAATCTATATATGTAATGATTGTATAATAATTTATATATAAATTAATTTTTTTTTCTTTTTCAAATATTGTTTAGAATATCACAAACATCCCTAAATTATTTCAGAATTTTAGCACCTATGGTTTGCCCAAAATTTAATAACGATTTTTTGTAATTAATTTTTTTCAATACGCTGTATATTCAAAATTACCGATGGTAGAAAAAATAGAAGTTACGTTTTTGAATATACTTTTTAATAGAAATAAACTGTTTTGAGTCACGAAAATATTGTCCTGGTTATTTTTGTCAATATTATTTTTCCACTTGACGTTAGATTTTTTTTTTGAATCGTACAAATTTTACTATAAAATTGTAAAAAAATTCACAGATGCTCCATTCGCTTTGATGGATGTTAGGAAAAAATTAGAAAAAAAATGGAGTCGGTCGGATTTTTGACTGTGTGAAATACCGTGGAATGCCTCATACGTATACTTAAGGCTATATACGCGGCTGCAGGCGCGGCGAGTGCGTTTCAACACCGCAAAAGGTGATGCTGGAATTTAAACGAAGGGGTTCGACGAGGCCGCTATAACTCGAGCTCTTGGTGTGCACTCGACGGTAGCTTTTCTGTGTTCTTACTTCTTTCTTCCTGTAGATGTTGCGACCTGATCGGCAGTGACATTTCTTTAAGTCTGTAATCTATCAGAATGCTTAAATATATATCGCACATGCCACATCTAGAAATCATGAAAACTAAACGTTGCTGCAATATTTTACCTTGATAAAAAAAATACATGTGAGCAAATACAACAAAAATTGAATATTTACACATTGGATTTTTTTTTAAAAGAGTTACAAGGAAATTTTGTAAAAAAATTACCATGAAAGGAAAAATTTACTGTCAACGTGAGCATTTCTTTCTTTTATGATTTTTTAATGGAAATTGCTATACTTATTGAAAACAAAGTTATCGTATGAAGAAAATGGAACTTTTTGAGAAATTAATTCGGTTCAGCAGTGCAACCGAAAGTTTGTGATAAATACAACATTTTTTAATATTTCCTAAAATTTTCTGTTCCTTTTTAATCTTTGAGATGGAAATCTTGGAAAATCCTAGAAAATTTAGATAATCTTAGAAAATCTCAGGAAATCCCTGATTTCCTAAGATTTTACTTGGAAAAAATCGAAGTTCACACGTTTGGAAGTCTTCGGTATTTTTTTTTGGAAATCATTGGATTTCCAAGATTTTTAGAAAAATTCCAATGATTTCCAAAAGAAATACCGAAGACTTCCAAACGTGTGAACTTCGATTTTTTCCAAATAATAAATAATCTATCATTTCAAATTACAGAAAACTTAAAATCCTAAGATTTCCTGTTTTTTTTTAATCTTTGAGATGTTCAAAGATTTCCTACGATTTTTTAAGGTTTTTTAGAAAAATTCCAAAGATTTCCAAAAAAAATACCGAAGAGTTCCAAACGTGTGAACTTCGATTTTTTTCCAAGTAATAAATAATCCATGTTTTCAAATTACAGAAAACTTAAAATCCTAAGATTTCCTGTTTTTTTTTAAATCTTTGAGATGTTCAAAGATTTCCTACGATTTTCTAAGGTTTTTAAAAAAATTCCAAAGATTTCCAAAAAAATACCGAAGAGTTTCAAACGTGTGAACTTCGATTTTTTTCCAAGTAATAAATAATCCATAATTTCAAATTACAGAAAACTTAAAATCCTAAGATTTCCTGTTTTTTTTTTTAAATCTTTGAGATGTTCAAAGATTTCCTACGATTTTCTAAGGTTTTTAAAAAAATTCCAAAGATTTCCAAAAAAATACCGAAGACTTCCAAACGTGTGAACTTCGATTTTTCCAAGTAATAAATAATCCATGATTTCAAATTACAGAAAATTTAAAATCCTAAGATTTTCTGTTTTTTTTTTAAATCTTTGAGATGTTCAAAAATTTCCTACGATTTTCCAAGATTTTTAGAAAAATTCCAAAGATTTCCAAAAAAATACCGAAGAGTTCCAAACGTGTGAACTTCGATTTTTTTCCAAGTAATAAATAAGTCAAGATTTTAAATAACAGAAAGCTTAAAATTCACGAAATAAAAGATTTTTATGATTTCAACGATTGACACTTTAAAGCCCTGTATAGTGAAAACCAATCACTATACGATTTACCTGAAAATAAAAATCCAAGGTCTGAACCGCACCGACTCTTAGCCGTACGACGAAATTATATATATTATTTTTACGAGCGGTCAGGCACTGGCTTCACCATTTTTATTTTTTTATTTTTTCCTTTGGTTTCCTTTAATATGCTGTGGTATACTCTAATAAACCGCTGACCCATCAAAGCCTAACGGCTAAAAGGAGAGTCCAAAGAAAAAGGTCTCACAAATTTTTATTGGCTCAACGATTACCTGAGCGGCGTCGTTTTTTAAGGGTCTTCGTTTTTATTCGTCTTTTCGGACCTTGAGACTCGAAGTAAAAAAAAAAAAAAACGAAGAAGTCAGCGAATGGCTCGTTTTCTCACGGAACGACTTCGTCATTGTTGCACCCCGCGTTGAATATCGGTACTTAATTATACAATATTGGGTTGTAAAGAGACGTCAGAAAAGTTGCAGGGAGAAAAATAAAAAAAACATCCTACGGACTGTCGAAGAGGCATCCGGAATTTTTGTAAATCGATACTTAAATTAACTGTGCCACCGGAAAGCCGTTATACGCGCAGCGAAAGCTTAAGAGGCGGAGGAGGATGAGGCAAATATATAATATATAAGAGAAGAAATGTTGCTGCTTTCTTGGTGTTACGATGCTGTTGGACTGCAATGCCACGTGACGAAGGATTTCGGTCGTACGCCACAGGGCGCTAACCCCGTATCCTCCGCCCAGTAATTTATCTTCGACCAAAGTCATTCGGATATATATGTAATATGCTTTTCGTCGGCTTATTTGAAAAGGAAAAAAAACATTTATCGGCACCTTCTGCTCTACTGGACCGTTAAGAAAGCGTATCAATTCTACGTTTAAAAAACTATTAAAAACTTCTGTTAACTGAAAAAGTGTTTTGCTGACGTCATCGTAAATTGATGATTAAGTTGCCATGAAAAAAAAAAAAAATTAATTCGGGTCAACCTGAATTTATTTATTTTTATTTATTTATTTATTTATTTATTTATTTTACAGTGAAGATGGCACATTAAATATTTTTACATATAATAACGCGAAAAAAAAAAAAAATTGACAAACAATTAATACTATTTGAAATTAATTTATTTGACAAACGATTAATACTAATAATAGTAATAATTATTATAATGATAGTGTTTTCTATTTTTTTACAAATATTTTTACTGATGAATGGTTGCAAAATATATTTACGTGAAAAATTTTTGGAATTTTTTTTATGACTTACCAACTACGACCACGTGGCCGAAAACCTGGTCATTCGCTACGTGAGAGCAATTCCATCGGTGGTGACGGAATTGGTGTCTGCATTCACGCAAACCGAGCTCAGCACCTTCGCCTACCGCAGGCATCGCGTGAGGTGCTTTTCTGCACTGTTCACGTTGACTCTTGGCCAAACCGGGGATGCGGCTGCAAACTGCCGCTCCTACTACCACCGCACCGACCATTCTGCAATTTAAAAAATTATAATCATACATTAGATCGTTTCAGATTATTTACATTATCGGTTATTGATCAATATCATTTTTACACACAAACGAAAATGCTTATTATTTTTCTTAACGATATTTTTTATCAGTAACAATTTTAAACTTTCGCAGAAAAGTGTGAAAACAATAAGAAAATCAAATAGGTTTTCTAAGATATTTAGAATGATAATCAGAATCGGTCGAATATTTTCGGAAAGAATTTGAAGATTTTGTCAAGTTTGGCAGGAAAAATGTGGAATTTTTCGAAAATTTTCGAAGATTTTCTAAAATATTCAGGGATTTGCTAAAATTTTCAGAATTTTCTAAAATTTTAAGGAGTTTCCTAAAATTTCGGAGATTTTTAAAAATTATCAGAGATTTGCTAAAATTTTCAAGATTTTCTAAAATTTTCAGGATTTTCTAAAATTTTAAGGATTTTCTAAAATTTTCATAGATTTGCTAAAATTTTCAGGATTTTCTAAAATTTTCAGAGATTTGCTGAAATTTTCAGGATTTTCTAAAATTTTCAGAGATTTACTAAAATTTTCAGGTTTTTCTAAAATTTTCAGCGATTCGCAAAAATTTTCAGGATTTTCTAAAATTTTCAGAGATTTGCTAAAATTTTCAGGATTTTCTAAAATTTTCTAAGATTTTCATAGATTTTCGCAAATTTTCCGAACTTTTCCAGGATTATCCAGAATTTCCAGTGATTTTCTAAGTATTTCAGAAAAAGTCATTAACACAAAAAAAAAGAGAAACTAGATTGTTAGCTTAAGAAATTTAGATCATCGCATAGTGCATAATTGTAACAAGAAAAGTGTCAATGGATGATCGAAGAGAATTATTTATTGGACATCATTGAGTTTTCATGTACAAATTAGGTGTGGAGCCCGGGGATGTGGAGTATCGTGGTGGCCCTCGGGAGCCAAAACAAAAAAAAAAAGCTTGTTCGATTCGCCCGAGGGTGAGAAAAAAGCCCGTTTGTAGTGCCACGCGAGAATGAGAAAGCGAGAGAAAGCCACGAAAAGTGCTAAAGACAGAGAGAAAAATACGAAGAGAAGCGTTAACACAAGAGGGAAGAGTCGGATTTCTGAGAAGCATGAAATTGCAACGATTACGTCGCAACCCGGGGCAAGTTATTTGCATTGGAATGCATCTCTTCGAAGTGCGCGAACGCTTCGTTCCAAAAACTCACCACGTGAGATAATCTACTGGATGTCCTGACGAACGTGAGAACCACAAAAATAATTCATGTTGCTCCCTCACGTTGCTTAAGTGCAAGTGGGACAAAGTATTAAGAACAGCCGTTCTGTCTCTCGTGAATATTATCTCTTGATCCGCGCGTTTATTTTCCCCTTTTTTCTTCTTTTTTAATCTCCCACTACCTCTTCCCTCGTTTTTCTCCCTGCTTTTGTTTTATTTCAACACTGAACAACACTAGCCTTGAGGCTACATGGGATCAAGATATTATTTTCAGGGGAATCCTTCGAGCAGGGCAGATTTCTTGTGTACCCTTCACTCAAAAGGCCAAACACCTACATTATTTATAATTCAAATAAATGTGGCGTTTCTATACACGAATCAAATATTTGTCTCAACTCTTCAGTTACTGCGTAAGTAAAAGTTTACTGTTAAAGTTAGTATATCCTCTGCAAAAGATCTTCATACAGAGAGAATTGGATCGTGCGAAACCAATTCGGTTCAGTGGTGCAATCTGAACGCTTCAACAGGTGCTAAATAGAAAGAATATTTGCACCGGTGAATTTTGCTTTAAAAAAAAAATCCCGCTTAGAAAATGTTTTCCTAATCATGCTTTCCTAGTGCTATTATTTTTATCACGTTAAAAAAATTTTTGTGCTATTGCAGCACTATTAATGTTTTATCAATTTGACCCTTCAACAGATGCAAAATACAAAGAATATTTGCACCGGTGAATTTTGCTTTAAAAAAAATGCCTCTTATGAAAATGTTTTACTAATCATGCTTTCCTAGTGGTATTATTTTTACCACGGTAAACATTTTTTTGTGCTATAGCAGCACTATCCAATTTTTTTAAATTTTACCCGTCGACAGATGCAAAATACAAAGAATATTTGCACCGGTGAATTTTGCTTTAAAAACAAATTCCTCTTATGAAAATGTTTTCCTCTTCATGCTTTCTTAGTGCTATTATTTTTATCAAGGTAAAAAATTTTTTGTGCTTCTGCAGCACTATTAAAGTTTTATTAATTTTACCTTTCGACAGATGCAAAATACAAAGAATATTTGCACCGGTGAATTTTGCTTTAAAAAAAAATTCCTCTTATGAAAATGTTTTCCTAATCATGCTTCCCTAGTGGTATTATTTTTATCAAGGTCAAAAATTTTTTGTGCTGTTGCAGCACTATTAAAGTTTTATCAATTTTACCCTTCAACAGATGCAAAATACAAAGAATATTTGCACCGGTGAATTTTGGTTAAAAAAAAAATTCCTCTCCTGAAAATGTTTTCCTGATCATGTTTTCCTCGTGCTATTATTTTTATCAAGTTAAAAAAATTTTCGTGCTATTGCAGCACTGATCAATTTTTATTCATTTTGCCCTTCAACACATGCAAAATACAAAGAATATTTGCACCGGTAAATTTTGTTTTTAAAAAAAATTCCTCTCATGAAAATGTTTTCCTGATCATGTTTTCCTAGTGATATTATTTTTATCACGGTACAAATTTTTTTCTGCTATTGCAGCACTATTAAAGTTTTATCAATTTTACCCTTCGACAGATGCAAAACAGGAAGAATATTTGCACCGGTGAATTTTGCTTTAAAAAGAAATTCCTCTCATGAAGATGTTTTCCTGATCATGTTTTCCTAGTGGTATTATTTTTATCAAAGTAAAAATTTTCTTTGCGCTATTACAGGCCCATTCATTTTTAGATGACTCAGTGTCCTTAATGGTACAAAAATTCCAATTGCAAAAAGAGATCAAAGCTTTATCTCCATAATTGTCATGGTACTTCTTATTTTCAACTCCCTCTGGATGCAGGTGCATGTAGAAGCCGCTCTATGATGCGTCACGTCTCAAGCATGAAGCTAATAGTCGCACGAGAGCAATTGGAACGAGAGATACCGCGCGGCTAAAATAAGTAGCGGTTGCTTCTGGTGTTGGTTGCTGCCAGGAGAAGTATCGTTGAGATAGAGGCGTGAAACTCGCACACGGTCTCCTCACGAAGGTGTGCAAACTACGTTTAATTATACGTTTGTACCGAGAGTCACTCGTTATTTCGTTTAGACACACTTAACTAAACCATTACGTCGCCCGGAGCTCATCGGTGACTCTCTCGCTTATGCACCGTGTGACGGTGAGCGACAGTGGCTCGACTCTCTATACGCGAGAGACGGTAATTATTCATTTACTTTTCTCGCACATGGCGTAATTATCACCGCTAATACCCCACCGACAAAATCGCCGCCGGGACATTAAATATCCTGCGATATCTTTCCGTATTTTTTATTATTATCATTTTTTTTTCATCACTTTCTGTACACATCAGAAAAATATATGTCTATCAACGAACTCCCTCGACAAATTCATTTATTACACGAGCACAAAACCACGTCGGAATTTTTTTAATGTGTGCAGGACTAGTAAAAATATTTTAGACGACAAAATAGAATCTTACATTTATAATTAACTTTTTACTAAATAAATTTAGCTTTATACGTATATGTTCATCAATTTTGGATTCTTTAGATGCTTTTCAACAGGTTGAAAAAAATCAAGAAGCAATATGTAACGTTCTAATTTGCATCCATGTTTTAAATAAATTGAGGGAAAAAAAAAGAAGTTTAATCAAATTTTGGTCGTCAAGAAATGATAACGAAAAATTAAAGTTCCTATGTAATCCGAACCCTTCTACCGATTTCCATTAAATTATGCATCTAGGATCACTAAATATTATTCCGTTTATGCCCAAAATTTGTATTCGCTAGTTCATTTTTTTTGCAATAATTAATACAATAACGTTAATTTTTCAAAAATTTCAAAAGGCCATAAAATCCATACCGATTTTCCGATTTCAACCAAATTCAATACCAAACAACATTAAATGTATTTTATAAATAAATATTGAGCAAAATAAATTTCGAAAAAAAATTTCATGAAAGCACAGCTTTCTCCATGACGAAGCAAAAATTATTTGATGCTCTCATTATTATATAGACCATTTTTTCCCCGACAGGTAATAAAAATTTCCATTAGGACCCGCAGTAAAATAAAGAAGCGTCCATTTTAATCGGCCCTAACCGACATTAATATTTTGATGCAAATTGTATGGCTTCCACATCAGATGATTGGCTCTGATGTAATAACGTATGATGATTATACGGATAAGTAAAGGAATTGGAATGCGTAAAGCCATTTGGTTCTACTGGTAACCAAGTTAGAACAAGGGATTTATGCATGTGATCGGAAGCAAAACGCACCTTAGCATTAGGGTATAATATATAGCATTACGGCATCCACATATACGGGGTTAATGGCAAATCATTTGCAGCCGAGGCTATAACGTTTTCCAGCACCATAACCTTGCACCATAACATACTCTTATGGAATTTTAAGTAGGAACGGAAAAAATCTGGCAAAACACGGTTGTCCATGATTTTCTCTTGCAATTTTTGTATCCCCGAAATAAATGCTGCAAATTTAGTAATCAGCGAGAAATTTCTTAACGGCTAGGCTTTTAAATTATACCAAATGATTTTACGAATTTTGACTCTTTGAAAATTCAGGTTTAACAAAAATCAGAATTTTTTACTAGCGAAAACTTTAAAAAAAATATATTATATAAAAATATATCTGATTTAACCAACTTTTTGGCGAATAATACATTTTTAATATATTTTGGATTTACCTCAAATATATTTTTCGCTTCCGTATATTACGCATATATCCTAAAATATACAATTTTTCGGCGCAATTATATTTAGTATAAAAATTATATATTTTCACTTTTTTAAATATATTATATAAAAATATATCTGATATAGCCAACTTTTGGCGAATAATAAATTTTTAATATATTTTGGATTTACCTCAAATATATTTTTCGCTTCCGTATATTACGCATATATCCTAAAATATACAATTTTTCGGCGCAAATATATTTAGTATAAAAATTATATATTTTCCAATGTACTTTATTTCCTCGGAGATTTCCCAGACAAAAATAAAATATATAGGGCATGTATATAGTTTTTTGCCGTTTAATTGTATAAATACCATTGATACATATATTTTTTCTATATATTTGCCAAATATTATCGCAAAGATATATGAAAAAATATACAACGTTTTGTGATATACATATATATCTTACATCTTTTTTTATGGCTTAATTTATCGTGGATCTCTTGGAGTGATCCACGATTATTAGATAAATGTTTCCCAGTCCCAAGAAATCCAGCAATATAATAAAATGGACACGGTACAATGAGAAAATTATGGAGAGCGTAGAATGAAGCGTAAATAATTGGAAAATCGACGGAAATTATCGGCTTGAGTGCGCAAACTCGCCACTGCCGAGCGGCAATCCGATTTACATAATACCTTCGTGATAAGCTACTGTTAAGACAACACTACTATAATAATCTTACTATATCTCGCCACTATTGCAGCTCCTATTTACTAGGACGGTGTATTCACTAGGCGTGGATCATTTCTTGGTAGAAGAAGCAGAAGAAGAAGAAGAAGAAAGAAGAAGAATTGTCGGGCGCCAGCGCCTCGCGTCTCGAAGACGCCCCTTCGTGCGCCAATTGCTCACCTCTCACCTGCGCAACTATACCTGAAACACCTCCTTTCGTCCTTCGTTCGTATCCCTGTAATATCCTTCACTTCAACGTGACGCCGGCACTTGACGATTCCACCAGGATATGAAACATTCTCTGTCGTTTCAGTCACTTTCGTTATTTCTAACCTATTAGAAAACCCTCATAATTAACTGACTTTATGCTACTACTTAAAAATACTTTCTGTGAATTTTACCAAATTTATTTACACACCGAGAGAAAAAGTTTCATTGATTCACGGAAATATTTGTCAATGAAAGGAAATACTTGAATTTCAATACTATCTTTTCTTTGAATGATCTCAAATTCAATGAAAAGTAGTGACATTTATTCGAAGAAACATTTATTTAAACCAATGAACCTTTTTCATTGATTTCGAAGATATCGTCTCTGATTCAATGAAACTTTCTTCTTACCACCTCAAAATTTCGAAACCTATTTTTTCCTGAAGTACACGGCAGATAAAGCTTAAATTTTGTGAGTATGTAAGAAAGTATGGCAGAAATAGGCTAAGCTTCTAACTGCTCGAAACTCAAAGCCGTTCGTTCGGAAGAACCGGAAAACAAAAAAGTGAGGTTAGGTGCGAGAGAAAGAAAGAGATCAATGAAAACGTTTCTTTAAAACAATGACACTGTTTCTGTATTATATGTTCACTAAGTAAATCTTTATTTACAGACAATGAAATGTTCTCTTTGAAATTCAAATGCACTATTTCATTGAAATCAAAGAAATATTTCGTTAAAATCAATGAAAAAAAATCACTCCACCCATTTCTTTGGCATCAATGAAATCTTTTCTCTCGGTGTATACCTGAAACACCTCCTTTCGTCCTTCGTTCGTATCCCTGTAATATCCTTCACTTCAACGTGACGCCGGCATTTGACGATTCCACCAGGATATGAGACATTCTCTGTCGTTTCAGCCACTTTTGTTATTTTTAACCTTTTAGAAAACCCTCATAATTAACTGACTTTATGCGACTACTTAAAAATACTTTCTGTGAATTTTACCAAATTTATTTACACACCGAGAGAAAAAGTTTAATTGATTCATGGAAATATTTGTCAATGAAATGAAATACTTGAATTTCAATACTATCTTTTCTTTGAATGATCTCAAATTCAATGAAAAGTAGTGACATTTATTCGAAGAAACATTTATTTAAACCAATGAACCTTTTTCATTGATTTCGAAGATAGCGTCTCTGATTCAATGAAACTTTCTTCTTACCACCTCAAAATTTCGAAACCTATTTTTTCCTGAAGTACGCGGCAGATAAAGCTCAAATTTTGTGAGTATGTAAGGAAGTATGGCAGAAATAGGCTAAGCTTCTGGCTCCTCGAAACTCAAAGCCGTTCGTTCCGGAGAACCGGAAAACAAAAAAGTGAGGTTAGAGGCGAGAGAGAGAGATCAATGAAATCGTCTGTTTAAAACAATGACACTGTTTCTTTATTATACGCTCACAAAGTAAATCTTTATTTACAGGCAATGAAATGTTCTCTTTGAAATTCAAATGCACTATTTCATTGAAATCAAAGAAATATTTCGTTAAAATCAATGAAAAAAAAATCAGTCCATCCATTTCTTTAGCGTCAATGAAATCTTTTCTCTCGGTGCAGTCAAATTTCGTTGTTTCTATTTTATTCTCAATTAATTATTGAAAAAAGAAAAAAAAATTATTTCTGATCAAATTTCGAACGCAATATTTTTATTTATTTCTTGAAACCAAACAAATAATATCTCTGAGCTAAATTATAATTCAATTATGTACAGCTTTAAAAAATATACTAAGTAGAAAAATTTAAAAAATGTTCAACCTTCAATTTTTCTTCTATTTTTATATTCCAACGTTTGTATATTTTAGGAAAAAAGCAATTACCAAATTCTCGAGACAAAGAATGTATAGAAATTATTTTGTATCCGTCTAAATAGGTTCAATAAATGTCTAAGAGGACGGAAGAAAATAATGTTGAAATTTTTCAGGTATTATGTGTTTACCTGAGAAAATTTCGCGAATAGAATTTTATATTTATTAGTACATGTGCACTCAGAGAAATCGTAGTTGTACAGTCAACTATAAAGTGACAATTATTAATTTTTAGTATGAAATATTATGTCACAGTTTTCGCGCTGTATATTGTCAGAATCTCAGAACAAATTAAATTTTTTAAATATAAATAATAATGTCATTTTTATTTATTGACATTTGGCTATGTGAAAATTTATTTTATAATTTTTTTAAATAAAGTAAAGTAATAATAGCTCGTATTTTCTCACAGTTTTCGCGCTGTATATTGTCAGAATCTCAGAAAAATTATGATTATTAAATCATGGTCTAAATAATAATTTTCAAAAAAAAAAAAAAAATCGATAAATGGAAAAATATAAATTTATTTTACTATTTCATTAAAAATTAAACTATGAAAATAGTTTTGGTAACTATTTGGTAGTTATAGTAACTATTTGATAGTATGGCAACTATTAAAAAATTGGTCGCACGAATTAAAAATGAATAGTTGTCACTTTATAGTTACTAATATCATAATTTTCTCTCAGTGTAGGTTTATGACGATCTTCTGATAATAACTCTGCATATTTTCACCGAGCAAACGATCCAACCATTCTTCGGCCAAGCCGGAGACATTCCGGATGTATTTCGTCGAATGGTTTTAGACGCCATTCGATAATCCGTTGGTTCTATGGATATGGACATTCGGCTGAAAACTAATTCATCGACATGAACCCACTTATTGCTGCTGGGTTGGGCTACTTCGCGTGAATCTTACTATACCTGAGGCTGACCACATTGTGCAGGTAAACGATACCCGTTATTACTGTTATTATTATTGCGAGAAATATAAGAAGAGGGGAGCATCACAGGTAAAAAAAAATCCATAGCTCAAGGCGCAGGTACTAAGAAACAATTAATGCAAAAGCAGAACTGCGATGAGTCTCCGATTGACTACAGGAAATTCTTAAGCCTATGATTTGCTGCCGGGCACAAATATTTGATTAACGATTTGGCTATTTTTACATTCACTTATACATATCATCTTGACATTTTACGAGCTAAAATGCGAACTAGGATTGTGTAGACTAACGTCATCTTATCGTGAAATTTGAAATTTAAAAATAAGAATGGAAACGACTTTTATATTAAACTTTTTATTTATGACGTTTTTAATGTGTTTAATAAAAGCATTTTAATTTTACATAATGCATATTTTTAAAGTGTAGTTTCTAATTTGTGTACTTGTTTAATGTAAATTTGAAAAAAATGAGGTTTAGCGAAATTTTGGTCGTCAAGAAATAATATTGAAAAATATGAATTGAAGAAAAAAATGGTATAAAATAAAGTTTCTTTTTTGAGCAAGCAAAAATATACAGTGAATACAAAATAAATACATTTATTCATTTATATTCTTTTAAATACATAAAAATAAATGTTTTTTTTAATGAATAATTTTTATTTATAGCCAGCGTTATTTTTAAACAATTTCAATACGCACTAATCTGCTGACTTTATAAATGTAGAAAGTTTCATTCATATAACTTGTTTTTGAATTTACACAAAATCTTAAACCCCCATTAAATTTTAATGACTTTTTAACTACTTCTCTACAACACCAAATTTCAACCTGTTAGTTCTATCCGTTCTCCAATTATCTACAAGAGATTAATTTTTTTCTCTATGTGAATATTCTAAAAAAGAAATAAAATAAACAAATAAAATTCTTATATGGAACCAATATTTTTTTTTAACAAAAAAGTGGTCGTTGATCACTAAAAAAATACCACTAAAAAATAAAACTCTTATAAGGATGCAATATATTTTTTTAACAAGAAAAAAAATCGGTCGTTGACGACTAATACCATCAAAAAAATAAAATTCTTATAAGGAAGCAATATATTTTTTTGACAAGAAAAAAAATCGGTCGTTGACGATTAATACCACCAAAAAAATAAAATTCTTATAAGGAAGCAATATATTTTTTTGACAAGAAAAAAATCGGTCATTGATGACTTTTAATACCATGAAAAAAATAAAATTCTTATAAGGAAGCAATATATTTTTTGACAAGAAATAAATCGGTCGTTGATGACTAATAGCATCAAAAAATAAAATTCTTATAAGGAAGCAATATATTTTTTTACCAAGAAAAAAAATCGGTCGTTGACGACGAATACCACCAAAAAAATAAAATTCTTATAAGGAAGCAATATATTTTTTTTGACAAGAAAGAAAATCGGTCGTTAACGACTAATAGCACCAAAAAAAAATTCTTATAAGGAAACAATATTTTTTTTAACAAGAAAAAAAATCGGTCGTTAACGGCTAATATCACCAAAAAAATAAAATTCTTATAAGCAATATATTTTTTTGACAAGAAAAAAAATCGGTCGTTGATGATTAATAGTACCAAAAAAATAAAATTCTTAGAAGGAAGCAATATATTTTTTTAACAAGAAAAAAAATCGGTCGTTGACGACTAATACCACTAAAAAATTAAATTCTTATAAGGAAACAATATTTTTTTTTAACAAAAAAAAAGTTGTTGATCAATAATACCACTAAAAAAAATAAAATTCTTATAAGGAAGCAATACTTTTTTTTTAACAAAAAAAAAAAGTGGTCCTTGAAGATCCATAATGGATTGATGGAGTTATGGATGAGGTGTTTTTATCCAGTTTCAATCTTATGAGAGTCTCTTATCTGACCCAACTATCAGATCCCATAATTTGTTCAACGATGAGCATACGTCACCATACGAAGATGACGAAGAAGAAAAAAAAAGAGTATTCTCCTTTCTTTCCGAATTCTCCAATTCTATTTATTTTCATTCCCACGACATGAACGTCTGACACAAATCCTTCGGATAATCCGAACGTCTCGGTGTCACGGGTCCGCGAGTTCGAGATGACAGGAGCCTTTCTACTAGGTAACTTTGCTTCTCGCGTTGATGATATCTTCCTGCTAGTGGACCAGTATACTATACAGTGGTAGATACACGTAAGTACGTCTCTGAGCGTTTCCTAGACGCCGCAGGACTCACGAGACAGAAATAACTCTTCAAGGATTTATAACCCTAAGCTAACGATAATCCTAACCGGTCTCGTTTGACATGGAAATCTGTGTTCTTGATCCTAACTGCCGTGTTACAGTAAAAATCATATTTCGTCTCAAACGAAACCCACACTCTACATTTTTTTCAGCCTTATAGAAAAAACTTTGTTTTTGTGAAAAATAATAATTTGTGAAAAATAAAAATTTGTGAAAAATAAAAATTTGCGAAAAATAAAAATTTGTGAAAAATAAAAATTTGTGAAAAATAAAAATTTGTGAAAAATATAAATTTGTGAAAAATATAAATTTGTGAAAAATAAAAATTTGTGAAAAAATAAGAACGTAGAGAAAATGTGGTTTTTGTGAAAAAATAAGAACGTAGAGAAAATTTTGTTTTTGTGAGAAAAAAAAAATTGTGATAAAAAAGAACCTAGAGAAAACTTTGTTTTTGTGAAAAAAAAATTTGTGATAGAAAAAAGAACCTACAGAAATCTTTGTTTCTGTGGAAAAAAAAATTGTGATAGAAAAAAGAACCTAGAGAAAACTTTTTTTTGTGAAAAAAAAATTTGTGATAGAAAAAAGAACCTACAGAAAACTTTGTTTTTGCGAAAAAAAATTGTGAGAAAAAAGAACCTAGAGAAAACTTTGTTTTTGTGAAAAAAAAAATTGTGATAAAAATAGAACCTAGAGAAAACTTTGTTTTTGTGAAAAAAAAATTTGTGATAAAAATAGAACTTAGAGAAAACTTTGTTTTTGTGAAAAAAAAATTGTGAGAAAAAAGAACCTAGAGAAAACTTTGTTTTTGTGAAAAAAAATTGTGAGAAAAAAGAACCTCGACAAAACTTTGCTTTTGTGAAAAAAAAAAAATTTCCACACTTTGGGTTGAGGTCAAAATAGCGAATGGCTAAAATAACGATTTTCAAAATAATGAAAAACAGTAAAGAATTTTCGGATTTTACAAAATAATGAAAATCAGTAAAGAATTTTCAGATTTTACAAAATAATGAAAATCAGTAAAGAATTTTCAGATTTTACAAAATAATGAAAATCAATAAAGAATTTTCGGATTTTACAAAATAACGAAAATTAGTAAAGAATTTTCGGATTTTGCAAAATAATGAAATTTCCGATAACTTACGTTGTCGTTCTTCGAAATGGCTTTTTTGTATTTAAAACTGAATGAAAAACGAACAAAAATATTGTCATTGGTTTTTTTTCTTTAGAAAAAAAAAAGAAGAAACAAAATATGTAATAAAAAAATAATAATAATAATAATAATTTTACAAAATTTATTTTGTTATTTATTAATTTATTTGTTATTTAATTATATTAGAAAAATATGCCCGAACGTAACACTCCTTAAAATTGGTGCAAAAAAAAATCTAATAAAGTACATTTTTCAAGAGGGTCGCAAAGAAAATTGGCTCAACTGACAGAGAATAGGATCTAATTTGTGTGAAATAAAGTATCAATGACTTGGCCTCGCACGAAGCGAAGATTCCGTAATTATACAGTTGGAGCTAGCCAGTGACGATGGTACCGTGGCTACTCGTTATATGCCGCGTGTTAAACACCACGCGAGCGATGCTCCGAGTGCCTGAAGAGCTTGTACTGCGATCGTGATGAATGTCTTCTCGCGAGGCATCGACTTCTGGGCGTTCGCGCGAGAATCTTTCGTGCGCCCTTTCTATCCTGAATTGTATTTCGCGCCTCTTCCTCAAGATCATCATGTAGTACCCCCACTCCACGCCAGTGATGCCACATGTTTAAAGGTAATTAGAAACTTTTTTCCCCGTACATTGGTACGTTGGTACGCTGAATAATCATTCTTCTTCTTTGTGCTGGTGTAACCACATGTGTTTTTTTTTTAATAATTCGTATTCAATTTGTTTAATATGGGTAAAAATAAACGTAGAAGTCGTTCAATCGATGAGGATGATAAGGAAAATCGTTTGGAGAAGCGGCTCAAGCGTTTAGAGGAGGCAATCCTCAGTCAACGCGGAAATAAGCGTCATAAGAAGAGACACCGTAAGTTTGTTTCTTGGTTATGTTTCAGGAAGCATCGATAGGATATGGTCGATGATATTGGACGAATATTTAGAAGTCTAGGAGGTCGCTCGACTAGGCGTTAATAACCTAGTTTGGGGGAGTTATTACTCGAACCGACATTTCGAGATCGCACACGAGTAGGCTCTAACCTACACGATGTCGATTTATTCTGATGAATACCTCGAAGCCACCCCTCAGGCGCTAACCTGTACGGGGGAGTTTTTTAACTCGGGCGAGAAGATTATAACCTCTCTTGTCAGGCTCTAACCTGTACGGGGGAGTTTTTTAACTCGGGCGAGAAGATTATAACCTCTCTTGTCAGGCTCTAACCTGTACGGGGGAGTTTTTTAACTCGGGCGAGAAAATGATAACTTCTCTTGTCAGGCTCTAACCTGTACAAGTGTAAAAATAAAAAAATAAAAAAAATAAATAAAAAATAAAAATGTGATTCTTTAATTTCAATCAGTACACTCGATGAAATTAAACAGAATTGTAAACGATATTCTTTGAATTGTGGTTGTCAGGACGTTGTCACAGCTCAACCAACTCGTCAGAGGAGGGAAGTTCGCTACAGAGAGGATCAAGGAGAAACGAACCAAGTCACTCAGGGTCTCGTGAAACGTCTGGACAAGCGCAGCTACAGACTCATTCTTCACAGGGCCCCTCTGTAGGCCAAGAGGATACCCAGCAAGCTGAGATACAAACTAATTGTTCTCAGGCCCCCTTCGCAAGCCAACAGAATGTCCAGCAGGCTGCGTCACAAGCTCAGGCTTCACAGGGTCCCTTCGCAGGCCAACAGGAGGTTAACCAAGCTATGCAGACTTCCTTCGCAGGCCAACAGAATGTTCACCAGGCTACGCAGTCTCCTTTCGCAGTGGTACAAGATGTCCAACAGGCTGCGTCTCATATTCTGTCTTCACAGAGCTCTACCGCAGCAGATCCAGTGAGACTGTTGAATGTTCAGCAGACCGCACAAGAGTTTCTGGCTGGACAACAGGTGCCTCAGGACATTCAGTCCGTTGAAGCTAGCAGGGAAATTCCCCTGGACCCGAAAATTTTGGAAATTTTGGGAAAACGATTTTTAGAAGAAAGAGTCCTCGGTGGGATTATTCCAAAAGATATGGTCGTTCGTTGGGATGAGATTTTGAAAGAAGGATTGCCGACGGAGGAGAGAGTCAATCTCGTTAAAAAATATCCGCCGCCATCCAACTGTCTGATAATCGACCCGCCGCGAGTGAACCCGGAGATTCTAACGTGTCTGCAAGAGGCGGTGACTAAGAGAGATGAACGGATTCTAGCCAAGCAGACAAAGATCTCGGCTTGCCTCGCTGCCATTGGGAAAACCTTCTCAAACGTTTTGGATGGTGGAGGTGAAAGACTGCTCATTCTGGAGCAATTGAGCGATGTAGGAAGATTGCTGGTTGACCTTCAACACGACGAGTCCGTCATACGGAAAAGTCTGATACTGGCAAATTTGAACGTGACGTTCAAAGATATTTTGAACGCTACAATTCCGGATGAAATGCTTTTTGGGAAAGACCTGGAGGATAAAATCAAGGCAGCAAAAGCTCTGGAGACGTCGCGAAAAGAACTAAAACCGATTCAGAAACCTCAAGCTCAAAAGGCTTCAAAAAACTCCAAGGCCCCGCCGCGTCGTATACAGGGCAATCAGAAAATTTCATCGACGTCGAGCGGGAAGAAGGAATCAAGGAACCAGTATTCGTCGTATCGCCGGGACAGTCGCAAGAACGATACCAGGAACGGACAGAAGAACGGCAGGAGCAGTTACCGGAAGCGATATTAGAGCCTGTAAGTTTCATTGCGGGTAGGCTACGAAATTTTGAACACAGATGGGAGGAATTAACCTCTGACTCTTTAATACTATCATGGATTAAAGGGTACAGTTTGCCCTTTGAGTCTCGACCTTATCAATTGATATTGCCAAAGGAAAACTGCAATTCCAGTAAAGAGAGGACGGAAATGGCCAGGTTAATAGCAGATCTGCTGCAAAAGGAGGCTATTGTTCCGTGCGAGAATACGCAGGGTCAATTCCTTTCTGGAATTTTCTTAATCCCAAAACCAGATGGTAGTTTTCGGTTGATTCTAAATTTAAAGAATCTAAATGAATTTGTTAAGACGGAGCGGTTTAAATTGGAGGATCGAAAAACTGCTATAAACCTCTTAAGCAAAGACTGTTTTATGGCGAAGATAGATTTGAGAGATGCGTATTACTCGATTTCTGTCGCGGAGTCCGATAGAAAATACTTGCGATTTCAGTTTGAAGATCGACTTTACGAGTTTACATGCATGCCGTTTGGCCTTACAACCGCACCTTACGTTTTTACTAAACTATTAAAACCAGTAGTTTCCGCGTTGAGGAAACAAGGTTATATATCAGTTATATATCTTGACGACTTGTTGCTCATTGGTAGATCCTTCGACGAATGTCGCGAGAACGTTTGTGCTTCCTACACACTCTTACAGAAGTTGGGTTTCACCATTAATGATGAAAAACGTCAATTGACGCCGGGAAGGCGGTGTAAATTTCTCGGGTTCTGGTTTGATTCGCAAAAAATGTCTATCGAGCTTCCCAGCGATAAAAGAGAAAGAGTTAAAAGTCTAGTAATGAAATACCGGACTGTCAAAAGTTGTAGGATCCGCGAATTTTCTGAATTTATTGGGACGCTTGTATCATATTGTCCGGCGGTTAAGTATGGTTTAGGGCATACAAAAGCCTTTGAACGAGCTCGTTTTTTAGCACTTGAACACAATAAGGGAAGCTACGATAGCATCATGGTTGTGCCGAAGGAAGTCCAGCCCGATATAGACTGGTGGAAATGCGTTATTCTTTCTGCTGAAAACTCAATTAAAACTCCCAGATATTCTCGAGAAATCTTCACGGATGCATCCCTAACCGGTTGGGGAGTTGTATGCGGAATTAAGAGGTCGCATGGCTTTTGGAATAGTGAGGAAAGAAAGGAGCATATTAATGTTCTCGAACTCAAAACAGCTCTGTTTGGCTTGAAGTGTTTCGCTAATGATTTGCGAAACTGTGATGTTCTGTTACGTATTGATAATACCACAGCTATATCGTATGTAAATAGAATGGGTGGCGTTCGGTTCCCGAATCTCAACAAGTTAGCACGGTCGTTGTGGGATTGGTGTGAAGAGCGGAACATTTGGGTTTTTGCATCATTTATTAGTACTAAGGATAATGTCGAGGCCGACTTTGAATCTCGCAGATTGCAACCTGAAACCGAGTACGAACTGTCAGATACAGCATTTCGTCGAATAGTACGCGAATTTGGAGAGCCCGAAATCGATCTTTTTGCAAGTCGCGTGAATGCAAAGTGCAAAGATTATGTCTCTTGGCTGGCGGACCCGAATAGCGTTGCAGTAGATGCTTTCACGATTTTGTGGGAAACAATTTTCTTCTATGCGTTTCCACCTTTTATAATGATTCCGCGTGTTTTAAGAAAGATTAGAGACGATAATGCAAGGGGTATTCTTGTTGTGCCGGAGTGGTCAACCCAGGCTTGGTATCCACTGTTTCAAACTCTCCTGGTCTCTGAACCGATCCGATTTATGCCTAACGCAAGACTATTATTTTCTCCAAACAGGCAACCTCATCCCCTTTGGAGGAAAACTACCCTGGTGGTCGGAGTCTTATCCGGAAATCTTTCGAAAGAAAAAATGTTCCAAAAGAAGCAGCGGAACTGATGATGGCTTCACTTCGAGATTCATCTCTCAAACAATATAATAGCGCGCTAAAGAAATGGTGGGGTTTTTGCATTAAAAGGGTGTTCAGCCCATTTGATAACTCAGTAGAGAACGTTTTGGCATCCCTTACCGAAGAGTATAATAATGGAGCTTCACATGGGACTTTAAATTGTTTGCGGTCTGCTATATCCTTGATTGTGGGCCCACACATAGGTCAGGATAGTAGAATTAAAAGGTTGTTTAAGGGAGTGACTGAATTACGTCCTTCGAAGCCAAAGTACGATCATACCTGGGATCCTCAGGTCGTGTTGGATCATGCAGCTAGCTTGATCCCTAATGAAACTATCTCTCTAGAGGCGTTATCATTAAAGCTAGTCACCTTGCTCGCGCTAGTTACAGGGCAGAGGATGCAGACACTCTCACTAATTAAGATTCCGAATATTGTAAGGCACGATAATGTTATTCAAATAAGAATTCCGGATAAAGTTAAAACGTCGGGCGCTAACCGGAAGCAACCACTGTTGATCATACCGTTTTACCGAGAAAATGTTAATGTTTGCGTCGCATCGGCCTTAGATACGTACATGTTACGCACACAACAGTTACGAGGATCGGAACAGTCACTGTTTGTCGCAGTCAAAAAACCGCATAAGGCAGTGTCATCGCAGACACTAAGTCGATGGGTAAAAAATATGTTGGCAAACAGCGGCGTAGATACGAAGATCTTTTCAGCTCATAGCACTCGTCATGCTTCAACATCAACAGCTGAAAACAAAGGGGTTAATATTGATTGTATAAGGGCAGCCGCAGGCTGGACTACAGCGTCTCAGACTTTTGCAAAATTCTACCGTTTACCCGTTTGTAATGATAACGAGGCATTTGCAAAGGCTGTTTTAAATAAGTAAAGGCGTATTTTACCATTTTAGTTTGGATTATTACAGTTTTTTAAGTTACTTAATTTTGTTATCTGCACACTAAGTTGACGATTGGAAAATATATTCTCTCGTCGACTCACTAAGGTTCTTGCCGTAATGATCTTTAAACATCTACATGATGATCTTGAGGAAGAGGCGCGAAATACAATTAATCAATTAAACGAACTTACCTGTAAGTGAAGTTCTATTGTAATTGTATGTAGCGCCTCTTCCGAAAAGATCAGTCCCACCCTTAATGAAACCCATCGCAATGTTGTAATGTACATTGGATATACCCGAAATATTACGGCAATACTTTGAAGGAATGATTATTCAGCGTACCAACGTACCAATGTACGGGGAAAAAAGTTTCTAATTACCTTTAAACATGTGGCATCACTGGCGTGGAGTGGGGGTACTACATGATGATCTTTTCGGAAGAGGCGCTACATACAATTACAATAGAACTTCACTTACAGGTAAGTTCGTTTAATTGATTAATTCTCGCGCCCATTAACGTGCGTGCATGACGCTTAAGGGGAGGCTCAATATCTTGTCTCTCTTTCTCTCGCACATGTGCGATTTACGTCGGTATTAAGCCTCACCTTAAGGTGCAGCCGCTAGACTCAGGAAGCTCGTGTTTGCCACGTTTTTGCTGAAACTCCGACGACACGCCAACACCAAAGTTGAACTCGCACGCACGCACGCGAACATCTTTTAGCCTGGGCCATTTTTTCAACCGATCTTCACTATATTGCAATTTAACTTCGAGAAAAAAAAACGCAACAATTCTTTTACGAGTATTTTTATTTATTTTTTTTTGGATATGTATTTTTCGATGAAGCTGATAGTAACTTGACCAAATTAGTTGATACGACCTTAAACTGTAAATTTAAAAAATTTAAAATAATAATTTGAACTTTGTGTTTAGTGGATAATAATCAAAGTTGTAAAATCCCATTAATTTAAGAAATATTGTTTGCAGTATAGTTTGTTTGGTAATTATTATTGAGCATTTTTTTGCCTGGGCCATTTTTTCAACCGATCTTCACTATATTGCAATTTAACTTCGAGAAAAAAAAACACAACGATTCTTTTATGAGTATTTTTTTTTGGATATGTATTTTTCAATGAAGCTGATAGTAACTTGACCAAATTAGTTGATACGACCTTAAACTGTAAATTTAAAAATTTTTAAATAATAATTTGAACTTTGTGTTTAATGGATAATAATCAAAGTTGTAAATTTCCATTAATTTAAGAAATATTGTTTACAGTACAGTTTGTTTTGTAATTATTATTGAGCATTTTTTTGCCTGGGCCATTTTTTCAACCGATCTTCCCTATATTGCAATTTAACTTCGAGAAAAAAAAACACAACGATTCTTTTATGAGTATTTTTTTTTGGATATGTATTTTTCAATGAAGCTGATAGTAACTTGACCAAATTAGTTGATACGACCTTAAACTGTAAATTAAAAAAATTTTAAATAATAATTTGAACTTTGTGTTTAGTGGATAATAATCAGAGTTGTAAATTTCCATTAATTTAAGAAATATTGTTTGCAGTATAGTTTGTTTTGGAATTATTATTGAGCATTTTTTTGCCTGGGCCATTTTTTTCAACCGATCTTCACTATATTGCAATTTAACTTGAAGAAAAAAAAAAACGCAACGAAACTTTTTCGAGTTTTTTTTTTAATATGAATTTTGTAATGAAGTTAATACTTGACCAAAACAGTTAATACAACCTTAAGCTATAAATTAAAAAAAAAATATTAATTAAAAATAATGATATGAACTTTGTGTTTAGTGGATAATAATCAGAGTTGTAAATTCCCATTAATTCGGCAAATATTGTTTGCAGTACAGTTTATTAACTTGGAGAAAAAAAATGCAACGAAACTTTTTCGAGTTTTTTTTTTAATATGGATTTTTTAATGAAGTTAATAGTAACTTAACCAAAGCAGTTAATACGACCTTAAGCTGTAAATTTTTTAAATTTTAACAATTTACAGCTTTAAAATTTTTTTTAATTTTAAAAATAATTTGAACTTTGTGTTTAGTGGATAATAATCAGTACAGTTTATTTTGTAATTATTATTGAGCATTTTTTTGCCTGGGCCATTTTTCAACCGATCTTCACTATATTGCAATTAAACTTTTAAAAAAAACGAAGCTTTTATAAATATATTTTTTTAATATTGATTTTTCAATGGAATCAATAGTAAATTGACCAAAGCAGTTAATACGACCTTAAGCTCTAAATAAATAAAAAAAAATAAAAATAAAAAAAAGTAATTTAAACTTCATGTTTAGTGGATAATCCACTAAACATGAAGTTTAAATTACTTTTTTTTATTTTTATTTTTCTTCAGATTAGAGTTGTAAATTACCATGAATTCAAGAATATTCCCATAATTCATAGTTTACAGCACAGTTCATTTGGAATTATTATTTCATCATGATAACCTGTAGTCATTACAAAATTGAATGTAACAATTTGAATAGCTGTAAGAAATAATAATTTTTGTTCAAATATTGTAAGCTACAGTGAAAAAATAAAAAAGTACACCCCTCATTAATTACTTTTTCCCCTTTTTTCAAAATGCCGTAAAATTTTATTAAAAATGAATAGATTGTGTAACGGTTCAGAATTTTGTACATTATATTATAATCGGTACATGTTATTATTAAAAAATTATAAGTTTTAAAAAGCCAGATCGCAAATTTAGATTCATAGAGTTTTGGATTTTTTAACACATTTTTTAAGTTCAAAAAGTAAAAATCTAAATTTTTTTATAAAATAAAAAAAATGAAGTAAAAAAATATCCAATGTATTGACTTGCTGGACATTAATTTGTTGTTAATTTTTCCAAAATTTTTCATGAAAAGACCTAAAAAAAAATCGATATTATAATTTTTTGAATTTCCAATATGATTTTTATAAAAATTATTTTTTATTCGCTATCAACATATAATTTCAGTCCAAGTTAAAAGTCTTCAGGTAAATTGCACGTTTGCCGCTTGCTATCCATTGGCAGCAGCATAAGAAGAATAAGAGAGGGGGAGTGAGCAAAAGTAGAAGAAAAAAAGCGCGTCGTCGCCACGCGAGAGAATTTCATCATCATCACATCGCTAAACGATCCGTTCAACCGCCACCAGAGTCATGAATCATCCCCTTATCTAGCAAACAGATGCACGACTACCGATCCCGGCCTCTTGATATTGCAAAGAGAGCTTCTCAGCAGCAGCAAGCCAAGTTCTCTGACATGCGAATCATGAGAGCGCATCTTCTTTATCTTTTTTTTCTCCATCACATAAACATTACTATATAATATAGCCTGTGACTCTCTCACAATCTGCACTCGCTTAGAAAATCCTATCAATTATCAGTTATTACTATTAAATTTTGTTTTTTTTATTCCATTTATATTTTGTATTTATGCCATTTTGGTTCATGGTATTTTTAAGCAATTTATTTTTTATCATGAATTGAGTGATTTTACACCGAACATTAAAAAGTGTCTTTAATAATAATCATAACGTAATTCTTTTGATATCTTATTTTATTTTTATATGTGATTTAGTGAATTAATCGCAACTTACTTTTTTTCATTTTTTTTTTTTTTAAGTTATTGGTAGGAAGAATCGGAAGAGGCAGAATATAATATTGTGCACCGAGGGTGGAAAGTTGGACATTCCTGGCGAGTGGAATTTTCCAAAATAACTATAAATTATATTGTTCGATATCAAAAGAGATGCAATAATATCTTCTTCCATATATTTGACTTTTTTTCTAAATTACTCTACATTTTTGAGATGTGGAAAATTTTCTACTCGCCTTAATACACAATTTCCAGTTAAAGACTTAGCATACCGAATTTCCAAAATTCTTGCTTGTTTTTGTTTCCAAAATTTCCAATGTATAATTTCCAAAATTTTTCTAAATTACTGCAGATTTTCGAGATGAGGAAAATTTTCTACTCGCCTTAATACACAACTTCCAGTTAAAGACTTAGCAAACCGAATTTCCAAAATTCTTGTTTGTATTTGTTTCCAAAATTTTTCTAAATTACTGTAAATTTTCGAGATGAGGAAAATTTTCTACTCGCCTTAATACACAATTTCCAGTTAAAGACTTAGCATACCGAATTTCCAAAATTTTTGCTTGTATTTGTTTCCAAAATTTCCAATGTATAATTTCCAAAATTTTTTTAAATTACTGTAAATTTTCGAGATGTGGAAAATTTTCTACTCGCCTTAATATTAATTTCCAGTTAAAGACTTAGCATACCGAATTTCCAAAATTCTTGCTTGTATTTGTTTCCAAAATTTCCAATGTACAATTTCCAAAAATTTTCTAAATTACTGTAAACTTTCGAGATGTGGAAAATTTTCTACTCGCCTTAATACACAATTTCCAGTTAAAGACTTAGCAAACCGAATTTCCAAAATTCTTGCTTGTATCTGTTTCCAAAATTTCCAATGTGCGATTTCCAAAAATTTTCTAAATTACCGTAAATTTTCGAGATGAAGAAAATTTTCTACTCGCCTTAATATTAATTTCCAGTTAAAGACTTAGCATACCGAATTTCCAAAATTCTTGCTTGTATTTATTTCCAAAATTTCCAATGTACAATTTCCAAAAATTTTCTAAACTACCAAGATGTGGAAAATTTTCTACTCGCCTTAATACAAAATTTCCAGTTAAAGACTTAGCATGCCGAATTTCCAAAAATCTTGCTTGTTCCAGTAAAATGAACCGAAGTATAAAAACGACCTCTTTTTTTTTAAATTTTCTCTCGACCCTTTTCCCCTTTTCCCTAAATCTCCTGTCGACTCTGGGAGGTCCAAGGGTTTCCCTTTATCGAACTTGACAATCTTTCGTGACACTTTTCCACGGTAAATCGAAGTGTCCCGTCTCGTTTAGTTGTGATTGGCGAGATCGTTCCGGTGACTGTATGCAACAAGCAGCGACATCTCACCGAATATTTGAACACTGGAGAGAGCGAGAGAAAAAGAAGACGGGAGCTTCTCTCTCTTTACGGCGTGTGGCGAATGGGTTTAGCTCGCGCGCTTGATTCCCGCGTGACTAATCGAAAAATGCGAGACCGTACCGAAAGCGTATATACACAAACGAACGCGTTGGGATAGGTCCAGTGAATGGCATCTGAGAAAAGGATACACCGGTTCTCACTCTTCAAGATATATCGAGATTGTTACACCCTGAAGATTCTTTTGGTTCCGCAACAAGATTCAGGCAAGAAAACCTGTCACTCGACGTATTTGCGTCAACACAAACAAGCTCACCATTTAGATTTCTGATACGATAATTGTTGTAACCAATTGATTCGAACCGAATCGAAATTTCAAGTGGTATTAAGAATAATATGTATTATGAAAATTACTATGCAGCGGAATTTTAATGGTAAAATAATGTATCCTCAATTAATTTATTTAAAAAAACGAAAAATAATTTCTTGTTTGTTTAAAATCATGGTAAAAAGGCATGAAAATTGGTATTTTCTGTGGTACACCGAGAGAAAAAGTTTCATTGATTCACGGAAATCTTTGCCAATGAAATGAAACACTTGAATTTTAATACTATCCTTTCTTCGAATGATCTCAAACTCAATGAAAAGTAGTGACATTGATTCGAAGAAAAATTTCTTTAAACCAATGAATCTTTTTCATTGATTTCAAAGATGTCGTCTCCGATTTAATGAAACCTTCTTCTTACCACCTCAAAATTTCGAAACTTATTTTTTCCTGAAGTACGCGGCAGATAAAGCTCAAATTTTGTGAGTATGTAAGGAAATACGGCAGAAATAAGCTAAGCTTCTGGCTCCTCGAAACTCGAAGCCGTTCGTTCGGGAGAACCGGAAAACAAAAAAGTGAGGTTAGGTGTGAGAGAGAGATCAATGAAAACGTTTCTTTGAACCAATGAAAACGTCTCTTTAAAACAATGAAACTGTTTCTTAATTATATGCTCACTAAGTAAAATCTTTATTTACAGGCAATGAAATGTTCTTTTTGAAATTCAAATGCACTATTTCATTGAAATCAAAGAAATATTCCGTTAAAATCAATGAAAAAAAATCACTCCACCCATTTCTTGGCGTCAATGAAATCTTTTCTCCCGGTGTATACCTGAAACACCTCCTTTCGTCCTTCGTTCGTATCCCTGTAATATCCTTTACTTCAACGTGACGCCGGCACTTGACGATTCCACCAGGATATGAGACATTCTCTGTCGTTTCAGCCACTTTTGTTATTTCTAACCTTTTAGAAAACCCTTATAATTAACTGACTTTATGCTACTACTTAAAAGTTCTTTCTGTGAATTTTACCAAATTTATTTACACACCGAGAGAAAAAGTTTCATTGATTCACGGAAATATTTGTCAATGAAATGAAATACTTGAATTTCAATACTATCTTTTCTTCGAATGATCTCAAACTCAATGAAAAGTAGTGACATTGATTCGAAGAAACATTTCTTTAAACCAATGAATCTTTTTCATTGATTTCAAAGATATCGTCTCTGATTCAATGAAACCTTCTTCTTACCACCTCAAATTTTCGAAACTTATTTTTTCCTGAAGTACGCGGCAGATAAAGCTCAAATTTTGTGAGTTTGTAAGGAAATACGGCAGAAATAAGCTAAGCTTCTGGCTCCTCGAAACTCGAAGCCGTTCGTTCGGGAGAACCGGAAAACAAAAAAGTGGGGTTAGGTGTGAGAGAGAGATCAATGAAAACGTTTCTTTGAACCAATGAAAACGTCTCTTTAAAACAATGAAACTGTTTCTTTATTATATGCTCACTAAGTAAATCTTTATTTACAGGCAATGAAATGTTCTTTTTGAAATTCAAATGCACTATTTCATTGAAATCAATGAAAAAAAAATCAATCCACCCATTTCTTTGGCGTCAATGGAATCTTTTCTCTCGGTGTAGAATATGCGACTTGAGAATGATAGTGAAGGTCAAAATTCGATATCTTAAAGAAAAAAAAATTTAGTTTGGATTGTGCAACCGGAAGTCCGATCTATAAATTCTGGAATCAAAAATGGAGAAAAGTGACTTTTTTTTAAATCATGGTACAAAGACTTGTAATTGGTATTTTCTGTGATAGAATATGCGACTTGAGAATGATAGTGAAAGCCAAAATTCACACAAATTATTATTATTTTTTTTTCAATTTCTTCATTAATCAAACTCCTTTTTTTGCAGTATGGTATTTTTAAAAATCATCTAAAATTATTTATATTTCCGAAGCGATATAGAATGCCTCATACGTCATTCGCACAATCGAATCTGCGTTGGATTGTGAAGAAACACATTAAATACCTGGTCCCAAATCGAATGACCAACCGAACGCTATCACGCTGAGATACATTTGGTCAGGGGATCGAATTTTGTGGCGTGGATAGGATATTCCAAAGAGCAAAAAGATTTCCTCCTTCGTCGAAATCCTCTGTCTTTCGGGTCAGTATCAGCGTTATGCCCGATAACTCCGCAACGGAGTCGAAAGAAACAAAAAACAAAAACAACCTAAAATGACAAATAAAAAAACATTGAGAATTTAAAAAAAAAAAAACACCGATGCTGATCTCACTGCAGCCCAATATTCCCAAACTCTTTCCTCCACTTTGCATTGCATATGCCTTCGATATGCGTAGATAAGGATTAAAGGAGTCTCTCTTCTCGTGCTAAGTGGTTCGAAACTTACGTGGGTTGAGCGGCGCGAGGTTTGCCAACTCTCGGAGGTGAGATTCGAGAAAATTTCTCTCATGGTCGATGGTCGGTTTTGTTGGGTTACGGATATGGATGAGATCTCACACGAACGAGAGAAGCAAACGGTTTGGCTTGACCCATCGAGCACTCGACGAAGAAATGCCGCTTATTACACACCCAATCGCTTCGTCATTCGCCTAATGCCCGTATTTATGGCACGTTTATTGAATATTATATTTCCTGTATCGCCCGGCGAGCTCCAACGCTTCAGAAACTCCGTACAACTTTTACGGAACTCCCTTGTACAGTCTTTACTTCAGCTTCCCGATAATTTATCCGTAGGTAGGTACTTAAGTACATCGTACGTGAGATTACTCGAACGGCAAAATTATCTGTTAGTCACAAATTGTCCACATACAATGAATTAACATTTTTGTAGAAATATTGTTACATATTAATGTAATCTTTTTTTTATTACAGCGTTAGTTAAAAAGAAAAGGGAGTATGTGGAGTATTCTATAGAAACTCGACCAAAAACCGACCATCAATTTCCCAAATATGGTTCGCGATTTTTTATATTATTTTTTCATATAAAAAGGACATGTAGAATTTTTTTCAGATTTTTTTTTAACAAAGTTTTTTAATTATAGATATTTGAAGCTAAACAAAAAATACAATTTTCTTTTATTATGAAATTGTTTTTGGAAAATTCTACGATAAACAACGATATTTTTTAGCCATGAGCCAAAGTGGATAAATCATTTTTTCTATTTTTTTTTTTCGTTTATTCGTAATGATGTTTCATTTATAAATCCATCTACATAAAAGTCCGCAATTATTTTAAAAAATATAATCTCTACCAAAAAAAAATGCTGGAATTATTTTTCCACTTTCGCATGTAGATAAAAATTTTGTTGTTTATCATAGTATTTTTAAAAAATGTTGTATTTGTAAATTGGGGTGTCCTTTGTTTAGCTTTAAATATTTATAATTAAAAAATACCAATAAAAAAAGGAACAAATTTTACATGCATTTTTTATGTGGAAGAATAACATAAAAAATCGTGATCCATATTTGAATGATTACCACACCCTTGACGAATTAATCTCACCACTATAATATGCAAATAATTTATATTCAACCATTTTTCATTTACCCAATTTGTTTATTAATTACACTTATATTTTTCAGTCGGGGATTTTTTTCAAATTTGTATAAAATTATTTTCTTTTTTAAGTTCTGTCCTTATAATTTATTTTCATTTTATCTCAAATACTATCACTCTTGACAAATTAATCTCACCACAATAATATGCAAATAATTTACATTTAACCATTTGAAAAATGGTTAAATTGAGGTAAAATTAAAATAAATTATAAGAACAGAATTTAAAAAAGAAAACAATTTTATTTTTAAAAAAATCCCCGACTAAAAAATATAAGTGTATAAAAAGATAAATATAATTTCATTTACCCAGTTTGTTTATTAATTACACTTATATTTTTCAGTCAGGGATTTTTTAAAAATTGTTTTCTTTTTTGAATTCTGTTCTTATAATTTATTTTAATTTTACCTCAAATACTATAACTCTTGATGAATTTATGTCACGACTATAATATGCAAATAATTTCTATTTAACCATTTTATTTATTTCATTCACCCAATTAGTTTATTAATTACACTTATATTTTTCCGTCGGGATTTTTTTTTATTTTTATAAAATTATTTTATGTTTTAAATTCTGTTCTTATAATTTATTAAAATTTTATCTGAAATGCTATCAAAGGAATTTGCGTTTTTGGGTCGTAGGCTGCACAGATATTCTCATTGGTGTCCCGGTTATTAAATCTTCAATTTCACTGCTGTACGAAGCTCGCGTGCAAGTATCGCGGCTTCGACGTTCGTTTGATTCCAGTGTTTATGGTACTTTTATTGCGCATCGTATTTCCTGTATGACTGCGGGTACATAGAGTATATACAACGTTATACCGCCACCGCCTGGACTCCCTCGATTCTTCTGCAAGGAAATATCGTGGTAATCATCAAACACGTTCATACACATAGACATGCAAACTTGGAAACTTGCCTTCGGGAATAGAGATAGCTTTAACGTTCATTTAAGTACTCATTGAATTTCCGCTACAAACTATGGCACACCGGATGATACTCTGTATTAGTAAAGCCTTAATAGCCGTTTCGAATGTCACTTCTAAAATTATGTTCCAATTAATATACATTTACTTTATCTATTCACCTATTTTAACATTTTTTTCTTTGCTCTAATTTACGCATTTCCTGGTACAAATATGTCTATAGATATTTCTATGCTGTACATAAATGGATAAATAGTTCAACTATAAAGCTCGTGCGCAAGTCAATTAATGCTGCAGCTCTTGTGGACTCCATCAATTTTTCAACTTACATTACATTAAGGAGGTTGGAGCGCTCCACACTAGTCAAATCAGTGCTAAATTTTTAAAAGCATTTCTACAATTTCAGATGGTTTAATAATTTGTTCCAAGGTGTTAATCATATAGCAGCATTAGTTCTTGATATTCAAATACATTCACAGCTGTCATATGAACAGTAAATCGATCAATATCTCCAAATTTCCGATGTCATGTTTTTTCATCCAGTTTTGTAAAAGGGTAAACCGTAATATCAGTCTGATTATGACGAAATATAGCTCATTTTGATCAGTGGAAGATCCTTAATCGATTGACCGTCCGGATTTTCTATAGTATCAGGCGTTCAAAAGTTACAGCCATTTGTATACTTGATGTTAGGTTATGATAGGATAAACAAACGGTTGTATCTTTTGAACTACTAATACGATTTTAAAAAATAGACGGCCAATCGATAGAATATCTTTTAGTAAACAAAATGAGCTATTGGTCGTCATAATCGGACTGATATTACGGTTTACCCTTTTAAAAAACTGGATGAAAAAACATAACATCGGAAATTTGCAGATATTGATCGATTTACTGTTGATATCACAGCTGTGAATGTATTTGAATATCAAGAACTAATGCTGCTATGTGATTAACACATTGGAATAGATTATTAAACCATCTGAAATTGTAGAAACGCTTTTAAAAATTTCGCACTGATTTGACTAGTGTGGAGCGCTCCAACCTCCTTAATCAAAATAAAATTACTACATTTATTTTTAATAATTGAACTTTGATACTTAATTTTAAAAAACAATTTATTTTTTTTTTTTCTACTAATCTCTCTATATTATAAAAAGATCTCGCCGCCGTGTCAAGAATCAAGGGACTTGGGGAAATTCCGAGCAAATCAGCGTAAGGAGGGTGGGGGGGTTTCTAACGGGTTGAGTGACGGGGTTTCTGAAGGGGGGGGGGGTCTGAGCGCTTGAGTGACGGAGTTTCTGACGGAGTGGGGGGGTATCTGAGGGGTTGAGTGACGGGGTTTCTGACAGGGTGGGGTGATTTCTGAAGGGCTGAGTGGTGGGGTTTCCGACGGGGTGAGGGGGGCTTCTGGGGGGGTCGAGTGACGAGGTTTCTGACGGGGGGGGGGGGGGGGGTCCGAGAGGTTTCTGACGGGGGGGGGGGGGGGTTCACATTCAAATTTCAAAAATTTTCACAAGCCCGGATTGGGGGGAAATTGCGAGATGGGAGCCGCAATAAAATCCTAGTATATATATATATTTTTAATTAAAAATCTGTTTTAAAAATACTTCCCAATTAAAATATTTATTTTTAATAATAGAATTTTCATACTTTAGCGACAAAAAATCAATTCCTTTATTTTGTACTAATAATTTTTTTTTAAAGGTAAAATCCGATTCCGATTAAGGGGATGCTGGAGTAGATTTTTTTACCGACTTTGATCGGTAAAAATAGGCTATTTCGTAGTATACACTATTCATCGAAAATATGGCTACAAATATACGTCAAATTTTGCAGGGATGTAATAAAAACATTCATGCTTGGGTGCCCGGTCGAATTACTGTTCAAAACATACAAGAAATGTAAGAAATTGTATATTACTGAACCTCTCAAAAACCAATATGGCCGCTCGAAATGTCAAACAGGTCCTTTGAGGTAAGATATAAACGTTTCTGGAACTCAGACGTGTTAAATCAGACCGGACACCCATTCTTTGATTATTCCTGAACCTTTCAAAACCGTCGGAATGTCGATTACACAAACCAAATCCACGAATAATGTATACTACGATTGCAAAGACTGTTTGCTTTTCGCACAAGATCAGAGCTGGTAAAGAGCATGAATATAGTTCCGTCATTAGGAGACAGGTGGCGCTGTTTACTTTTGGCAAAAGCTCCGAGCCTCTGCAATGTGACCGTAGTATACACTATATATGGATTTGGCTTGTGTAGTTAACATTCTGATGGTTTTGGAATATTTAGAAATCATCACAGAATTGACATCCGGTCTGATTTTAGATATCTAATTTCCAGAAACAATTATATCTTACAGTAAAGTTCTGTTCACATATGGTGTGCGGCCATTTTGCTTTCGGTATCTTTTGCCATAAGTAAGCAGACTACTCGGCGCCACCTACGTCCTAATCGGGAAACTTACTGACCAAAGTCGGTATCATATTTTACCGACTTTGGTCGGTAAAAATAGGCTATTTCGTAGTATACACTATTCATCGAAAATATGCTACAAATATACGTCAAATTTTGCAGCGATATAATAAAAACATTCATGCTTGGGTGCCCGGTCGAATTACTGTTCAAAACATACAAGAAATGTAAGAAATTGTATATTACTGAACCTCTCAAAAACCAATATGGCCGCTCGAAATGTCAACAGGTCCTTTGAGGTAAGATATAAACGTTTCTGGAACTCGGACGTGTTAAATCAGACCGGACACCCATTCTTTGATTATTCCTGAACTTTCAAAACCGTCGGAATGTCGATTACACAAACCAAATCCACGAATAGTGTATACTACGATGGCAAAGACTGTTTGCTTTTCGCACAGGTTCAGAGCTGGTAAAAAGCATGAATATAGTTCCGTCATTAGGAGACAGGTGGCGCTGTTTACTTTTGGCAAAAGCTCCGAGCCTCTGCAATGCGACCGTAGTATACACTATATATGGATTTGGCTTGGGTAGTTAACATTCTGATGGTTTTGGAATATTTAGAAATCATCACAGAATTGACATCCGGTCTGATTTTACATATCTAATTTCCAGAAACAATTATATCTTACAGCAAAGGTCTGTTGACATATGGTGGGCGGCCATTTTGCTTTCGGTATCTTTTGCCATAAGTAAGCAGACTACTCGGCGCCACCTACATCCTGATCGGGAAACTTACCGATCAAAGTCGGTATCAAAATCTACTCCAGCATCCCCTTAAGTTAAATTCCAATCAAAATTTAATTCAAAATATAAACTATAACCTTTTTTTAATTTTAATTTCTTTGAATGAATATTTTAATATTTTTTCGTTGCTCAAAGTTACGCATTTCCTGGTACATATATGTCTATAGGTATTTCTATGCTGGATTAATAGTTCAACTATAAAGCTCGTGCGTATGTCAATTAATGCAGCAGATCTTGTGGAGTCCATCGGATCTAAGAAAAATAAACTGCACTCGCATAATTCTCAAGTATTTAGTTTAATGCCAAAGATTATTCAGATTTAAAGACCCATGGTAATATTATTACGAGGAGGATCGTCAAGTTAATTGGAATTAGTGCCACATATGGAGATATTTATGCATATATTTATATGGCAAAGACTGTATAATCGTGAGTCTAGAATCTTGGAGCAACGGAAGTTCGAAACGATCGTTGTAATTTCAGTATCTCTTGAAATTTCCCGACTAACTATACTTAAAATAGTAGAATCTAGCTCAGTCCTATCGATAATTGAATTAATGGCTTAAAAGTTGAGTAATTGAGACGTAGAGAAAATGTAGAAATTTTAGAAAATGTAAAAAAAATTTTTTACAGATTTTTTGTTTTAGCAATTAAACAAAAAAAATTTAATTACGAAGAATATTGACTATAAAATTAGCAGCCAAAGTCACAAAATACTAATTACCACTTAGATAATGTACAAAAAAATTTTAACATTTTTTCATGCTACAATAATTTAACTTTCACATTTTTTTTAAAAACAATTGAACAAAAGAATTTAATTAAGAAGAATACTGAACGTAATTAGCAGCCCAAGTCACAAGAATTAAATCATAAGAAAATATGGGTTTTTATAAGAATCTTTTTTATAAAAAAATATGGGTTGTTATAAGAATTTTTTTAATAAAAAATATGGGTTTTTATAAGAATCTTTTTTTAATAAAAAAATATGGGTTTTTATAAGAATTTTTATTATAAAAAAAATATGGGTTTTTATAAGAATTTTTTAAATAAAAAATATGGGTTTTTATAAGAATTTTTTTTATAAAAATATGGGTTTTTATATGAATTTTTCTTTATAAAAAAATATGGGTTTTGATAAGAATTTTTTTTATAAAATAATATGGGTTTTTATGAGAATTTGTGATACAAAAAACCCATATTTTCTTATAATTTAATTTTTGTGACTTGGGCTGCTAATTACGTTCAGTATTTTTCTTAATTAAATTGTTTTGTTCAATTGCTAAAAAAAAATGTAAAACCTAAATTATTGTAGAATGAAAAAATGTTAAAAACTTTTTGTACATTATCTAAGTGGTAATTAGTATTTTGTGACTTTGGCTGCTAATTATAGTCAATATTCTTCGTAATTAAATTTTTTTTGTTTAATTGTTAAGACAAAAAACCTATGAAAATTTTTGTTACGTTTTCTAAAATTTCTACATTTTCTCTACGTCTCAATTACTCAACTGTTTAGCCATTAATTCAATTGCAAAAAAAATGTATTATTAGTGTTTGCTTTTTAAATTAATTTAAATTTTCCATTTCGTATTTAATTTCCAGTGAAATTGTGGAAAGAGGAAAAAAATTCAAGCTGCTTTGAAAGATGCCAATCTTTTTAAGAGAGTTTCCTTTTTTTTCTTAGGTTTCTCTGACGCGTGTTTTGAAGAGTTGGAAAAACCTGTCGAAGGTCATCCATGCTGAATGAGGGTGTCAGAGTTGTTTGGAGATTGTTACTTACCCCAACAAATCGTCGGTATTATACGAGAAGGGATAGAACATATAGAAACTTCTCAGGCCATAGTAAAGATGGACGGCGACACTTCGCGCCCAGCTAACTGATCCTAGAGGATATGCGACGACCGACGTTTATACTTAGCCGAGACTAATTAAAAGGATCCCGAGTGCGAGGCGCAGGCAGGCAACCAAAGGCGCGTGGGGAACCCACAACGCGATAACATCGCTATTGACGCCAAGGGAGAAATGTGTCGCTTGCTCGCCCCAACTCACAACATATTATATACATATATATATGTTGAAGCTGACTGCACTTGACTTGACTCGCCAGAAGAACTTGTCTTCGTTTTTCTCGTCAGTTCGAGTGAAAGATTTAACACTTCCACAAAGACCACGAATTATATTTTTAAATCGATTGAAAAATATGGACTTATTTGAGAAATATAGAATTATTTGAAAAATGTAGAAATATTCTAAAAATATTGAATTATTTGAAAAATATAGAAATATTCTATAAATATGGAATTATTTGAAAGATGTAGAAATATTCTATAAATATGAAATTATTTGAAAAATGTAGAAATATTCTATAAATATGGAATTATTTGAAAAATGTAGAAATATTCTATAAATATGGAATTATTTGCAAAATGTAGAAGTATTCTATAAATATGGAATCATTTGAAAAATGTATAAATATTCTAAAAATATTGAATTATTTGAAAAATATAGAAATATTCTATAAATATGGAATCATTTGAAAAATGTAGAAATATTCTAAAAATATGGAATTATTTGAAAAATATAGAAATATTCTGTAAATATGGAATTATTTAAAAAATATAGCAATATTCTATAACTATGGAATTATTTTAAAAATGTAGAAATATTCTAAAAATATTGAATTACTTGAAAAATATAGAAATATTCTGTAAATGTGGAATTATTTGAAAAATATAGAAATATTCTGTAAATATGGAATTATTTGAAAAATATAGAAATATTCTATAAATATGGAATTATTTGAAAAATGTAGAAGTATTCTATAAATATGGAATTATTTGAAAAATATAGAAATATTCTATAAATATGAAATTATTTGAAAAATATAGCAATATTCTATAAATATGAAATTATTTGAAAAATATAGAAATATCCTATAAATATGGAATTATTTGAAAAATATAGAAATATTCTAGAAATATTGAATTATTTGAAAAATGTAGAAATATTCTATAAATATGGAATTATTTGAAAAATGTAAAAGTATTCTAGAAATATTGAATTATTTGAAAAATATAGAAATATTCTTTAAATATGGAATTATTTGAAAAATATAGAACTATTCTATAAATATGGAATTATTTGAAAAATGTAGAAATATTCTGTAAATATGGAATTATTTGAAAAATATAGAAATATTCTATAAATATGGAATTATTTGAAAAATGTAGAAATATTCTGTAAATATGAAATTATTTGAAAAATGTAGAAATATTCTATAAATATGGAATTATTTGAAAAATGTAGAAGTATTCTATAAACATGGAATTATTTGAAAAATATAGAAATATTCTATAAATATGAAATTATTTGAAAAATGTAGAAGTATTCTATAAATATGGAATTATTTGAAAAATGCAGAAATATTCTATAAATATGGAATTATTTGAAAAATGTAGAAATATTCTATAAATATGGAATTATTTGAAAAATATAGAAATATTCTGTAAATATGGAATTATTTGAAAAATATAGAAATATTCTAGAAATATTGAATTATTTGAAAAATATAGAAATATTCTAGAAATATTTCATTATTTGAAAAATATAGAAATATTCTTTAAATATGGAATTATTTGAAAAATATAGAACTATTCTATAAATATGGAATTATTTGAAAAATGTAGAAATATTCTGTAAATATGGAATTATTTGAAAAATATAGAAATATTCTATAAATATGGAATTATTTGAAAAATGTAGAAATATTCTGTAAATATGAAATTATTTGAAAAATATAGCAATATTCTATAAATATGAAATTATTTGAAAAATATAGAAATATCCTATAAATATGGAATTATTTGAAAAATATAGAAATATTCTAGAAATATTGAATTATTTGAAAAATGTAGAAATATTCTATAAATATGGAATTATTTGAAAAATGTAAAAGTATTCTAGAAATATTGAATTATTTGAAAAATATAGAAATATTCTTTAAATATGGAATTATTTGAAAAATATAGAACTATTCTATAAATATGGAATTATTTGAAAAATGTAGAAATATTCTGTAAATATGGAATTATTTGAAAAATATAGAAATATTCTATAAATATGGAATTATTTGAAAAATGTAGAAATATTCTGTAAATATGAAATTATTTGAAAAATGTAGAAATATTCTATAAATATGGAATTATTTGAAAAATGTAGAAGTATTCTATAAACATGGAATTATTTGAAAAATATAGAAATATTCTATAAATATGAAATTATTTGAAAAATGTAGAAGTATTCTATAAATATGGAATTATTTGAAAAATGCAGAAATATTCTATAAATATGGAATTATTTGAAAAATGTAGAAATATTCTATAAATATGGAATTATTTGAAAAATATAGAAATATTCTGTAAATATGGAATTATTTGAAAAATATAGAAATATTCTAGAAATATTGAATTATTTGAAAAATATAGAAATATTCTAGAAATATTTCATTATTTGAAAAATATAGAAATATTCTATAAATATAGAATTATTTGAAAAATTTAGAAATATTTCATAAATATGGAGTTATTAAAAAAATTGAAATTATTTGAAGCATATATAATTATTTCTAAAATATGATTAATTGAAAAAAGCGAATTAGTTATATTAGCCCCCAAAAACGGGTGCAAAATTTATTCATATAATATTAAGTCCCATCAGTACTGGCGCCTAGATCTGTTCTCTTCATTATTCACTCGTTTATTACAGGTCGCGATATGATAATACATCGATTATGCATCATGTAGAGTTCATGTATGATAATTTAGCGAGACAAAGACGTATTGTCGGGTTATAAAAATTGAATCGGTATTCCGCTCCTAATATTTTTTTTTTTCTATTTAAATTATTTATCTGTTTCTTTCTCTTTCTCTGTATCAGCCCATGAGGTTCCTCCCGAAACGCCCACCAACAGAGCGGTTCTTATACTCCCGTAAGAGACACCGAAGCACGTTGGGTTAATGTAGCATATATTGCGTGTTCCCTTTTTCTCCGTAGTCATCGAGCAGTTCTTTCATAAAGGTCTATTCAAAATGCTCATAACAACTTGCAAGAAAATTCAAATGTTAAAAAAAAAATAACACATATTTTTTTAATAAAAAAAATTTCTTTAAAATTCATAAAAATAAAAATTTAATTAAAAAATAATAAAAAATATAATACAATAAAAATTAACAATTTTAATTTCAATTAAAAAATATATAATATATACTTTAACAAATTGAATTTTGTTATTTTGTAATTTTTTAAATTTAAATTATTTATAAAAAAAAATATGTAAGATATATTTTTAATTATTTACAAAAATTATTTATTAAATTATTTATTAAAAAAATATATAATATATTTTTTTTTTAAATATATAATTTTAAAAAAATATATAATATATATTTCTTTTAAATTGGAATATTTTAATCCCAAACTGTTGAATCCCGAAAATATTGTCCTGTTTATTTTTGTCAATATGATATTTTCCACTTGACGTTACATTTTTTTTCATTTATTAAATTTCATTAATCGAACAAATCTTCCCAATAAAATTGTAAAAAAAATTCACAGATGCTCAATTCGCTTTGATGAATGACACGAAAAAATTTTAAAAAAAATGATGCTCAAGTAAGACTAATATTAACGACGGTAGCGTCGTGAATTTCGCACGGTGGTAGAGCTATTTGGAAAAAATGATAATTTATCACTGGTGAGTGTTTCTCAAGCCATTCTTCGGTGGAGACGTGGCGCGATGATCGTCTCTTGTGCGAGTATTATTCGAGAGGGAGGAACTGCGCTCGCAGGATCACGAGGAGGAATAATCGATATTGACGTCTGGAGAGCGGTGAGATCGACTCGCACGGGCCTCGCGAGATATACATACATACATACGTACGTATAATACTGCAAGGAAGAAGCGGGGCGAGGCTGGCCTCGAGCACGTCGTACGATCATTAAATTAAACCTAATGCAGGTAAATCAAGGTAGAGATCTCGGGCTAAGAGGATGGTGAGACAGGCAAGGCCTGTAGCATTCGAAAGGACTCCGCGTGCATATCGATTAGAGGGCTCTGTGTGTGGATCGGGTTGAGAAAGAGGCGATAGAAAGAGAAAGAAGTTGTGCGGAAACCTCTGGACCATCGCGGAGAGGATGTCCCGGGGCCACCGGCAAACCATACTGCCACCGATAACGTAAAATTACGAGACTTTTAAAACGGCGCTGAAAACAGTTCATCTCTACCGAGAGAAATTTCTGCAGCCAGAGAAATCAGTTTGATCGATTTATTTGAATCAAATACAAGAATTATTTATAATTAATAAAATTAATAAAAATAATAAAATTAATAAAATTAATGAAATAAATAAAACAAATAAAATGAATAAGATGAATAAAATGAATAAAATAAATAAAATGAATAAAATAAATAAAATAAATAAAATAAATAAAATAAATAAAATAAATAAAATAAATAAAATAAATAAAATAAATAAAATAAATAAAATAAATAAAATAAATAAAATAAATAAAATAAATAAAATTAATAAAGTTAATAAAATAAATAAAATTGATAATCTATTTAAGATTGATAAAATGTTTTTTATTAGTTTTATTTGAATCAAATAAATCTTGCAATTAATACGATTTATTTGAAATAAATCAATTCTATTTGATCAAAATGAAATCCTTTTATGCTGTCATTTGAATAAGAAATTTTTTTAGTTGCTGGCCTAATAGGATTTTATTTTGATCAAATAGAATTTATTGCATATAAATAAATCAGTATTCATTTTTAATAAAATTTATTTTATACACACAAAATGTCATTGATTTTATATAAATCCCATATTTGATGCAAACTAAATTTCATTTATTTGATATAAATCCTATATTTGATATAAACAAAATTTCATTTATTTAATATAAATCCCATATTTGATACAAACAAAATTTCATTTATTTGATATAAATCCTACATTTGATATAAACAAAATTTCATTTATTTGATATAAATCACATATTTGATGTAAACAAAATTTCATTTATTTGATATAAATCATATATTTGATATAAACAAAATTTCATTTATTTGATATAAATCCCATATTTGATACAAACAAAATTTCATTTATTTGAAATAAATCCCATATTTGTTACTGTCCGTCAGTTCAGCCTTTTTTTTCCTTCCTCATAGAGAAAGCAAAAAAAACGGCAGTGATAAATAATCATTTTTCCATCGTGGCTTTAGCTCCGTGAGAGCATCACGACGTGGATATTAGCCTTATTTGAGCACAATAGATATATCTTTCGGAGTTCTTTTTTTTAATCATATTATATTCGTATCTTTAACTTCTCGAATACTAACCACTGTCCGATCTGTTTTGGCAAGCGAATTTATTAACAGCTCCACTGAGCCTCGCTTCCCAGAGTCTCTCATTCTTTTGCTTGCCTAATCCACGCGGGATTATATTTTCTTTCTCTCTCTACGTCCTCGGCAAACTCGCTCGTATTTTTCGCGATTAGGCCATTCGAGCGTCGCGCTTGATTCTAACTTATGGATTTCCGGCGCCTTCTTGCAGCTCTGTCTATATACGATCAACACACGCTACATTATATCGTCGCGTTTCAACTATACACGCACTCACTTCTTCTTCTTCTAATATTAAAAATTTCTTCAACTTGTAAACGTCATTCAGAATTTTATATTTTTTAAAAACTGAAAAAAGTGGAGATATTTAGAATTCTAAAATTTTTTTTAATTAGTCAATATCAGAATTCTAAAAAAAATTAGATAAAATCTGAATTTTAGAAAATCTAAAAAATTAGAGAAAATCTGAATTTTAGATAATCTAAAAAATTAGAGAAAATCTGAATTTTAGAAAAACTAATAAATTACAGAAAATCTGAATTTTAGAAAAACTAATAAATTAGAGAAAATCGAAAAAATTAGAGAAAATCTAAAAAATTAGAGAAAATATGAATTTTAGAAAATCTAAAAAATTAGAAAAAATCTAAAAAATTAGAGAAAATCTGAATTTTAGAAAATTAAAAAATTACAAAAAATCTGAATTTTAGATAATCTAAAAAATTAGATAAAATCTGAATTTTAGAAAATCTTAAAAATTACAGAAAATCTGAATTTTAGAAAAACTAATAAATTACAGAAAATCTGAATTTTAGAAAAACTAATAAATTAGAGAAAATCTAAAAAATTAGAGAAAATCTGAATTTTAGAAAATCTAAAAAATTAGAGAAAATCTGAATTTTAGATAATCTAAAAAATTAGATAAAATCTGAATTTTAGAAAACCTAAAAAAATTTAGAAAAAATCTGAATTTTAGAAAATCTAAAAAATTAGAGAAAATCAGAATTCTAAAATATTCTAAAACATTACAGAGAAATGCATTTTCGTAAATTAAAATAATTAGAGAAAATGGTACCTCTAACAAATTTGAAAATATCACAGAAAATTTAATTTTCGGAAATTCTGAAAAATTCGAAAAAATGATGTTTATAAAAATTCTAATGAATACATTCATACACAAAATTTGATATTCTATGGTAATTAGGGTTTTCAAGAATTTTCAAAATTTTTGTCATTCCCGCTGTGGGAGAAGGAATTTTATTTTTTCCATCGAAAATAAATATAGGGTCAACAGAGCGATTTATCGATTTCGATAAATCTCACGAGGCGCCGAAGATGGAACGAAGTCTGTTGCAGCCTTAAGGTGTCTATAGGTAGAGGCGTGCCACCAGCAGCGTATACGCTTAGCGACATAGTCGAGAACAACGAAAATTATGTCCTCAGACAAATTATGTGTAAAATGCACCATCAAACGGGACTGCCTGGGGTATCATAAAATTATACTTTCAAATAAACGAGTTAGAGCCTCCACTGCCAGCCACCGCAAGAAAAGGGACATTTTGGACATTGCCTACTGTGCGATGACCCTTTTGTGATTCCAACGAGCCGCCCTAAAGTTGAATGGGGAAAATCTATGAGAAAACCCTCAAAATTTTTTTCATATACCGTCGAAAAAAAATATAGAAAAAATTCAATTATTTTTTATTTACAAAAATCAATAATTGCAAAAAAATTACGAAGCAGCAACTCAAATTTATCTTTATTTTATTCGTAAATTAGAATTCAATTAAATTTTTATTTTTAGAAGGTTAACAAATTTGGTGTAATGAAAATTGAAAATTTTTGCATACGGCAGGAAAAAGAGCATTAATTTTATTCTCAGAACTTGTAACTATTGTAAGAATTTTGAGGCAAATTGAGCTTGTATCTAGGATAGCAATTCTATTTCTCTTGCAGGCTAAGCAACAGAAGCACGTTGAAGTTAATATCTGGTAGAAGACTATATCCATTCCCAGAGAGAGAATCTTGTCAGAGAGAATCACAGCGATCATCACAACGGAGGCTGAAAGTATCATTTTCGTCCCACGCTGGCTTCTCTTTAATATTTCAATTATTCCGACATTACTCTGCTGGTTACTTTCTAGATTCCTCAGATGTTGCTGTTATTGCTGACGTTGGTTGAGATTCGCTCGTATCTGGACGTTGAACGAGCGAGATACACACCGAACTCTAACTTATGAAATTATGCGGTCGTTCAGGTGCTTTAAACGGCTACCGGTCGCATTATCGTTACACTTGAGGAAATTCTCCTTCGCTCACTATTCACAACATACAGTAGAACTCACATTAAAATATAAATTCTTCAATAAAACGATTGTTACTAATATTAGTAGAACAATTTGTCGATTTTTATACACTTCAAGACAGAGACTTCAGATTCAAAGAAAACTGTTACAGTCTCTGAACATATAGAAAATCGGTGATGCTTTTAGATGTACTAGAATTTTTTTTAAGATTTTAGAATCATTTCTGCGATTTTAGAAAAATTTCTGTAGTTTTAGAGAAATTTCTGTAATTTTAGAAAAATTTAACGATTTTAGAATCATTTCTGCGACTTTAGAAAAAATTCTGTGATTTTAGAAAAAAAAATTTGTGATTTTAGAAAAATTTCTGTAGTTTTAGAGAAACTTCTGTAATTTTAGAGAAATTTCTGTAATTTTAGAGAAACTTCTGTAATTTTAGAGAAACTTCTGTAATTTTAGAGAAATTTCTGTAATTTTAGAAAAAATCCTGTAATTTTAGAAAAATTCCTGTAATTTTAGAAAAATTTCTGTAATTTTAGAAAAATTTCTGTAATTTTAGAAAAATTTCTGTAATTTTAGAAAAATTTCTGTAATTTTAGAAAAATTCCTGTAATTTTAGAAAATTTCCTGTAATTTTAGAAAATTTCCTGTAATTTTAGAAAAATTCCTGTAATTTTAGAAAAATTCCTGTAATTTTAGAAAAATTTCTGTAATTTTAGAAAAATTTCTGTAATTTTAGAAAAATTTCTGTAATTTTAGAAAAATTTCTGTAATTTTAGAAATAAATTCTGTAATTTTATAAAAATTTCTGTAATTTTAGAAAAATTCTGTAACCTTAGAAAAAATTCTGTAATTTTAGAATAATTTCTGTAATTTACAAAAAATTCTGTAATTTTAGAAAAATTTCCGAGATTCTAGAAAAAAAAGCAGAATTTTTTTGACACTTAATTTCACCATATTCCATGGTGACATTTTATAAATTCAATCAATAGCTTATCAATTTTCTTACCGACACTGTATATTATAAAAAAATAAAGCCAGAATTATTTATCGGATAAACATTAAGATAAGAAGAGAAAGAGTGAGAAAAGTGAACCAATGATGGTCGATCTTTGTGGGTGGCCGAGCTACCGTGGTAGCGACGATCAAGTTTGCTTTTGCATTGGATCGTTTCAACCGCTGCTCAAACGATCATACATATATATATATACGCGCGATCTAACACAAATCGAGAGACATTCAACAAATGGATAGACATGTACGAATGGAGTGAGTGTAGCTGATTCTCGTTCTCTTGGAACAAGCGACGTGTATACGAGGCGCTGCCTACGTGCGTGTAATTATCCTGTCAATGTGCTGTGCGACTCGCCGTGAGGCTCTCGACAGTCGCACAGCAGTTAGGTCTCTCGTCAAGATCTGATACTTCGAGGAGTCCAAGCGCTCGCGGTACTTACAAGCGCAGCATCACCGCGAGAACGTTCGATCTCGAGGGCTGATCGATTGTGAAATATATATATCTCTTAAACTCTTTGACTGATCGAGCGTTGACGGGATTTACCTCTTTAACGAGACGATAATCTTTTCTTGATGACCCTCTTGACGAACCATTTGGTAATACTGCCTCAAACATTATTTCTCAATTTATCTTGCCCTCATTTTTATGTCGTGATTGTAACGCACGTCATTAGGGTGACAAGATTATTAAAAATTACATCATTTTAAAAATATGCATTTTTTTTCATCAATATTTTTAGTGCTATAATAAAAAATTGTATTTTTTGTACATTTTAATTTTTTTTTTGTCAGCCAGGAAACATATAAAATATTTTTTGAAAATTAAATGACTGCTGGATAAAGCCACCAAGGCACCTTTAAAATTCTAAAGTTTTATATATATTTTTTTAACTTATTTTTGTATATATAAATATTTTTTTTATTTTTATTATTTTTATATATATAGATAAATTCAATCAACACTATAAAACACTATAATTCATTAATAAAAAAATAAAAAAT